>CM053619.1:9652454-9749824 GCA_028646535.1 Procyon lotor | reverse complement strand
AAAAAAAAAAAAAAAAAAAAAATCTTTGTGGGGGGAACCCAATCATTCCTACCCCATTCTGGATTTCTGACATTGCCTTCATCTTTCTCAGCACAGTCTACTGAGCCATTGGGTCACCCATACTCAAGCTGAGTGGGGGCGGTGGTGGAAGGGGTAAGCCAAGCTGCAGAGCTGAGACCAACACAGAAAGACGTATGGGACATCTTTGTGAATCCCTGGATTGCACTGAGTCTTGCAGGAGAGGCGTACAGCTACTTGTTATGACGTAGTAAGTCACACGTATAAATCCATGCAAGTATATTTTAAGAACAATGCTCACCTTAATAAAATGAACATGGCTTTCAAAATATTCATCTTGGAAGGCAAGAAACTCATTTAAAAAAAAAACTAGCACTGACTTATAATTAGGATGGCTTTAAGTACATGTTTCTAACTATATTGTCCATCCTTCCAGTTTTCCACTGAAATGCGTATATCAGACCCAGGCAACCACATACCAGAAATTATGAGGAATTTTCTGCAAGACAAACTGCAGATGGGACTGGAATGAGGAAAAACATAACGATGTTCAATCCTCTGCCTGTTTGCTAAGTACATAGATAAAACCTTAGCAGTTGTGCCCCATAATGCCCTGTTATCATGGAACGACTAGGACAAGAGCCAAGGTGGGTCATGGTACACTTAGAAGGGCACAACTGGATCCCACCAGGGTTCCCATCAGAAGAAACTTAGCAGTTGCTGGCTTATAATTGCTGTGTGTGGCCACATGAGGCAGAGGAAAGACAAAGCTGAGGTTGGCGTCTAAAAGAGGCAAATAACCCAAAACAAGAACCCTAAGTGGAGAAACCTGGTCTACCACAGAAAACAAGGGTTTAGCTCTTTGCTGTAACTATCTCTAGCTCTAGTTTCCTTTCTCCTCTAGCAGAGCTTGACATCAGTAAATGTTTTTCTTTGTCTTTTATCTGCACCTGAAAATCTTTTATGTATTTTTTTAAAGATTTCATTTATTTATTTGAGAGAGAAAACTAGAGAGAGAGAGAGAGAGAGAGAGAGAGAATGAGCACACATTGAGGGAGGGGGAGACAGAGGAGCAGACTCCCTGCTGAGGGACTCCGGGATGATGACCTGAGCTGTAGGCAGACACTTAACTGACTGAGTCACCCAGGCACCTCAGCACCTGAAAAATCTCTTAAAGACTTATTTATTTGAGAGAGAGAGAGAGAGAAAGAGAAAGCACAAGTGGGAGAAGGAGCAAAAGAAGAAGGACAGAATCTGAAGTAGACTCCCTGATGAGTGTGAAGCCCAATGAGGGGCTCAATCTCATGACTCTGAAATCATGACTCAGGCCAAAATCAAGAGTTGGATGCTCAACTGACTGAGCCACCCAGGCACCTGCCCCTGAACCTGATAATCTTAACAGACACCCTTCAAAGTTCCCAATATGAACAAATAGACACTGCTCCAATAAGGATAAAGAAAAAATCACAAAACATATGAAAACGTGTTATATTTGGGGGTCCCTGGCTGGCTCCATTGGCAGAGTATGTGACTCTTGATCTTGGAGTTGTGAGTTCAAGCCCCATGTTGGGTGCAGAGATTACTTTGAAAAAAAGTATTGCAATTGAACAGAAGGATATAAATCTAAGGAATAAGTAGATATCTCTTTAGGAGAGTCACTGTGAAAATTTTGGAAACATAAAAACTAATATGAATTATAATTTAACAGTAATTGCAAATGGACAGATAAACAGACTGCTGGGACAGAACAGAAAGTTAGAAGAAGACCCATACATATACACGCACCCAACTTATGATAAGACACCACTGCAGTTCAGTGGGGAAAATGGAACTTTGAATAAATGGTGCTGGAGCAACTGGATATCTGGAAAAAAATTCACCTTGCCTCTACTTCATGACTTAAACAAAAATTTGAGATGGACTACAGAACTAAATGTGAAAGGTAACATAACTTCCAGAAGAAAATTCAGAATATCTTCATGGTCTTGGAGTAGGCGAACATTTCTTTCTTTCTCGCTCTCTCTCTCTTTTTAAAGATTTTATTTATTTATTTGACAGAAAGAGATCACAAGTAGGCAGAGAGGCAGGCAGAGAGAGTGGGGGAAGCAGGCTCCCTGCTGAGCAGAGAGCCCGATGCGGGGCTTGATCCCAGGACCCTGAGATCATGACCTGAGCCGAAGGCAGAGGCTTTAACCCACTGAGCCATCCAGGCGCCCCTCTTTTTTTTTTTTTTTTTTTTGGGAAAGAAAGAGTACAGAGCATGTGGGTGGCTCAGTCATTAAGGTCTGCCTTTGGCTCAGGTCATGATCCCAGGTTGGGCTCCCTGCTCAGCATGAAGCCTGCTTCTTCTTCTCCCACTCCCCCTGCTTGTGTTCCCTCTCTCAATGTCTATGTCTCTCTGTCAAATAAATAAATAAAATCTTTAAAAAAAGAGAGAGAGAGTACGTCTCTCTTTTTCAAAAGGGAACGCTTAACCAGCAGAGCCACCCAGGTGCCCCTTGAGTAGGCAAACATTGCTTAAATAGGACGCAAAAAGCACTAACCATAAAAGAAAAAAAAATTGACTTCATTAAATTTAAGAACTTGTGTTCATCAAAAGACACCACTGAGAGTAAAAATGTGAGCCACAGACTGAGAAGATATTTTCAATATATACATCCAACATAGATTGTAATAATTAGAATACTAAAAAAATAATTCTACAAATCAATAAGACAAACCACTCAAGGAAAAAAAAGTCAGGAACAGGCACTCTATAGAAGAGGATATCCAAATGGCCTATAGCAGAGGAAAAGATACTTAACATTATTATTCATCAGGAAAATGCAAAATAAAATTACAAGGAGATACTTCTACACACCCATCAGAATGGCTAAAATGATAACCAAAATCAAAATCAAATGTTATGAAAAAATGTCCCGTATCACTTGGCATCAGGGAAATACAAATCAAAACCACAATGAGATACCATCTCGCACCAGTCAAAATGGCTAAAATTAACAAGACATGAAGCAATAAATGTTGGTAAGGATAAGGAGAAAGGGGAACCCTCTTATGCTGTTGGTGGGAATGCAAGCTGATACAGCCACTCAGGAAAACAGGATGGAGGTATTTCAAGAAGTTAAAAAACAGAGCTACCCTATGATGGAGCACTTGCACTACTAGGTATTTACCCCAAAGATACAAATGTAGTGATCTGAAGAGGCACTGGCACCCCATTGTTTATAGCAGCAATGTCCACAATAGCCAACCAGTGGAAAGAACCCAGATGTCCAACAACAGAGGACTGGATAAAGAAGACGTGGTACATATACACAATGGACTATTACTCAGCCATCGGAAAGGATGAAATCTTACCATTTACATCGACATGGATGGAACTGGAAGGTATTATATGCTGAGAGAAATAAGTCAATCAGAGAAAGACAATTATCAGATGTTTCACTCATATGTGGAATATAAGAAACAGCACAGAGGATCATAGGGGAAGGGAGGAAAACTGAATGGGAAGTCATCAGAGAGGGAGAAAAACCATGAGAGACTCATAACTATAGGAAACAAACAGAGTGGCTGGAGGGGCAGAGATGGTGGTGGGGGGGATGTGGTAATTGGCTGATGGGCATTAAGGAAGGCACATGATGTGATGAGTGCTAGGTGTTAAGGCAACTGAGGATTGCTGAACACTACATCTGAAACTAATGATGTATTATATGTTGGCTAATTAAGTTTAAATAAAACAAAACCAAACCAAGCCAAGTGTTGCCAAGATGCCAAAACTTTCATTCACTGTAGATGATCATGCAGATTGGTATAACCACGATGGAAATCTGTTTGGCAGTAACTATTGAAGTAATATACACCTACCTTATGATCTAATAATCCCATTCCTGGGTCGTTTTAATTTATTTTATTTTATTTTATTTTATTTTATTTTATTTTATTTTATTTTATTTTATTTATTTGACAGAGAGAGAGAGAGAGAGGGAGATCACAAGTAGGCAGAGAGGCAGGCAGAGAGAGAAGGGGAAGCAGGCTCCCTCCTGAGCAGAGAGCCTGGCATGGGGCTTGATCCCAGGACCCTGAGACCATGACCCGAGCCAAAGGCAGAGGCTTTAACCCACTGAGCCACCCAGGCGCTCCCATTCCTAGGTTTATATCAAAGAGAAATACATTAAAGCATAAGTCCACCAAAAGACCATAAAAATGTTCATGGTAGCTTTTCATAATAGCCAAGACTGGTAAAATAAATTTTCACCAACAGTAGAATAAACAAATTGTGGTATATTCATACAAAAAAGTACTACACAACAATCACGAAGAATGAACTACTTACATGCAGCAACATGGATGAATCTCTCACAGGCTGTGAACAAAACAGGCCAGACACAAAGCGTATGTCCTACAGGAGTCCATTTATATGTAGTTCAAAAATAGGCAAAAATGAACTGAGAGTGAGTGAGTGAGGGAGACTATAAATGAGAGGGGGCATAAAGGAAACTACTGGGATGCCAGAAATACTCTTCCTCCCTCCAAAGATTTATTTGAGAGGGAGAGAGAGAGAGAGAAAATGAGTGTGGGAGGGGGCAGAGGGAAAGGGAGAGAAAAATCTCAAACCAACTCCATGCTGAGTGTGAAGCCTGGTGCAGGGCTTGCTCTCACCACCCTGAGATCACGAGCTGAGCCAAAACCAAGAGTCGGATGCTTAACTAACTGTGCCACCCAGGTGCCCCACAGAAATCATCTGTATCTTGATCTGCGTGGCAGTTAGCATGAATATAAGCATATATAAATATGTACTGAGCTTAAACTTACTAGTAGTATACATTACTTTATGAAAATTAAAGCTCAATAAAAAAAAGTAAAAAAAACACACATACTAAAACTGTATTTCAAATCAAATTAGGTAGCTGAATGAGAAAATGATCAGGAAAACTACAGGTAAGGCAGTCAGTAGTGGTTAAGTACAACAGAAAACAAAAAACAATGCAACAGAACACTTGTTTAAGCCTCTTCTACAACACAGAATTAAAAATAGAGATGAAAATCAAGTAAAGAAACATGGAATGGAGACAAATCCCTAATCTTTATTTTTTAATTTTAAAAAAGGATTTATTTATTTTAGAGAGACAGAGAGAGAGTGGGAGAGCACATGAGTAGGAGGGGCAGAGGGAGAGAGAGAATCTCAGGCAGACTCTGCACTGAGTGTGGAGCCTGATGTGGGTTCGATCCCAGGACCCATGAGATCATGACCTGAGCCGAAACCAAGAGCTGATAGTCGATGCTCAACTGACTGAGCCACACAGGAGCTCCAGATCCCTAATCTTTTTTTTTTTTTTTAAAGATTTTATTTATTTGACAGAGAGAGATCACAAGTAGGTAGAGAGGCAGGCAGAGAGAGAGGGGGAAGCAGGCTCCCCGCTGAGCAGAGAGCCCGATGCGGGGCTCGATCCCAGGACCCTGAGATCATGACCTGAGCCCAAGGCAGAGGCTTTAACCCACTGAGCCACCCAGGCGTCCCTGGAAATTCTGAAAGATTTAAAGCCTGAACATTCTGAGGACATGTTAAGAAACTTAGTAAAACACCAACACCTTCATTAGTGATGGCAAAAAAGTGTTTTGTGTTTTGTTTTAAGCAATCAGAGGCTTCATTTGTGTTCAGTGGGAAAGAGTGCCGTGATCAATTAGTAATGTCCTGTCTTTGGCATAGAATGAAAGGATACTTATCAGATGTTTGCCAGACATATCTTGGTTTAGTCTTTAATTTCCAAGGATAACGAGAAAAAAAATATCCTATACACATTAAAAAGAAAACACACACACACACACACACACACACACACACACACACACACAAATCTGATTGGCTTCAGACTTCTGCCAGAACACTAGCTAGCCATGCATGGAGAAGAGCAAAAGAAAAAACATTTTCAGATAAACTAAGACTTAAAAAGACAATAAACACTTTTCTTTCAGGAAAAATAATACTTAAATATGTATCCTAGTAAAACAAGATATTAGTAAAAACTCAAGAACATTGTTTAAAAAGAAATCAAGAGGGTGCCTGGGTGGCTCAGTTAGTTGGGCAACTGCCCTTGGCTCAGGCCATGATCCTGGAGTCCCAGGATCGAGTCTCACATTGGGCTCCCAGCTTGACAGGGAGTCTGCTTCTCCCTCTGACCCTCTCCCCCTCTAATGTTCTCTTTCTCTCTCTCAAATAAGTAAATAAAATCTTTAAAATAAAAAAAAATTAAAAAGAAAAGAAATCAAGAATATCTTCAACAAATAGTGTTAAGTTGCATTTAAAAAAGGGAAGTGGGAAGGATTTGAGATTCTGCCCAGGATTGACATCTTGGCCATGTGCTTGGTCACCCCAGCGTAGCCACTGTGCATACCACAGGTTCACAAATGGGGGCAGGGAAAAAAGGGCTGCCCATTATTCATTATCAGTGGAATCTGATGGAAAGAGATTAGTGCATCTCTGAAGTTCATTGTTACTATGTCAAAAGGTTTGGAGAAAATTACTGATTATGGAAGCATTTTCCTAATTGAAAAAAATAACTTGGTTACATTCATCTAATCCTTGTGGAAAGTTAGGCAATGTATTAATGTAGTGAATAATAAAAACAACAAAAAAGTAAAACAAAAAGGGAGGTGGAGAAACTGTTATACATTAAAAGGACCTTGATATCATATCAACCAAAAATGAAGTAAGGAGTTTGCCTATCAGATCTTAATTCTAATGGAGCCATTGTGAAATGGCATTTTAAAAAATTTTAATTCTGGTATAGTTAACATATGCTGTTATATTAGCTTCAGGTGTACAATATAGTGATTCAATAATTCTATATACTTCTCAGTTTTTTCCCTAACATAACCTCTATAACATTATTCTATATATCAAAGTGAATAATTTATAAATATCATGGCATTTAAAAAAGGAAAGTGGGAAGGATTTGAGATAGGATTTGAGATAAGAGTACATCGTGATACGTGTAGTCTTTAAAAAAAAAAGATTTATTTATTTGAGAGAGAGAGAGAGAGAGAGAGAGAGAGCGCGAGAGAGAGCATGAGAGGGGAGAAGGTCAGAGGGAGAAGCAGACTCTCCGTGGAGCTGGGAGCCCAATGTGGAACTCAATCCCGGGACTCCAGGATCATGACCTGAGCTGAAGGCAGTCGATTAACCAGTTGAACCACCCAGGTGCCCCTGTGATACGTGTACTCTTAATCCCCATCACCTATCTTACCCGTCCTCTCACCCACCTTCCTTCTGTAACCACCAGTTTGTTCTCTACAGTTAATAGTCTGTTTTTTTTAAAATTTGTCTCACTTTCTTTGCTTGTTTTGCTTTTTTAAATTCCACATCTGAGTGAAATCATATTAGTCTTTCTCTGACTTATGTCACTTACCCTCTAGATCCATCAATGTTGCTGCAAATGGCAAAATTTCATTCTTTTTTATGGCTAAGAAATATTCCATTGTGTGTATGTGTGTGCATATGCATACACACACATAAAACCTCTTCTTTATCTATCCATTCATCTATCAATTGGACACTGGGTTGCTTCCATAATTTGACTACTGTAAATAATGCTGCCATAAACATAGGGATGCATATATCTTTTCAAATTAGTGTTTTCATATTCTTTGGGGTAAATACCCAGGAGCAGAATTATTGGATCCTGTGGTAGTTCTATTTTTAATTTTTTGAGGAACCTCCACACTGTTTTCTATAGTGGCTGTACCAGTTTGCATTCCATCCAACCAGTGCATGAGGGTTCCTTTTTTTCCCCCACATCCTTGCCAACACTTGCTGTTCCTTGTGTTTTTTATTCTAGCCAGTAAAATGGCATTTTTGAGATAATCTGGAGAATTCGAAAATGGATTACGGATGAAATGAAATGGATGCTGGTCCAGGGCAGAATCTCAAATTCTTCCCACTTCCCTTTTTTAAATACCATGATATTTACAAATTATTCACTCTGATATATATAATAATGTTATAGAGGTTATATTAGGGAAAAAAGCTTTACAAGTTAGTGATATCTACTGAAGTATTTTCAATATGATAAATGCGGTTTGATTTAAAACCTCCAAGGATAAAAATCTGGTAGGGGGGGAAAGGAGAATGATTGAAAGAAAGAAAAAAAAAAGGCAAAATGTTGACTCCCTGCTCAAGCTACACGGTGATTCATTATGCTATTCTCTACTTTTCTTGTATGTTTGAAAAAATTTTTTCCCAAATATATTTATTTTTTCAGTGTTACAAGATTAATTGTTCATGCACCACACCCAGTACTCCATGCAATACGTTTGAAAATTTTAACAACAAAAACCAAAACCCAAGAGTAAAAGTAGATACAGTGTTTTAACAAATCAGTGGCAAAAAGCAAAAAGAGTAAAATATAGTTCATTTTATATTAGCAATGTTAACAGGATTCTAAAAACAGTACCAATGTTAAAAATTATTCTTAAAAGAGATGATACACAGCGTATACATGGTATAAAAACATTTAATGATTGAGAGTGTAGAGTGGTTAATGATTGAGAGTGTAAAGTGGTTAATCGGAACACTACAGTATAGGTTTGAATTACCGGTGTGTGATCTTAGGTACAGGGTTTAATCTGAGTCTCATTTTATCTGTAAAATGGGGATATAGCAGGGCTTATCCCATGTAAGACCATTGTGAAGATTAAATACTGGCATAATGCAAGCCTAAATAAATAGCGGCTATTATCTAAAAATCTCACTAACACCCATAAAAACTAGGAAATGGAGGAGTGGTGAGAGAAGGGGGATACAGGAAGTCCTACATTCATGCGTGGGGAGGTGTGACAGATACTGCAAGTTGTTTCTCATTATCTGTTCTCCTACTTTTCCTTTGTAACAGAACTCTTGATTTTTAGCTATGCATATGGCTGCCTGGAATACAATTATTTCCCAGTCTACACTGCAGCTAGGTTTGGCCATGTGACTCAGTTCTGGCTGACAGAATTAGAAGTTAGTGTATGAACTCTCAGGATAGGTACTTAAAGGGAGAGGTATCTTTAAGTTTTTTTTTTTTTTAGGGTTGCATTCCTTTTTATACAAAAAGATTTTATTTATTTATTTGACAGAGAGAGAGGGAGAGAGAAAGAGCGTGTGTGCACAAGCATGGAGAGTGGTACGCAGAGGGGGGTAGGGGAGTAGTGGGAAGCAGGTTCCCCACTGAGCAAGAACCCAATGTGGGGTTCCCTGAGCTGAAGGCAGACACTTCAGCTTAACCAACTGAGCCACCCAGGTGGCCCTGCATGCCTTCTTTTAACTGTTTCTACTTCCCACAGCTTGTATGCCGATGAAAAGGCATCATATTCCATTAGCCATCTTAGACTTTATGGGTCTTTGGAAATGAAAACAATGTACAGCAGAGCAACAAAATGGAAAGAGCCTTGGTCCATGACACCACGAAGTGCCAAACCAGAAAACCTCTGGGCTTCTTTCACTTGAAACAAAAATCTACTTCTATCTTATTTAAATTACTGTTACTATATTTTGGAATTTTCTATTTCTTGCAGCTGAATATAATCCTAACTAAAATGAGAGACTGTTATATCCTGTTTGATTCAATAAAGTATTTTTTTAAATTAAAGATAAAGAAGTGGAATTAAAATGCAATGAACACAGAGGTGGTGGTTACACAACACTGTAAATGTTCTAAATGTCAGGGAATTATTTATTTAAATGGCTAATTTTAGATGTTATATAAATTTCATCTCAATAACTTTTTAATGTCATATTATATACAGTTTAGAAGAGACATACCTAAAACAATGAGATTTAGGAAAAAAGGGGGATAAGGGGGAACATAAGAAAAAAGTCTATTAGGCAAAGATAAATACCAAAATAAAACAAAAAACCAAAGTAGGATACAAGGCAAGAATGAACTGAAATGAAAATATAGAAACAAAACCCTCTGAAACACAAGGAGAAACTGACAAAAGCACAATTGTAGTAGTAGACCAATACCACTAATACCACCATCCATTCTTTAATACATCAAGCAGGTAAAAATAATATAATTGGAATATTGTAATTAATAATGATAATTCAATAGCTATATATTGAATTTTGTATGCTACAAAAGTACATTATTCTCAAAATCCATAAAGGTTCAAAGAAAAAAAAGTATTATGCACTGGGTCACAGAAATTTAAAAAAATACCCTGAAGTAGAAACTAAAAACAGAAGTTTAAGAAATCCAACTAAAAGAATCCCACAAAATTCTCCCAAAGAACTTTAGAATCAAGGAGAAAATCAAGGGGTGCCTGGGTGGCTCAGCTTGTTAAGCATCTGCCTTTGGCTCAGGTCATGATCCCAGGATCCTGGGATGGAGCCCCACATCAGGCTCCTTGTTCAGCAGGAAGCCCGTTTCTCCTTCTTTCACTCCCCCTGCTTGTGTTCCCTCTCTGTCTATATCTCTGTCAAATAAATAAATAAAATCTTAAAAAAAGAGAGAGAGAGAAAATCAAAATGATATTCAAAGCCTATTTTGGAAATGATCATTAGAATAGTACACATCTAAATGGATTAGAATGTGGCCAAAGTACTAGTAATGGCATATTCAAAGCTATAAAGCTTTTAAATAAACTAATAAAAACATAAACATAGAAGATTCAACAAAGTAGAACAAACCACACCAAAGACAAGTAAAAGAAAATAAAAATAAAAAATAGAAAATTATAAGAGCTAGTTTTTGAAAACTAAGAAATGCACATTGCTAATGAATTTAAGAAAAAAAATCAGAGAACATAAATTAGCAATAGAAAGTGGATATAACAGTATAGTCTTAATTTTTTGCTAGTAAGGAGATTTAAAAATGTAATGTTAGAGAAATGGATGATTTTCTGGATTAGGTTAAATTAACAAAATCGATACAAAAGTAATGGAAATGTTCCATAATCACAACTGTGGTGGTGTTTAGTGTATATTTTTGTCAAACTCATCCAACTGAACATTTAAAACTACTGAATTACTCATCCTATGTGTTTGTTATATCTCAATAATTCTGCCTAAAAATTTGACACAAGAGCTAAAAAACCAGAAAAGACTAATAAGCAAAGAACAGAAAAGGGAGGGAGATGTTCAAGTTTTTCTTTCCAAAGCTACTGCAGGCCGAGTTCTTCCAAATCATCCATGTGTTCAGTCAGTAATACTTATTAGTGGTGTGGGAAGGGATCTATTCTCCATGAACTGTTCTTTTATTTATTTTTTTATTAACATATAATGTATTATTTGCCCCAGGGTACATGTCTGTGAATCGTCAGGCTTACACATTTCATAGCACTTACCATAGCACATACCCTCCCCAATGTCCACAACCCAGCCATCCTATCTCTACCCCCCCACCTCCCAGCCACCCTTAGTCCGTTTCATGAGTTTAGGAGTCTCTTATGGTTTGTCTCCTTCTCCATCCCTTCCTGTTTCATTTCTCTTCCCCACCCCCTCCACAGTCCCCCACCCTGCCTCTCAAATTCTTCATATCAGAGAGATCATGTGATAATTGTCTTTCTCTGACTGACTTATTTCGCTTAGCATAATACCCACCATGAACTGTTCTAAGCACTAGAGATTAATACAGCAAATAAAAAAGTTTTTACATTCTGGTGGGAAACAATGAATAAGCAAAGCAAAAGCAAAAGCAAAAACCTGTTGTCAGGTAAGGATAAGTGCCAAGAAATAAAATCCAGTAGGGGACAGAGTGTGCTTGGGATAGAGTATTCATTTCTATAGATCATGGGAAAAGAACTTTCTGATAAGGCTGACTCCTGAATAGAGATCTGAAGGACACAAAAAATAAACTATGCAGTGAATGCAGTGGAAATGCAAAGGCCCGGAGCATGACTTGTCTGGCATGACTCAAGAATGAGTAGGCTGGCTTGGCCAGTGAGGAGTAAGCAATGAGGAGAGTGGTAGGGATGAGGTCAGAAAGGAAGTAGGCCCCAGTCAGGGCTTGATTTTTCTTTCTGAGTGAGAGGAACCCTCTGGAGGAGTTTGGATCAGTAGTGTTAAATAATCCAACTTACATCTAAAAGATCATTCTGATGCTGTTTTGTGACTGGATGGAAGGGGCAAAGGTCAGAGTAAGCCTACTGTAACAGATTAAGCAAGAGAAAGGCACATTTTAGACCAGGGTAGTGTTACTGTAAATTGATTCTGCATGGTATTTTTAAAGATTTATTTACGAGAGAGAGAGAGAGAGAGAATGAGTGGGAGGGTTAGAGGGAGAGGAAAGAGGAAGAGGGAGAGAGAATCTCAAGCAGAGTCCTCGATGAGCATGGAGTCTAATGTGCGGCTGGATCCCATGACCCTGAGATCATGACCTGAGCTGAAACCAATGGTCAGACCCTCAACCAACGACACCACCCAGGTGCCCCGGATTCTATGTGTATTTTAAAGACAGAGTGAGAAGAGAGTATGAAGGTAGAAACTGAGAAAAAGAGTCAAGAATGACTCTCAAAGTAATGTACACTTTCCAAGTCACAGAAAAAGCAAAGCTGCTTCCCATTCTTTTTACAAAGTCAGCACAATCTAATACTCAAATATTCGAAGAATAAACAGCAAAGATAGAAAGGAGAGGCCCAGGCCCATTATGGAAGTGGATGTAAATATCCTAAGTAAAATAACAGCAAATCAAATTTCGCAGACCATTAAAATACAACTTACTGAGTCTAAGCAGAGTTTATTCCAATAAGAAATGGACAAGTCTAGAAAATATATTTAACATATCACACAAAGAAAGAAGTGATTACTTTAATAGCATTTTATTTTTTTATTATTTATTTATTTTTAAACATTTTATTTATTTATTTGACAGAGAGATGGCACAAGTAGGCAGAGCAGCAGGCAGAGGGAGAGGGAGAAGCAGGCTCTCCCCTGAGCAGGGAGCCTCATGTGGGGCTCCATCCCAGGACCAAGAGACTCAGTAAAAAACATAAAAACATAGGGTGCCTGAATTGCTCAGTTAAATGTCTGATTTGGATCAGGTCATGATCTCAGAGTTCTGGGACTGAGGAGTTGGCAGCATAGGGGGTGGGCTTCCCGCTCAGGGAGTTTGCCTATCTCTTTGCCCCTCTCTCTGCTGTGCCCACTCTCTCTCTCAAATAAAATCTTAAAAATAAAAGAAAAACACTTCTTTAATATGCTAATTATCTTTTAAAATAACAGAAGCATTATGCAAATGTTCAAAATACTAAAATATTCCTATTAGAATTAAAAAATTCTTACTATCACAGCATTATTATTTAAATGCGTCTAGTTTCAGGTAAGGCAATGAGGCAGAAATCAGAATAAGATATAGGACTACTGGGCGCCTGGGTGGCTCAAAGCCTCTGCCTTCGGCTCTGGTCATGATCTCAGGGTCCTGGGATCGAGCCCCACATCAGGCTCTCTGCTCAGCGGGGAGCCTGCATCCCTCCCCCACTGCCTGCCTCTCTGCCTACTTGTGATCTCTCTCTCTCTGTCAAACAAACAAACAAACAAATAAATAAATAAATAAATAAAATCTTAAAAAAAAGATATAGGACTATTGAAAAAGAGATAACATTGTCATTAAAGTAAATATAATTAGAAAATCCAAAGTGATCAGCTAAAAAACAAAACAAAACAACAGAGAGCTGGTGTATTGCTGGATATAAATAAGTTAGCTTTTCCAAAGTACTACTTAGAAGGTTTAAAGGAAAAAAAAAATCCCATTCCTTATAGTAAATTACTGAAAAAATGAGATGTGAGACCTAAAGAAACTGATATGCAGAGAATATTTTGTTCTAATAAGAAAATTTATAACATTTCAATGTTCTTCAAAGAAAATTTTAAAGTGAATGCAATTCCAACCAAATTGTCACGAGAAGTGCTCATTTTAGCAGCATATATATTAAAATTGGAATGACAGAGAGATTAATGGTCCCTGCACAAAGATGACAAATTCATGAAGTGTTTTATGTTTTTTGTTGTATATTTCAAAGTTGCTAAGGGAATAGTCTTAAAAGTTCGCATCACTGGGGTACCTGAGTGAATGGCTCAGTAGGTTAAGTGTCTGACTCTTGATCTCAGCTCAGATCTTGATCTCAAGGTATTCAAAACCCGTGCTGGGACTCATGTTGGGTATGGAGCCTACTTAAAAAAAAAAGGGGAGGGGCTCCTGAGTGGCTCAGTGGGTTAAAGCCTCTGCCTTTGGCCCAGGTCATGATCCCAGGGTCCTGGGATCGAGCCCCGCATCGGGCTCTCTGCTCAGTGGGGAGCCTGCTTCCCCTTCTCTCTCTGCCTATTTGTGATTTCTCTCTCTGTCAAATAAATAAATAAATAAAATCTTTTAAAAAAAAGATTTTATTTATTTGACACAGAGAGAGAGATCACAAGTAGGCAGAGAGGCAGGCAGAGAGAGAGCTGAGCAGAGAGCCCGATGCGGGGCTCGATCCCAGGACCCTGGGATCATGACCTGGGCCGAAGGCAGAGGCTTTAACCCACTGAGCCACCCAGGCACCCCAAAGACATAAAATCTTAAAAAAAAAAAAAGTTCTCATCACAAGAAAAAAAGATGTGACTATATGTGGTGATGGATTCTGATTAGACATGGTGACCACTTTGCATATATTAATGAATAATCATGTTGCACACCTGAAACTATTATAATGTTATCTGTTAATTATATCTCAATAAAAAAGTACCATGAGGATTTGGGGGAAGGGGAGTTAATAGGACTTAAAATATTCTGAGGTTTGTGTAAAGTATATGTAGGTGGGAAAAGTAAAGGGGATATTGCACCAAATATGAAAAAAAGGGTGTGTGTAAAGTCACATCACTAATATTAAAACATATCACAAAGGTACAGTAACTCAAACAGTAAAGTTAGGTTTCAAGAATATACTAACAAAACAGCCAAGAAACAAATGCTAGTATGTAGTCTATCTACACATAGATTCTAGTATACCAAATATATATATATAAAGCTAGTATATGAAGAAGCTTAACTTTTAATTCAAAAAGGACAGAATTATCTGATAAATGATGCTAAGACCGTTTGTAAACTACTTTGAAAAATTAAGTTAACCAAAAAGAAAAAAAACAAAAAATTAAGTTAGATCTCTACCTCGTATCATTCAGCATAATAAATTCCAAATAAAAGGTTTTTTTAGGGGTGCCTGGGTGGCTCAGTGGGTTAAACTCTGTCTTCGGCTCAGGTTATGCATGATATCAGGGTCCTGGGATCAAGCCCCGCATCAGGCTCTCTGCTCAGCGGGGAGCCTGCTCCCCACCCCCCCCCCCCCCCCCCGCCTCTGCCTGTCTCTCTGCCTACTTGTGATCTCTATCAAATAAATAAATAAAATCTTAAAAAAAATCTTAAAAAAAAGTTTTTTAAATAAGATTTTATTTATTCATTTGACAGAGAGAGAGAGAAATAGGGAGAGAGGGAATACAGACAAGGGGAATGTGAGATGGAAAAGCCGGCTTCTTGTCGAGCAGGGAGCCTGACTCGGGGCTCAATCCCAGAACCCTGGGATCATGAACTGAGTGGAAGGCAGATGCTTAACCGACTGAGCCATCCAGGGGCCCCTCCAGATAAAAGTTTTAATAATAATAATTTTCCAAAAGGTAAAATAATAAGAGCATATAGTCATCTTCCTGGAGGTTAGGAAGACTTCTATAACAAATTCTTATAACAAATAAGCGTAAATAAATTTGTTTATGAAACAAATTTCATAAAGGGAAAATAGATTTGACTACATAAAATTATAAATCATTTAATTTGAGAAAATTCCATAGATAATGGGTGATAAGTGACAAGCTGTATAAAAATATTTTCAATATAAATGAATGAAAAAAGTTACAACCCTTGCTAGAAAGGCCTTAAAAAAAAAGTAAGTGAAAAATATTCCAATATATAATGGGCAAAGGACATGACAAGGTCCCTAACAAAGACCTACAAATGTCAATGTTCAGAAGTGCCCGAGGATTCCTCTCTTAAACATTTTCAAAATCACATTATTAGTTATAGTGGTGATTCTCATTATGTCAAAGACCCATTTATGGGGCATTTGGGGGCTCCATCGATTAAGCATCTGCCTTTGGCTCAGGTCATGGTTCTGGAGTCCCAGGATTGAGTCCCGGGTTCGGCTCCCTGCTCAGTGGGGAGTCTGCTTCTCCCTCTGCCCTAAACCCACTCTCTCTCTCTAAAATAAATAAAATCTTAAAAAAAAAAAAAAAAGACCCATTTTATTATTGATCCGATAAAGGAATAACTCAACTTGCTCATTTTATTTATTGTTCACTGGAAAATATATTTACTATTTTTGACTTTAAGTGTTGTTCTGGTTATTAAAAAAAAATCAAAACTAGACTTAAAGTCTAAAAATCTGTCATCCTTTAAGGATATTCAAAAGAATGTATCATGGGGTCCAGAAAGCAGAGGTCCCAAACCAAACCCTAAGTGATAGAAATAACACTAATATACTTGTATACAGGAGTTCTGCTTCCAGTATGGCCAAGTTAGTTCCTACTGGATCACATTTCCTGCAGATAACAATGATAAACTCAGGGCAAAATTATTCAAACAAATACCTAAGGCCCTAGAGTGTGAACCAAAACAGGCAAGATTTGAAAGGGGTATCGATACTCCGAAAGGAGCTGGGAGAGTTAACTTTACCTCCTCCTCCCAACTTACAGGTTTAGGGAAGGCATCCCATACAGGACCACTCAAAGTCTGTGGGAGAAATCCATAGTCTTTAATAGTGTAAAGAAAGAGAGGGCAAAGTTTGGGACAATCATAGCTGCTAGAAAGTAAGTGAGGAAATCACATAAAGGAGGAAGTCAGAGAGGAGGTTCCATATTCACATAATATACACACACACATATATATGTATATATGTATATACATATATGTGTATACATATATGTATATATGTGTATACACACACATATATATGTGTGTATATATATGTGTATATACACAATATATACATATACACATAATGCTTAAATTTTTGGCTGACTTTTTTTTTTTTTTTTAAGATTTTATTTATTTATTTGTCAGAGAGAGAGAGAGAGAGAGCTCACACACAAGCAGGCACAGAGGCAGGCAGAGGCAGAGGGAGAAGCAGGCTCCCTGCTGAGCAAGGAGCCCGATGTGGGGCTCGATCCCAGGACCCTGGGATCATGACCTGAGCTGAAGGCAGCTGCTTAACCAACTGAACCACCCAGGCGTCCCTTTGGCTAACTTTTGAATGGTGCATACACAGATTAAATGTAATATAAACGAATTAATGTAAGCCAAGAGACCAGACAAAGCGGATGGATGTTTGACTTGCAGTTTGAGCCAACCGTTTGAACTGCCAGCTAAAATAAAGCATCAACCTTCTCTGGAGGAATAAAACAGAATCTATGGGACATTTACAGCTCCAGGATAAAATCTATAATTACTCAATATACAAAAAAACAGGAAAATGTGACTTATTCTCAAGAGAAAATATAGTAAATGGAGACCAACTCTGAAATGACATGAGTGTTAGAATTAACAGCAAGACTGGCAAAGAAGTTATCATAATGGTGTTCAATGAAATAAAGGAAAATGGTTGAAATAAGTGAAAAGATAGGAAATCTCTGCAGAGAAACAAAAACTATGAAAAAGAACCATCATGGAAATTCTAGAAATGAAAAACCACCAATATCTGAAATAAGAAAGTCACTGGATGGACTTAAAAGAAAATAGAGATGACAAAGACGTGAGTAAATTTAGTCAGAACAATGGAAATAAGCCAATCTGAAGAACAGAGAGAAAAAAAAAATAATTAAGCCTTTGAGATTTGGGAGACAATAGCAAAAGGCCTAACATATGTGTAACTGAATCCCAGAAGCAAAAGAGAGCTTCGAGCAGAAAAGAAAATATTATTATTCAGTTATAATGTCTAAGTTTCACCAGTTTGTTGAAAGACAATTTATAGATTCAAGAATATAGCAAACCCCAAGCAGGGAAAATACAAAGAAAATTATTCTTAGACATTTAATAGTCAAACTACTGAAATGTTGAAAGTAGCCACAGAAAAATGACACACTGGATACAGAGAACAATTTTTCTTAAAAAGTCAGATCTTTTATTTATTTATTTTAAGTTTTATTTATTTGACAGAGAGAGACACAGTGAGAAAGGGAACACAAGCAGATAGCTCAACAAAGGACTCGATCCCAGGACCATGGGATCATGACCTGAGCTGAAGGCAGATGCTTAACTGAGCCACCCAGGTGCCTGAGAAAACAATTTTTCTACCCTCTAAATTAAAATAGATACATAAATCTGGGGTGCCTGGATGGCTCAGTCAGCAGAACGTGGAGCTATTGATCTTGGGGTCATGAGTCTGAGCCTCAGGTTGGGAGTAGTTTACTTAAAAAACAAATATAAATAAATAAAATAAAATAGATATATAAATTTGCTTAAAGCAAAAATCATAACATTTTATAAATGGTACTGAGAAAACTGGATATCCACATGCTAAAGAATTTAGCTAGATCCCTAACACCAAATACAAAAATTAACTCAAAATGGATCAAAGAGCTAAAATTGTGAACCCAAACTATAAAACTCTTAGAATAAAACATATGGGAAAATCTTCATGACATTGAATTTGGCAATGTTTTATTGCATATGACACCAAAAGCACATGTAACAAAAGAAAAAATAGATAAAATGTCAAATTTTGTTATGTATATTTTACTATACACCAACAAGCTTATCACTGTTGGCTTTAGTGTTATTAAAAATTTTTTCTAATATTAAATTAGTAGAAATAAAGTTTGCATGTCTTCAAAGCAAAAACAAGAAAACAACCCCATAACATTGTCATGTGGAGTTTTATAATATATGTAATTTACATTTATAATATATATAACATTTATAATATATGTAATATATTACATATATATGTATGTTATGGTATATACTATATAGCAACCATAATAATAAAGTACAGAGCTACAGGTAACTAGAACTGTGTGGTTACAAGGCTTTTATGTGTTATGTGAAGTGGTACAAAAGTAACTCTAATTAGACTGAAAAGTTAAGGATGTCTGCTATAATCTACAGAGCCAAAACTGAAAAAATTGTAAACAGAATAGAATTCTTTCTTTTTTTTTAAGATTGTATTTATTTGAGAAAGAGAGCTCGTGGGACAAGCAGGGGGAGGGGCAGAAGGAGAAGCAGACTCCCCGCTGAGGAAGGAGCTCCTTGTGAAACTCCTAGGACTCAGGGATCATGACCTGAGCTGAAGGCAGATGCTTAACCAACTGAGCCACCCAGGTGCCCCTAAAATGGAATTCTAAAAAAAAATTCAAATAATCTAAACAGAGTTAGGAAAGGTACAAAAAGGAAGAACAAAAATCAGAAAAGACAAACAAAACAAATAACAAAACTGTAAGTCTAAACTCAACCACAAGAATAATTACATCAAATATTAACAAACTAAATTACTCCAATTAAAAAGAAGAGATTGTCAGTGTGGATTAAAAACTAAGATTATATGTTGTCAGTAAAAGACATTTTATTTCATTTTAAAAAATATTTTATTTATTTGTTTGACAGAGACAGAGACATAGTAAGAGAGGAAACACAAGCAGGAGGAGTGGGAAAGGGATAAGGAGGCTTCCCGCCTAGCAGGGAGCCTAATGCAGGGCTGGATCCCAGGACTCTGGGATCATGACCTGGGCTGAAGGTAGACGCATTTTAATGACTGAGCCATCCAGGCACCCCAAAAGACACATTTTATAAAAAAAGACACAGACTGGTTAAAAGCAAATGGATGGGAAAAGATACACCATGCCAATAATAAACATAAGAAGGCTGGAGTGGGTATATTAATATCAGAAAAAATAGATTTCAAAGCAAAGTATTACCAGAGATAAAAGAAGTACATTTCACAATGATAAAACAGTCAATTCATCAGGAAGATAAAACTATCATAATTTTGTATGTGCTAATAATAGAGACCAAAATATAGGAAGTAATAATTAACAGAATTAAAGAAAAAAAAAATCTACAATCATACTTGGAGATGTTAACACTTCTCTTTCAGAAACTAACAGAGCACCTAGATAAAATATTAGTAAAGACAGAGAGGAACCAGGGGCGCCTGGGTACCTCAGTCAGTTAGGTGTCTGCCTTTGGCTCAGGTCATGATCTCAGGGTCCTGGGATTGAGTCCTGCATTGGGCTCCCTGCTCAGTGGGGAGTCTGCTTCTCCCTCTGCCCCTCTCCCCTGCTCATGCACACTTTCTCAAATAAATAAATAAAATCTAAAAAAAAAAAGACACAGAGAATCTGAACACTATCAATCACCTTGATCTAACTGATGTTTATAAATCACTATACCTAGTAACTATGGAATATTGTTTTCATATACATACAGTATATTCTTCAAGATAGAAATGTACTGCTCCATAAACCAAGTCTCAATAGATTTACAAGGACTGAATAATGCTCTGTGATCACAATGGAATTAAATTAGGAATCAATAACAATGAGATACCTAGGAAACCCCCAAATATTTGGAAATGAAATAACATACTTCTAAATAACCTACACATCACTATAGATCCTATAGATATCAAAATACCAGCAAGGAATTATTATGAACCATTTTATACCAACAAGTTTGACAACTTAGATGGAATGGGCAAATTCCTTGAAACCTACAACTTATCCAAACTGATACAAGATAAAACAGAAAATATGAATAATTATATACATTAATTAAATAAATGGAATTCATTATCAAAAAGCTTCCCATAAGAACTCTAGGCCAAGGAGGTTTTACCAGTAAATTCTATCAAACATTTAAGGAATATTACATAAACTCTTTCAGAAAATGGAGGAGCAGGAAGTTATACTTCTAAGTCATTTAATGAGGTCACCATAGCTCTAATGCCAAAACCTGACAAGATATGACAACAGCAAAATTATAAGTATCTCTCATGAACATTGACACAAAGATCCTAACCAAAATACTGGCAAATCCAATATAGAGAGTAAGGTTTATTCAAGTAAGACAAGCTGTTTAAACGGTTAAAAATCCATCAGTGGGATGCCTGGCTGGCTTAGTTGGTTAAACGTCTGCCTTCGGCTCAGGTCATGATCCCAGGGTCCTGGGATGGAGTCCCATATCTGGATCTTGCTCAACAGGGAGTCTGCTTCTCCCTCTGCCTCATGCTTCCCCTGCTTGTGCTCTCTCTAACAAACAAATAAAATCTTTTAAAGATAAAAAGGAGGACTGCTTCTATTAAAAAAAAAAAAATCCATCAGTGACTCTTAAAACTTACTAACGGGAGGGGCGCCTGGGTGGCTCAGTTGGTTAAGCAACTGCCTTCGGTTCAGGTCATGATCCTGAAATTCCAGGATCGAGTCCCATATCAGGCTCCCAGCTCTGCGGGGAGTCTGCTTCTCCCTCTGACCTTATCTCCTTTCATGCTCTCTCTTTCTCTCTCTCTCTCAAATAAATAAATAAAATCTTAAAAAAAACCAAAACACCTTACTAATGGGAAAACAATCAACCCAATTAAATGGGCAAAAGATCTGAAAAGACACCTCACTGAACTAGATATATAGATGGCAAATCTATAAGCACATGAAAAGTTGTTCAATATCATAAGCCATTAAGGAACTGCAAATTGAAACAAACACAAGATTCCACTACATGGCTATCAAAATGGCTAAAATCCAAAACTCAGACAACACCAAATGCTAGCAGGGATGTGGAACAACAGGAATTTTCATTCATTGCAGGTAGGGTGCAAAATGGTGTAGCTACTCTGGAGGCAGTCTGGCAGTTTCTTACAAAGCTAAACATGGTTTTACCATATGATCTAGCAATTGCCAGATTTGGGTAAAATTAGGTTTTTACCCAAAGGAGCTGAAAACATACACCAAATTCCACACACAAAAAGAGCAGCTTTATTCATAATTTGAAGTAGCTTCATCTATAATTTCCAAAACCTGCTTGCAATCAAGATGTTCTTCAACAGGTGAATGGATAAACAAACTGTGGTTCATCCATACAATGGAGTATTATTCAGGAATAAAAAGAAATGAGCTGGGGTGCCTGGTTGGCTCAGATGGTTAAGCGTCTGCCATCGGCTCAGGTCATGATCTCCAGGTCCTGGGATTAAGCCCCACTCGGGCTCCCAGCTCAGCGGGGAATCTACTTCTCCCTCCGCCTCTCCCTTCTGCTCATGCTCTCTCTCTGTGTCTCTCAAATGAATAAATCTTTAAAAAAAAAAAAAAGGAAATGAGCTATCAAGCCACAAAAATAACCTTAAATGCATATTGCTCAGTGAAAGAAGCCAATCTGAAGAGACTACATACTATATGGCATTCTTGAAAAGGAAAACTACAGAGACAGTAGTAAGATCAGCGGTTAGCAGGGCCTAGAGATGATGGAGGGATGAATAGGTGGGGCACAGAGTATTTAGGGCTGTGAAACTATTCTGAATTGATACTGTAATGGTGGATACATGTCATTATACATTTTTCAAAACCCTCAAAACTGAAAAAACACAAAGAATGAACGCTACTGTAAACTATGGACTTCAGTTAATAATAATGTATCAATATTCACTCATCAGTCCTAAGAGATGTGCCACTAATGCAAGACATTAATAATAAGAGAAACTGTTAGGGAAGTGGAGGTGGCAGGAGTACATGTGACTTGGGTAAGACATGATAAACGAGACTTTATTTTTTTTAATAATATATATATATTTTTAAAGATTTTATTTATTTGACAGAGAGAAACACAGCGAGAGAGGGAACACGAGCAGAGGGGATGGTAGCGGGAGAAGCAGGCTTCCTGCAGAGCAGAGAGCCCGATGCAGGGCTCGATCCCAGCCCCTGGGATCTGACCTGGGCCGAAGGCAGACGCCCAACGACTGAGCCACCCAGGCACCCCACGAGACTTTATTAAAATGAAAAATTTCTGTTCACTAAGACAATGAATACATAAATGATATGTGAATACATAATGAATATGTAAAGATATCTTATAACTCAGTAACAATAAAACAACTCAGTTAAAGAAAACAGACCCTTCACAGAGATATACAATGGCCGGTAAGAGGATGAAAAAAGAGGCAACTTCTATATTTGAGGGAAATGCCAATTAAGTTGAGGGAAATACAAATTAAAGCCAAAATGATATACCGTCAACTCCCCAGCCTCTGAAACTATCATGAGGATACAGAGCAAGAGGAACTCTTCCACATTGTTGGAGTGTAATATGGTACAATCACCTTTGGAAAAAGGTCTAGGCGTCTCCAATAAAAAAAAAACCTATACATCTACTCAATGACTCAGCAACTCCAATCCTAGGCATTTACCCAAGAGAAAACACATGTGTACAAAAAGATATGTGTACAACTATTCATATCAACTTCATTCATAACAGCCCCAAAGTGGAAATAGGCTAGATGTCCATCAATCCATCAGTCAGAGAATGGCTCAACTATCTCATATTCGTAAAATGGAGAGCTACACAGCAATGGAAACAAACTACTGATAAATGTAAAAACATGGAAGAATCTCAAAACCTGTACATTAAACCAAAGAAGGCTGTCTAAAAAAAGTATATGCCATATGATTCCACTTACATCAACTTCTAAAAAAGGCAAATCTAAACTATGGTGGAAAACTTAAGGATAGAGGCTGCCTCTGGGGATTTAGGTGGACATAAGGGATCACAACAAGAAGATACTGTATTTTGATAGGTTTTGGGTTACACACATTTTTCAGAACCTAGCAAAGGTGCACTTAGTAGTTGTCCATTTCATTTTATGTAAATTTTACCTCAAAAGAAAAAGCCATAAAAAAACACTGAATTCTAGCTAATGACACATAGCATGCTGAAGGATTTAGAGAAAATGTATTGATGACATAAATCAAAAAGAAATTGATGTAAAGGGCACCGGCTTGGCTTGGTCAGTAGAGCATGCAAACCTTGATCTCAGGATTATGAGTTCAAGTCCCATGTTGGCTGTAGAGATTACTTAAAAAAGTTGAAAAAAAAAAAAGCTGATGATGGATGTAGAGAGAGATACATAGATACACGATAAGGCAAGTATAATAAAAGGAGAATGACAGAATCTAGATGCTAGAATAAGTGAGTTCACTGTAAAATTCTTTTAACTTTGTAGTATAAAAGAAGGTTGGAAATCACTAGTTATATTGGCAAGTTATATTGGTTGGTAGTTATATCACTAAAAAATAAAAAGACAATGTACCTTTGGATGCAGTGGACAGGGTCGTTTGGATTAAAGATAATCTCTTTATTCCTGCTGCCTTCCCTAAATAGTTGCCTCACTAGCTATTAAGTAAAACATGTAAGTGTCAGAATGCTGGTTTTGCCACCTAAAAGAAGTCTTCAGCTGCTTCTGTCATAACATTGGCTCTTATATAAACCCCAAATTCAAAAGGCCAGAAATGTTCAAAATGCACAGGCAGTTTCAATACCCAGAGGCAGGACTGGGAACTGAGAGATAAATTTGGCTCTAGCACTGTGTAGAGAGGAGGCAAGGGCTAAGCTGAGCTAGAAGTGGCTGGTCACTTAGAGTCTCTGCAGCTCCAACAGTTAGTTCTGTGTCTGGATGTCAGCCCCACATACTGGCTTAAAAACCTCAAGAAACTAGAAGATCTCACCAGTGGGATCAGCCAGAGCAGCTGAAACACGTCCCTGTAAACAATAAATGTTTATCTGGGCAGATAACCTGGCAGATAGCCCTGTCCTGATCTTAGGCAACTTGAAACCCCACAATGGGAGGCTGAACACAGAGGGGCCCCTTGCCATTGCCACACGGGGAGGGAGGCAGAAATGGAAGGTGGTCCTGGCTCCTACTACAAGAGAGGCAGCAGGAAGCCACTCCGCAAATGCCAGCTTCTTTTCTACTGAGCCATGGCCAGATTCCCTTAAACACAGAGGGTGGGGACAGAGAAGTCAAGTCAACCAACACTAAACAATGCCACCGCATAAAGTTGGCTGTTACACCACAGCCCTGAAGGTATGAGGAGCTCTGGTGTACTTGGCGGCTGCCACAGGAACCACACTGGCTGAGGGCTTCCCCAGGCCTGGGTGGGAGTCTCATCACTGACTCTGGCCACACACACAGGCTCAGTCGCCACCTTGGTCAGTGGCAAGCAGCTGCCGAGAGGGGAGAGGCAGACCCAGGGGCACTGTGCTCCGCACAGCACAATCTGCCACTTTTAGACACTCCAGACAAGATTCATTAAGAGCCATATGGCTGACACCCCACAAAGGTACCAGGTGAAAGGGAAAGAGGCAGCTGGAAGGAAGGAATGGAAGTATGTTGACGGGACAGAGATTCCTTTCACTGACAACTGTCTCTGCAAACAATTTTACTACTAGTTCTGAAAACCCCACTCCCTGACAGAGAGATTAAATCTTGGCATTTGTTATTCCTCCCATCTATATGCTTCTGCCCACACTCCTCTTGGGAAGGGAGAGGACAGGGAAGTGGAACCCACAGTTTGCCTAAAGGGAAGTTCAGCTCTCGTTCAGCAGACTATGGCTGAGTTCTCTTCCAGAGAAGAGAATGGAGATAGTTTAACAGAGGTTTTTTTTGCTCTGAAATAGTAGCAAAGCTAAGTCCAGCAGAACAAAAAGGGTGTGGATCTAGGATGGAACTTAAAGAAAGAGGGTAGGAGAGTGTGTGTGTGTGTGTGTGTGTGTGTGTGTGTGTGTTCATCTGTTTTTTGGGGGGTTTGGGGCGAGGGTGCCAATCCATTCTTTTGACTTCATTCGCACTTATAGCTGCTCTATAATCATTTCCTGAACACAGTAGGAAGAGAGTGGTATTTACTCACCCCACCCTCCATCTAACACTGGCCCAGCAATCCAACTATGTGCTTTAAACTGAGACAAGGCCAGCTTTTTGCCTTTGGCAGCACTGAAGGCCAGACATTACCAGCACTCCTGTGAACAGCTCAAGGCTCCACCCAAATAAGACTGCACACACTGAAATCCAAGAGGAATATCATTCCAGCATAACAGTCCAGGACAGAGAAGAGAGCTGAGGAGGCTGGGTGGGACAGTTGGGATACTTCTAAGTTCTGATCCAGAACACCCAAGTGGTTAGTACAGGCACTTTGGTAGAGTGGTGATAGGTCAATTCCAATGTGGGAAAACCCAAATTCTGTAATAAAGAACTTATCTCTGTACAAGGAGAGGGGTGAGAAGGAGGGTGGGGGGTAGACTATAGGGCAATAAGGTGGAGGAATGATTTTTAGAGAACTGGGCAGCTCCCGAGCTAGTCTAATTCTGAATACACAGGGATGTTCCAGCCTCTTTTAAGGAGAAGCTGATGCAGAGTGATTATGGGCAGGCCAGGACATACTAGCTCCATTTTTGGTCTAAGAGTTGATTGGAGGACTCCTCTGCAGGAGGGTCCTAACAGAATGTTTATACAAAACACCACAAACCTACTGTTCCTGACTGTCCAAGGCCAAAGGCATCTTCTTCCTAGAGAACTATGTCTGACAGCCTTTTGGTTTTAAGACTCCCAATTTTATTTACTGAGTTTTCCAGTTTACTCCAAGAAGATTTGCAGAACTTCCTAGGGAGTCTTTATAGAGATGCTAGGGAGCAGGGTGGCAGGGAGACTCTTGTGAAAAAACTAAGGACCCACCACTTTTTTTTTTTTTTTAAAGATTTTATTTATTTGACAGAGAGAAACACAGCGAGAGAGGGAACACGAGCAGAGGGAATGGTAGCGGGAGAAGCAGGCTTCCTGCCGAGCAAGGAGCCCGATGTGGGGCTCGATCCCAGGACCCTGGGATCATGACCTGAGCCAAAGGCAGCCGCTTAACAACTGAGCCACCCAGGCGCCCCAGGACCCATCACTTTTGTATCGTATCATTACTTCTTACCTGGCAGGAAAAAGAAATGGAGAGGGTAAGAAGTTTCCTAGTTTGACAACCTAAATGTCTATTGTTTGAAAATGGAATTGCATGTACAACAATGCCTAAAGGCATTTTTTTTTTGTTCCCATAAGAACAAAGTGATGAATAAGTGCTTTAATATAATCATCATCTTCCTTTAGAGAGGAAATTTCTTTTAAAACATGTACCCCATTTAGGGTACCATGATCTCTGCTTATATAGAAATAGGAAAAGGCAGAAGAAATTCCATTTTGGCCAGAGGCAGAGTTTGTTTTTTTGCTAATTTTTTGAAAGCAGTAGGTTCTCTCTGGTTCCAGAGGAAGGCAGGTATTTCCAAAAGGAAAACAGAAAAGGAGACAGAGATCACCTGGAGGAACCTAAACTATCCCGTGTGCAGGTCTTTCTAACCATGCCTTCCATATGGTGCAGTTATCAGGAGACCAATGATGGTTCAGGTGCTACAAAGTCTCTGTAGGTACTACTGAAATTTAATGTTTTAGAAAAAAATAAATCAGGGGCGCCTGGGTGGCTCAGTTGTTAAGTGTCTGCCTTCGGCTCAGGTCATGATCCTAGCGTCCTGGGATCGAGCCCCGCATCGGGCTCCCTGCTCGGCAGGAAGCCTGCTTCTCCCGCTACCATTCCCTCTGCTTGTGTTCCCTCTCTTGCTGTGTTTCTCTCTGTCAAATAAATAAAATCTTAAAAAAAAAAAAAGAAAAAGAAAAAAATAAATCGGAGGACAACTCTCTAGAGCTATGCTATCCATTAGCCACAGTGGCTATATAAACGTAAATTTAAATTACCTAAAATTAAATGTAATTAAAAATTCAGTTTCAATAAATGAAGACATCCAATGTTCATAGATTAGAAGACTTAATATTGTTATGATGACAATACTGCCCAAAGTGATCTACAGATTTAATGCATTCTCCATCAAAATCCCAATGGCATTTTTTTCAGAAACAGGAAAAAGAGATACTAAAATTCATATGGAATTTCAAGGGACTCACTAACTAAAACAATTTTGAAAAAGAAGAATAAAAATTAAAGGACTCACATTTCTCAATTTCAAAACTTACTACAAAACTACAGTAAATCAAACAGGGTGGTATTGTCATAAGGACATACAGACTAGTAGAACATAATAGGGAACCCAGAAATAAACTTTCTCTTACATGATCAATTGATTTTGACAAAGATACCAAGACCATCCAATGTGGAAAGGAGAGCTGTCAACAAATGGTGCTAGTAAAGCTGGATATTCCTATGCAAAAGAATGAAGTTGGACCCCTACCTTAATATCATATTAAAAACTCAGAATGGATCAAAGACCTAAAGGTAACAGCTAAAACCAGAATATTCTTTTTATTTAAAAACCAAAATATTCTTAAAAGAAAGTACAGGGGGAAATTTTTATGACCCTGGATTTGGCAATGATTTCTTGGATCTGACACCAAAAGCATAGACAACAAAATAAAAAATAAAATAAATAAAATGGATTTATCCTCTTCAGGCAAGGGAAGCAAAAGTAAAAGGGGCGCCTGGGTGGCTCAGTCGTTGAGCGTCTGCCTTCGGCTCAGGTCATGATCCCAAGGTCCTGGGATCGAGCCCCGCATCGGGCTCCTTGCTCGGCAGGAAGCCTGCTTCTCCCGCTACCATTCCCTCTGCTTGTGTTCCCACTCTCGCTGTGTTTCTCTCTGTCAAATAAATAAAATCTTAAAAAATAATAATAATAAAATAAAAAATAAACTACTGGAATTACACCAAAATAAAAAGCTTTTGCACAGTGAAGAAAACCATCAGCAAAATGAAAAGCATTTTCATTCTCTGCCTACTGAATGGCAGAAGATATGTGCAAATGATATATCCAAAAAGGGGTTAATATCCCAAACATATAAAGAATGTACACAGCACCAAAAAAACCCCCAAATAATCTGATTAAAAAATGAACAAAAGACCTGAACAGACATTTTCCACAGAACACATATAGATAGCAAGCAGACACATGAAAAGATGCTCAGTATCACTAATCATCAGGAAAATACAGATCAAAAACACGATGAGGTATCATGCTACATGTGACAGAATGGCAAGTATCAAAAACATAAGAAATAACAAATGTTGGAGAGGATGTGGAGAAAAAGGAACCCTCACGCACTGTTGATAGGAATGTAAAGTGGTGCAGCCGCTGTGGAAAACAGTGTGAAGATTCCTCAAAAAATTAAAAACGGGCGCCTGGGTGACTCAGTGGGTTAAAGCCTCTGCCTTCAGCTCAGGTCATGATCTCAGGGTCCTGGGATCGAGCCTCGCATCAGGCTCTCTGCTCAGGGGGGAGCCTGCTTCCCCCTCTCTCTCTGCCTGCCTCTCTGCCTACTTGTGATCTCTTTCTCTCTCTGTCAAATATAAATAGATAAATAAATAAATAAAATCTTTAAAAAAAATTAAAAACAGACATATCATATGATCCAGTAATTCTACTACTGGGCATTTACCCAAACAAAAACACTAATATGAAAAGACATATGCACCCCGATATTTAC
This sequence comes from Procyon lotor, assembly GCA_028646535.1. NCBI lineage: Eukaryota > Metazoa > Chordata > Mammalia > Carnivora > Procyonidae > Procyon > Procyon lotor. The sequence continues at coordinate 9,720,313 of CM053619.1, read as the reverse complement.
TTCAGTATTATTTACAATAGGCAAGGTATGGAATCTAAGTATCCACTGACAAATGAATGGATAAAGAAGATATGGTACACATATACAATGGAATATTACTCAGCCATTAAAAAGAATGAGATTTTGCCATATGAGACAATATGGATGGATCGAGGGTATTATGCCAAATGAAACAAGCCAGACAAAGACAAATACCATCTGATTTCACTTATATGTGGAATCTAAAAAACAAAGCAAACAAAAAAATAAATTAAAAAAGCAGAAACAGACTCACAAATACAGAGAACTGGTGGTTGCCAGAGGGAAGGGGATGGGCAAAAAGGGGTGAAAGGGAATGGAAGGTACAGGCTTTTTTCCAGTTATGGAATAAATAAGTCACAAGGATGAAAGGTACAATATGAGGAATACAGTTGATGATGCTGCAATACTGTTGTAGAGTGACAGATGACAGCTAAACTTGTGATGAGCACAGCATACAGATTTGCTGAATCACTATGTTATATACCTGAAACTAATGTAACATTGTGTGTCAACTATACTTCAATAAAAAAGAAAAGAAGATTTTAATTAAAACATCTGCATACCAAAGGACACTATAAACAGAGTGAAAGACAACCCACTAAATGGGAGAAAATATTTACAAACCATGTGTCTGCTAAGGGAGTGATGTCGAATATATATAAAGAACTCCTACAACTAAACAAAAAAACAAAATAAAATAACTTGATTCAAAAATAGGCAAATGACTAGAAAAGACTTTTCTCCAAATAGGCAAATGGCATAACCATGTAAAAAGATGCTTAACATCATTAGTCATTAGGGAAAGGCAAATCCAAACCACAATAAACCACTATCACTTCACACCCATCAGGATGGCCATTATTAAGAAAACCAGAAAATACTGTTTTAAGGAGGACACAGAAAAATTGGAAGCCGTGTGCACTGCTAGTGGAAATGTAAAATGATGCAGCTGCTGTGGAAAATAGTTTTGTGGTACACTAAATTGTACACTTAAAAATGGTTAAAATGTTAAATTGCATGCTATGCATATTTTACTTGCAATTGTAATTAAAAAATGCTTTACGTCATTTCCTCAGATTGCACCAGCCACATTTTGAGTGCTCAACAGCTACATGTGGCTGGTGGCTACCATACTGGACAATGCAGAGTAGAGTATTTCTGTCACTGCAGAAAGTCCTGTTGGACAGTGCTGCTCTAGAACTACATTACAGACTCACTGATCCTATTTTCAGTACTGCCATATGCTCCGCCTCTAGCTGCCTTATCCCTCATTCCATACACCACTGTCCTGCCTACTTACCTAACAGCCTCTCTAACCACTCTAAACTACCTTAATATTATCAATTTGAAAGTTTACAATATTACTTCACAAATACCATTTCATTTAATATTCAAAACAACTGAGGGAGGGTGGTAAGAGTATTCCTTTTTCTTAGGTTTAAAAACTAAGGTCCATAGTTTTATGAATGGGGCTGGGATGCAAACTCTTGGTTTTGAATTCTGTGTTTTTTCCACCTCTACATCACATTGCCTTTCTGAGGGATTTATCATTTCACACACAGACATCACCAAAAAGCATCCACTCAGCTGCATATGATAACATCCTAGAGGCTGTACAGAGGTGGTCATCACTCCTTAGGAGTGTCCAAACTCAAACATGTATCCCCAAAGGCTTCCTTTTCCAACTTCCCCATTTTAATCATCAGTAGATCAAATTTTTTAGTTATTTAACCTCAAAATTTTGTCAAAATATTCAATTCTCTCCTCCTTTAGCCTAGTTATTTTTAAACAACCAAGTCATACTATAATGGTGCCCTCACATCCATTCTTTCCCTTTTGTTACTATGGATGCTAGTCTGAACTAGATTGTCATTAGTATAATCTTAGACATTACCCTACTAACTAGCCTCTTGCATGTACTTTTCCTCCCCTCCTAAACGTTGCTACCTGATTAGTCCCCTGTATCTTCAATTCTGTCATGCTATTTCTTTCCCCAACATTTTATTTTTATATAAAAACTTTTTTTAGGGGCGCCTGGGTGGTTCAGTCGTTGGGTGTCTGCCTTCGGCTCAGGTCATGATCCTGGAGTCCTGGGATCGAGCCCCACATCGGGCTCCTTGCTTGGTGGGAAGCCTGCTTCTCCCGCTACCATTCCCTCTGCTTGTGTTCCCTTTCTCACTGTGTTTCTCTCTGTCAAATAAATAAAATCTTTAAAAAAAAAACTTTTTAAAAAGATTTTATTTATTTATTTGATAGAGGGAGAGAGATCATAAGTAAGCAGAGAGGCAGGCAGAGAGAGACGGGGAGGCAGGCTCCCTGCTGAGCAGAGAGCCCGATGTGGGGCTTGATCCCAGGACCCCAAGATCACGATCCAAGCCAAAGGCAGAGGCTTTAACCCACTGAGCCACCCAGGTGCCCCTATAAAAACATTTAAGTAAAAGGTATTTTTTAATGCTTTTAAAACTGATTTCCAATAAACCCTCACTAAGTAAGGTTTTCCTTTTAGTGCAGCACACACACTCAAATTTGATTCAGGTTTCCTCCCTTATAGTCCCTTAACACAATGAATGGTATAAAGCATGAAGCTGTCGCTCAAATAATATGTACAGAAAGAATAAACGGCAGGCAGAATAAAAACACTTAAGAAAATAAATGAAAAATAAGATGTATCTCCCATGAAAAAAGTAATGTCAAGAGTATGTTGTTTTGGGGATGGGAGACACAGTTTAAGAATACACTGAGCTATTTTAGGAAGGAAATGATAGTTCTATATTAGAAATTTATTAACGTATATCCCCATTTTTTAGGGTTTTCTTTTTTTTTTAATTTGAGAGAGCGAGCGTGCACACATGCAAGTGGGGAGGGGGACAGAGAGAGGGGGACAAGCAGACTCTGTGTTGAGCCTGGAGCCGGATGAGGGGCTCAATCCTACAACTCCCTGAGATCATGACCTAAGCTGAAATTAAGAGTCTAACACTCAACTGACCAAGTCACCCAGGAACCCCCTCCCCATACTAATAGGTCAAAAAACGAAGACCACATCATCATCACCAGATGAAGAAAAAATATTTAATAAAATTTAACCCCCACTCACCAGAGAGTCTGCTTCTCCCTCTCACTCTGCCCCTGTTCATGCTCTATCTCTCAAATAAATGAAATCTTTTTTTTTTTAATAAAAAAGGAATAGCCTTAACTTGATAAAAGATATTTATCAGAATCTATGGCAAATAGCAGATTTAATGACACAACTTGAAGGGGCATTGCTATTAAAGTCAGAAACAAAGTAAAGATTTCTCTTATGGCAACTATGATCAGAACAAATAACAGTAGAGTTGGTAGAAGATCAACAGAAAAAATAGCACTCATATTCATACCATTAATAGTCAACTGGAAAATATAACAAAAGCTGTGTAACTGTTTTTTTTTTAAGATTTTATTTATTTATTTGACAGAGAGAGATCACGAGTAGGCAGAGAAGCAGGCAGAGGGGGGGGGGGAGCAGGCTCCCCGCTGAGCAGAGAGCCTGATGTGGGGCTCGATCCCAGGACCCTGGGATCATGACCTGAGCTGAAGGCAGAGGCTTTAACCCACTGAGCCACCCAGGCGCCCCAGTGTGCAATTGTTTTTTAAAAGATTTTACTTAGGGGTGCCTGGATGGCTCAGTCATTAGCATCTGCCTTCAGCTCAGGTCATGATCCCAGGGTCTCGGGATTGAGCCCCGCATTGGGCTCCCTGCTCAGAGGGGAGCCTGCTTCTCCCTCTCCCATTCCCACTCCCCCGGCTTGTCTTCCCTTTCTCTGTGTGTCTCTCTCCGTCAAATAAATAAATAAAATCTTTAAAAAAATTTTATTTACTTGAGAGAGTACATGAATGTGGTGTGGGGAGAAGTAGAGGGAAAGCAAGAATCTCAGACTTTGCACTCAGCACAGAGCTGGATGTGGGGCTCGATCCCATGACTCTGAGATCATGACCTGAGCCAAAATCAAGAGTCAAATGCTCTACTAACTGAACCACCCAGGTGCCCCAGCTGTGAAAGTGTTTTTATGGAAAAGATTATAAAATATCCTAAAAGAGCATAAAAGAAGACCTGAATTAAATTTGTTGTATATCATGTTCATGGATGGAAAGACTTAATATTGTAAATATGGCAATTCTCCCGAAATTGATCTTTGAATGTAGTACAATTACAAATAAAATCCCTACAGAAGTTCCGGTGGAATTTGAAGTCTATCTCACCTGGAAGAAGGACTAGAAGAGTCAAGATATTTCTATAAAACAAGAAGAGGTGGAGACCTTTTGCCCTCCTAGTTTTAAAGATTTATAAACCATAATGGTGGTACTGACTGGCCCAATGGATTAATGAAATAGAACAGAGAACCATGAAACTGACCCACACATAGGGAAACCTGATTTATAAAAATAAATTCCAGACAGATCAAAGATGTAAATGTATATGTATAAAGTAAAATAAAACTTTAAGAAGAAAAAAATGTAAAAAAAAAAAAAAAAAAGAAGAAGAAGAAGAAGAAAATGTAGGTATATATTCCTTGTGACTTCTGGGTAGGTAAGGCTCTCTTTTTCTCCCAGCAAACCCCCCCGCCCCCCGCCCCAGGTAGAATTGCAATTCTTCTTGTTGACAGTTTAACCTAACAACAAAGTGGTTTAAAAAAAAAAAAAGATCAAATGACAAATCTTATATAGAGATGAAAGTAACCCTTTACCCCACCAAATTACAAGCCTTGGTCAATTATTAGGGCAATTGATTTTTCTATACAATAAAACTTAAAGCACATTTGCTATTAAATGTATTCCAGTGGACGCATTTAAAATTTTCAAATTTTGGAATATTTCAAAATACACAAAAGTAGAGACTAGTACAAATAAATCTGACTACCACCACCCAGCTTCAACACATGGCCAATATTTTATGCACATCTAGGAAGAATTTCTTAAATAAGATACAAAGCATAAAGGAACTAATTGATAAATGTCAGAAAAAGAACTTCTATTCAAATGCAAACATGCATTTGAATTGTTTAAATTCCTATGAATGAATTTAAAAGATGAACTACAGATTGGAAGATTTGCAATCATAGCTGACAAAGGATTCATATCCAAATCTGCAAATAAACAAGAAGCAATAAGAAGAAATAAGGAGAGAAAAATGGGCAGAGAATATGAACATGGAATTCAAAGAGGAAATTCAAATGGCTAATTAATAAATGAAGAAATGTTTAACCCCTTTACTAATAAGAAAAATGAAAAATAAAACAAGATAGGATTTAAAACCCAGCAAATTGGCAAAAATAAAAAGTTTAGAAATGTCTAGTATAGAAGAGAATGTAGAAAAGTAGGAACTCATATACTTTTATAGGTAGTATAAACTGGTATAATCACCTTGAAAAGCAATCTGGCAACAGCTAGCAGAGGTGACGATGAGCATACCTTACAAAGCAGCAATTCTGCTCCTAGATATATTTCTTAGAAAAAGTCCTGTATTAGTACAAAGAAAACATGGTATTGTTGGTAGTGGTAAAAAATTGTGCATCTGTAAGATAGAGATCAATAAATTGTGGTATATTCATATAATGGACTACTATACATCAATTAAAATTAAAGAAGCAGAGCTACACACATCAACATGGATAAATCTAGAAGCTGTAATATATAGTAAGAAAAGCAAAGTAGATAATCACAGCATGTCATGTGCATTAAGTCTAAATGCAAAATAACACTATATTGTTTATGGATATATTTTGACTATACACACACACACACATATGTTGAAAAGATACACAGATAAAATGAATTCAGGATAGTGGTTACTTTTAGGAAAGGAGAAAGAGAAATGGGATCCAAGAGAGATAAAGAGTTTCAACCATATCTATAATGTATTATTTCTTTTATTCATTTTATTTTTATTTTTCAAAGATTTTATTCATTCATTTGAGAGAGGGAGCAGGGCGAGGAGCAGAGAGAGAAGCAGACTCACGCTGGGACTCAATCTCATGACTCCGAGATCATGACCTGGGCCGAAATCAAGAGTGGGATGCTCAACCAACTGAGCCACCCAAGAGCCCCTGTATTATTTCTTTTAAAAATGAGTGGAATGTACCCAGGTGTTTGTTAACTATTCTATTTTTCTTTATGTAAGGATTTCTTAAAAAAACAAGAACCAAAAAAACCCTCAAACAACTGGGCAGAGATCAGGATCAGTTACCAAGATAGTTCCGTGTGGCACAAGGGTGGAGATCAGCCTTTGCTCATGACCACCATTCACCATCAGTTCTTCTACTTTAAGGGTGGTAAAACTAAAGCTCCAAGTTGAAGGTGCTAGAACAGGTTATATGAAGGACTCTATCCACTTCCACACTCAGTCTTTTATCAAATTGCACCATTTTATTTTCTTCTTGGTATTTAACATAAGCTGAATGTATTTAGCTTATTTCTGGGTTTTTGAAATATTTCTCTGTGAGGCGTCCATGTGGAAGAAACCAGCCACAGCTACAACTATAACACTGAAGCAGCGGGAGTGGGAGCGAAGAAAAAATACAAAATTATATTTGGAAACAAAATTCCTATTAACAAGATCTAGAAACTTCAAGCCTTTGGATTATCTACAGATATCTATTACCCAGCACAATCATCTCCTATGGGTTCCAACGTGAGTTCAGGGATATGAACTTTCTAAAAACCTAAACAAAGCATGTCACTTAATCCCCTTTTCCAGGTTCAAGTTTAGGAGAAGAACAGGAGAAGAAAGAGAACGGGGAATGGAAAAACAAGAAGACATCAAATGTATTGCTTTTAACACAGTTTCTGATAATAATCCTGAGGTGGACAATGGCATGCCTGTACAGGGTATCTGGAAAGGTTCTCCCCTGGGCTGTGGTGAAGGCTACCATCCACCCTTAGTAATTATGGCACTTCCTGAAGAGGCCGAATAGAGTAACAGTGGTTCCAATGGGCTCTGGGATTAGACTTCTTGGGCTTGAATTCTGATTCTGCCATTAACTACCTGTGTAACCTTGGACAAGTCAATTAATGGTTCTATACCTCAGTTTCTTAAATACAAAATGGAGGCTAATAATGGTACCTATTGAATAGGCTTATGAGGATTAAATGTTTTCATACATGTAGAGTTCTTAGAATAACACCTAAGACACGGCAAACCCCCAATAAATGCTTAATCCTTTGAAAAAACTGCTTGCCCTGGAGAGTTGGATGACTAAATCATTAGCTAATGAAACAGACAATACGAAACATCGGGAAAGCAGCAGACCAATACTCAAAAATGCCTGTTGGGGCAAAGCCTGCCAGTTACCTCCCAGTACCCAGTTTCCTTGTCTTCAGTAAAAGAACTTTGATTTTTAGCTGGGTACATTTCTGTCTGACTAGGTGACTATATTTCCAAACTTCTCTGCAGCTAGGGTAGCCATGTGCCTGAGACATCAGCAGAAGTTTTACATAAAACCCCAAAGAAATCTGTTTGAAAGTGTGTGTTGGGTGGGGGGGGCGCCGGGGAGGCTCAGTGGGTTAAAGCCTCTCTGCCTTTGGCTCAGGTCATGATCTCAGGGTCCTGGGATTGAGCCCCACATCAGGCTCTCTGCTCGGCAGGGAACCTGCTTCGCCTTCTCTCTGCCTACTTGTGATCTCTCTGTCAAATAAATAAAATCTTAAAAAAAAAAAAAAGTGTGAGGGGGATGGGATCCTTTCTGTCCTCTTCCTCCATGATGCTGCATGCTGATGCCCTAGAGGCCAACCTGGGATGGGGCCACATCCTGGGATACTGGAATAGTGAGCCCGAAGAGGCCTCAGCATCTGCCAACTTGGTGAAGTCCTCATGCTAGTGTTGTACTATTTCTTGACTGTGAGGTGGGAGAATAAAGCTATATGTGTGTAGGACTTTGTAGCTGGGGTTCACAGTTACTTGAACTTAATGATGTATCTGGGTTCTGACCTATCATTGTTATACAATTGGAGATACACAAGTCTTTTTAAATCTTTCTTACCTATAAAATGTGAATAATACCTCATAGAGTTGTGGGAATCAAGTGAAATAATTATAACAGTACTATGTAAAATGATGATGTAACTGTTATCAATGGACACAAGAGACACTCGGAAAGGAAACGCAGGTGTGATAATGATAGATGGGAAACACAAAGATACAGACTTAGAGAAAGATTAGAAAAAGTCTAGGAATAGACATGGTACTTAGAGGACTATGAAAAGTTCTTACAGAAAATCACGAAAGCTGATCACTCAGGAGAGATAATAAATACCCTATATCCTAAATCCTTTAAAATACATTACTAGGGATGCCTGGGTGGCTCAGTGGGTTAAAGCCTCTGTCATGATCTCAGGGTCCTGGATCGAGCCCCGCATCTGGCTCTCTGCTCAGCAGGGAGCCTGCTTCCCCCTGTCTCTCTGCCTGCCTCTCTGCCTATTTGTGATCTCTCTCTATCAAATAAATAAAATCTTTAAAAAAATACATTACTAAATTATCTTGATAGGAATCACATTATGTCCCATTCTTTGGAGTCCACTATATCTGATCCTGATTCATTCCTAATTAGATGAATTTTGCCCTTCAAATCCCAATGTCTCCCTTTCTATATTCTTCCTGTCATTACCCCTAATCTTAATAATCAAGCCATACTTCTTCATTTTAGCGCAAAGCAGAGCCGTCTAACAAAACTAGCAATGACAGAAATTTCTATACCTACTTTTAACAATACTCACATGTTGCTACTAACCACTCGAAATGTGGCTAGTGTGACTGAAGAACTGAATTTTGAATTTTACTTAATTTTAAGTAAATTAAATTTAAATAAACTCACATGGCTATTGGCTACTGCTTCTGGACAGCGCAGCCTATAGAGCGAGCTCTAGGAAAGAGGAAATTGCCATTTCCTCATTCTTATTTGATCTCATTTCTTCACAATACCTATGCAAAAATGCTTTCTCTTAGCCTATTCCTGATTGCTCTTACATCCTTGGAGAGTACTCATTTCCTCATTTGGGATTTGGTAATTATTGCCTTCTTTTGAGAAGAATAAACATATTTGTTCAACACACACACACACACACACACACACACACACACACACACACTTCTCAGACAAATGTCCTTCGGGCAAAGCTTTATCTAACATACCAGAATGACTGGATTCAGTGAATCCACCAAAAAAATGCACAAAAGATGATTACTTCCCTGAATACAACAGATTCTTTTTTGGCTTTTTGGTCTAAAGACATCAGAAGTTTGGGCACCCGGGTGGCTCAGTCAGTTAAGCATTTGCCTTCGGCTGGGATCAAGCCCCACATCAGGCACCCTGCTCAGCAGGGAGACTGTTTCTCTCTCTGCCCCTCCCCCTGCTCAGGCTTTCTCTCTCCCACGCTCAAAAAAAAAAATCTTAAAAAAAAGACATCAGAAGTTCAATTATCCTTCTTAATAAATCCTTGTATATCCGATATAAGACTACTATGTTCTTCTAATTAAATAAAACAGGTTGAGAAGCAGACAAGTTCTGCTCCTAGGAGATCAAACGAAAAGAAATGGCCAGAAGCAATGTTACTAACCAAGGAAGGCTCAGTATAGTAAATAAAGCTGCCAAAATAAGCAATCTGTCCAAGCGCCTGGGTGGCTCAGTCGGTTATCTGCCTTTGGCTCAGGTCATGATCCCAGGGTTCTGAGATTGAGTCCCACGCTGGGCACCCTGCTTGGAGGGGAGCCTACTTTTCCCTCTCTCTCTGCTTCTGCCTACATCCTTCCCCCCTGCCCCTCCTACTCATACTCTTTCAAATAAACAAAATCTTAAAAAAAAAAAAAAAGCGCAATCTATTGGGGCGCCTGGGTGGCTCAGTGGGTTAAAGCCTCTGCCTTCGGTTTAGGTCATGATCTCAGGGTCCTGGGATCCAGCCCCGCATCAGGCTCTCTGCTCAGCGGGGAGCCTGCTTCCTCCTCTCTCTCTGCCTACCTCTCTGCCTACCTGTGATCTCTGTCAAATAAATAAATAAATAAAACCTTTATTAAAAAAAAATACTGCAGGTAATTTAATTTTTTTTTAATTTTTATTAACATATAATGTATTATTTGCCCCAGGGTACATGTCTGTGAATCGTCGGGCTTACACATTTCACAGCACTTAACAGCACACACCCTCCCCAAAGTCCACAACCCAGCCACCCGGTAATTTAATTTCTCTTGAAGGACTGATACCTCTCAACAATGCTAACCCAGTCTCATGAAATAAAACTCAACAATTTACTGGCCTGCTCCATCTGCCTTGACAACTCTAGGCATTTGTTAGATTGACATATTTCAGTTCAGGACTGGGAAAATTCTCTTAAGGTGTCTACTATTAGTCCGACAGGGAAGACAGAAAAGAAGCTCCAGAAGAGGGTCCCAGAGGTGGTGGTAATACAGACAAATGTCTTTCTAGCTTCAAAACACCTACAAGAACAAATACCCTGACCCCGATGACCTCTCCAGGCTGCTACTCAGGTGCTCATGTTTTAGATGTGAGCAAAAGTGTAATTCCTTCAAAAACTCCTTGATGTGAATCCAAGAAATGATATGACAGTACTTGCGGCAGATTTCCCTTGGAGGCATACCACTCTGACCTTTTTCAAATGCAAATTGGCTTACTCATTATAGCTGTCAGGTTTCTTGGGGGAAGAAAAGGCAACACTCTGCTCTGATCTGAAGAGTAGGGCTGACCCTGACTAAGTGAGAAGGAGGGACAAAGGACACCTGGAGAATGACCCCTGGGAGAAAGCTCCATGGGACTGGCTGGGACAGAACTCAATGGGAAACGGAAATCTCTGGCTCTGCAGATTCTTGAGTTGGACCACCTTGATTTTTGGCAGCCCCTTCCCCTCCTATGTTAGCTCAGATATTCACTGATCTTAGTACAGAATCAAAAAGTCCCCCAGATCTCTAAGTCAGCTATCCCTTGTCTTTAGGGCAGCAGTGCCTATAAACCATCTACCTATGCCCCATTGGTTCTTATTCACACAGAAAATATTTATCAAGCCCTCATGAAATCTGCAGCACCAGACTAGGCACTTGGGGATGTCTATGGGAGAGCAGTTTCAAGGAACTGACAATTTAAAGTTCAGTGTGGAGTCTTAAAGGCAGATGCAGGCAGAAAGGGGTGAGAGATGCTCTCAGAAGAACTGTGTCCATACTCAGAAAAATGCCCTCGATCTTTCTAGGAGTTGTTACACCACAAAATGAAAATATAGTTATTTAGCAGGGGGTGCAGGAGGAAAAAAGCCCTGGAATTCCAGAAATGAGAGAAAAAAGTATGGAGTAAAGGCAGGTAGTAGTTGGGATTAATGAAAATGACAGAGTGGAAGCTTTAGACTCTCAAACATAAAGGCCAGGGAAAGGAAGCCTGGAAATTGAAACATGCCTAGATTAAGGAGCCTGTCCCCATCTACAGGAAGTTTATCCTTAACATCTAAATAGTCATGTTTTAAAATCAACAAGTTTGCTGGTTTTCAGCTGCCACTGACCGGAACCCCCAGTGGCTCTGGCCCACAGTGTAGACAGACTGTGCCCAGCCAGACTAGATGAAGACATGTAGCCGGAAGTCAGCCAGCCAGCCAGCCCGACCCCTCCCAGCTTTGGGAGGAGTGTGAGCAATATGCTATCCCGCCAAAGGAGTAGTAGTAGGCAAGACCGTTTAACCCTAGCAGCACAGGGCTACACCAAGCACACTGCTTCTCAATCAGCAGACTCAGAAAGCTGGTGGTCGAGGACCCTAGGGAACTCCCGAGAATGAGGACAGAAACCTACCAGCAAGTTCACCAGGACCCTTGGTCCTCCACTGCAGTTGCATATTCACGCTCACAGTCGCATATTTTAAAAATTTGATATAATTATCTCCTAGAAGTTACTGTATGTAGCCTCTTGGGATCTAAAGCAATTAAGTGAAGATAAATTTCTTTCATGGAGCAAGCTGTCAAAGGATGAAGCAATTTCATTCCCCATTTGAAGTGGAAGCTTTGGGTCATGCATGGTTTATTTGAAACAATGCCATCACCTAAAGCTGCTGATCTTATCTCTAACTCCGTTCTCCATTTCAAACTGCTGGAGATATGTAGCGTGGCACTGCCTGAAGTTATGACATCTGGCTCACGGCCAGCAGCAGAACAAGCCAGCTCCTCTTCTGGGTTTTAAGCGTAAAAGGACAAAAATCATGTTAAAAGAAGAGAACTATATAGGTGAAGTCTGTTAAACCCTGAAGAGGGGAGATGTTCCGAAGGCCTCAGTTGTGACTACAGAGGCACCCTAGTGAAGGGGAAGTGGTATAAGGGCAGGCAGGAACGCCCCCCAAAGGGGGGAAGACTGAAATACATGCCGAGAGGAACCAGATTTTTCTCTTCTGGGAGACACTAAACCAGACCAGACAAAAGGTGGGGCCTATTTCATGAAACAGCCTGATAGATGGAAAGCATACCAGGCTGAACATGAGAGGCTCTGGGTTCTAATATCAGCACTTCCGAGTCTGTGTATGAGACTGGGGGGAAAGTTCTCATTAACTCTTTTTCTTTCGGAATTGCAGCCGGTATTTATTTTAAAAATTTTCTTCACAACCATGTTTTATTTATTTTACAACATACCAGCCAATGTGCTATCTAGGTAATAGTATTTGAAGTTTTTTTTTTAAGCCACTAAAACATACTTCAGGTGAAATCCATGCACATCAGACCACATCTGAACACTGCTTTCAACAGGAACCTTGAAGAACTAGAATTGGCTTTCAAATGTTAGTGCACTGGAATCACAAGAAGAGCTTGTTAAAAGTAACTACTGGGCTCACACCCTCAGAGTTTCTGATTCATGGGTCTAGAGGAGGGCCTAAAACATTACATATCTAACATGTTCTCAGGTGAATCTCATGCAGCTGGTCCTAGTACCACAATTTGAGAACCAGTGGTATAGAGGAATCTGGCCCGGAGAATAATTGAGAATTGGAGTGTCTCATATGGTAGCCAATAGCCACATGTGGATATTTCAATTTAATTAACATTTCTAAATAAATCTTTAAAAATCTTTAAAAATTTTCTGTTTCTCAGCTGCACTAGTCACATTTCAAGTACTCAAGAATCACATGGGTCTAGTGGTTACCATATAGGATAGTGTAGAAACTGATCATTTTCATTATCACAGAAAGTTTTACGTGATAGTGGTGGTCAAGAATCTATTTGATTTTGGGGCAGCTGGCTGGCTCAGTCAATGGAGCATGCGGTTCTTGATCTTGGGGTTGTGAGTTTGAGCCCCACTTTGGGTGTAGAGATTACTTACAAAAAATAACCTTAAGGGGTGCCTGGGTGGCTTAGCTGTTGGGCATCTGCCTTTGGCTCAGGTCATGATCCCAGGGTTCTGGGATCAAGCCCTGCATCGGGCTCCCTGCTCCATGAGGATCCCTCTCTCACTCCCCTTGCTTATGTTCCCTCTCTTGCTGTGTTTCTCTCTGCCAAATAAAGAAATAAAATCTTAAAAAAAAAAAAAAAAAAAACCTTAAAAAAAATCCATTTGATTTTGCTAGTGAATATTTAGCCTAGAGAAAACAAAACTTAAGGAGAATTTCACATATACTAAGATGTGTCAGGTATTAAAAACGGAGACTCTTTAACTCTAAGAATCTCTAAAACCAGTAAGTGGAAACCACAGAAAGGTAGACTATGTTCAGTTTGGGAAAGAACTTTTTAATAGCGGCTATCTCATGATAATTAAACTCTGGAAAGTACCTGAAACAGAGGCTATGAAGACAGAGAAGATTACTTCTTAATTAGGTAAGACTGACCATGATGTTTTCTAAGGGGCTGCCTAATTTCATGACTCTTTTGTAATTAATTCGACCCAATTTGATAATTACTATCATGGCAAACCATCCCTTTTTGAATCTGGGATAGTTTTCTTTTTTTTTTTTTTTAAAGATTTTATTTTTATTTGACAGCGAGAAACACAGCGAGAGAGGGAACACAAGCAGAGGGAATGGTAGCGGGAGAAGCAGGCTTCCTGCAGAGCAAGGAGCCCGATGCGGGGCTCGATCCCAGGACTCTGGGATCTGACCTGGGCTGAAGGCAGACGCTTAACGACTGAGCCACCCAGGCGCCCCCTGGGATAGTTTTCTAAAGCACCTATTTTAGATAAAAAGAACTTTCTTTTGATAAACTTTCCCAGTTCATATTGTTTAAAAATGTCTTTGTTGGAGCGCCTGGGTGGCTCAGTGGGTTAAAGCCTCTACCTTTGGCTCAGGTCAGGATCTCAGGGTCCTGGGATCGAGCCCCACATTGGGCTCTCTGCTCAGCGGAGAGCCTGCTCCCCCTTCTCTCTTTGCTAAATAAATAAAATCTTAAAAAAAACAAAGTCTTTGTAACATTAAAGTATAGCTAACAAAAGAAAAAATATATATTTCATCAAAATTAAAAATTTCAGGGGGACCTGGGTGGCTCAGTTAGTTAAACATCTCACTTTGGCTTGGGGCATAATCTCAGGGTCCTGGGATCAAGGCCCTCACGGGGCTCCCAGCTCAGGGGGAGTCTGCTTCTCCCTCTCCCTCTGCCCCTGCTCATTCTCTCTCTTTCTCTTTCAAATAAATAAATAGAATCTTTAAAAAAAAAATTAAAAATTTCAATAAAGTGAAAAACAATCAGCCCACACAGAAAGGGAAGAAATATTTGCAAATTATGTATCTGGATAGTTGACTTTATCCAGAATATATAAAGAACTTCTACAACTCAACAATAAAAAGCAATAATTTTAAAAATGGGCAAACTTTTTGAATACACATTTCCCCACTTTTATAATATCTTTACAAAATCCTTTCACATGCCTGAATATGTGAACTCTTCTTTCCTTTTTGAGGTCGATAAGGCAGTTATAGGTTTGCTAGCTTTACTGAAAAAGAGACAGAAACCCAGAGGGGAAGGGGGGAAAAAAAGAAAATGAGAAGCCCAGAGAGTCTATCTGAATTGTCCAATCCACACAACCAGCATATAGCAATCAGGATCAGAGCTCACATCTGACACTTTTATTCCACCTTGCCTTCCTTTGCCTCAAAGGGAAAAAGATAATGCTCAGGTATCCCAAGGTCAATCAAGTGAGAAAGTAGAAATTATATTTCTAAAATGTATACAATAAATAAGCACATAACAAAGACAGTCAACATCATTAGTCATTAGGGAATTACACATCAAAACCACAAAGGGATTTCACTTCACACCCATTAAGCTGGCTATTATCAAAAAATCAGAAAATAACAAGTGTTGGTGAAGATGCGGAAACACTGGAATTTTTGTGCATTGCTCGTGGGAATGTAAATGGTGCAGCCATGTGGAAAGCAGTATGGCTTTCAATTCTTCAAAAAACTAAACACAGAAGTACCATATGATCCAGCTGTGCTGCTTCTGTGTGGACATCCAAAAGATGTAAAAGGACAGATTTCAACGGATGTTTGTATGTTGCTCATGTTCATGGCAGCATTAATCACAATCGCCAAAAGGTGGAAGCAACCCAACTATCCATCCCATGGTTGAATAAACAAAATGTGGTGTATATAGACAACGGAATATTATTCAGCCTTAAAAAGGAGGGATATTTTTGACATGTACCACAACAGGATGAACCTTGAAGATGGTATGCTAAGTAAAATAAGCCAGTCACAAAAAGAGAGATATTGAATGATTTCACTTATGTGAGATTTGTCATCAAATTCAGATAAAGAAAGTCAAACGATGGTTGCCAGAGGCTGGGAGAGGGAGGAAATGGGGAGTTTTTTTTTTTTTTTTTAAAGATTTTATTTTATTTATTTGACAGAGAGATTACAAGTAGGCAGAGAGGCAGGCAGAGAGAGAGGGGGAAGCAGGCTCCCTGCTGAGCAGAGAGCCCAATGTGGGGCTCAATCCCAGGACCCTGAGATCATGACCTGAGCTGAAGGCAGAGGCTTTAACCCACTGAGCCACCCAGGCGCCCCAGGAAATGGGGAGTTAAGCGTTTAATGGGTACAGTTTCAGTTGGGGGAACATGAAAGAGTCCTGGAAATGGATGGTGGTGATGGTTGCAAATGTGTGAATGTATTTAATGCCACAGAACTGCATACTTAAAAATGGTAAATTTTATACTATGTATATTTTAACAATTATAATAAAAATATGGAATGAGCCTGTTTTAAATAAAACTTTAATTAAAAGAAAACCTCCCTTCCTAGCTCCTCACCCTCTTTGAAACATAGCCATTTCCACCTTCTGGCACATGGCAAGATAAGGAAGAACAGATTAAAGCTATTGGTGAACCAAGAGCTGCCCTCTGACCCTGGTACATTTTGGAGCAAAAGGCAACCTACACAGGCCTGTAGTTACCCTTTGACTTCATGGTTTGATTCTCAAGGCAAAAACTATCTTCGACTCCTTGCATCAAAATGTAAGCCAGTGGCAAAACACTAATTCCAACATTTAAGTTTCATGTCCACAGGACTTCAATGTTCTCACAGGCAGGATCCTGCTTATGTTTTGTAATCCTGAAAGACAGAACTGCCTGCTCTTTATCGTTCAGTTAAACCCGAGGGCTAGAGGGAATGTAGACTGAATTCTGGGAAGAAGGTGTTCTTGGGAGGCCAACTGCATCCATACTCTTGAGCATCAAGGGCCTAGTATCAGTGCATTGGACAGATGAAGTTATGTTTTCTATTGTGTTCATCATGATCCCCCAGAAGAACACAGCTATGTCCCCACCTAGTCAGGAGTAGCTAATCTCTCAGAAGGTTTTGTTCCCTTGACTCCTATATGCTATGGAAATGATCAGACCCAGCTCTGATACTCTTTAAATGCTGTTTCCAAAGTTAGACCGAAGGCAAATCACTGTAGCTCTCTGCCTAAACGAAACGTTAAGTCGAAAGTAATAAGACAGGTTTAAAAAAAAAAAAAATCACAAATGAGTATCAGAGTCATTAGGGTACGTGGTAGTTACACCTCATACCAAGGCAGTGAAATATCCCAGCTCGCAAGCCCAGGTCTCACTTGAATATGGAGGCGAGCTTTTTTTTTTTTAATATCCATAACCCAGCTGTGACACTTCCTTCCACCTCTACCTGTACATCTGTTTCCTACAGAGTGCTGCTGCCACAAGTGAGATGCGTGAGGCTTCTGTAGATGCTGGGGAACAAGATGGAACAAAAATGCTTCACACCTGGCTCCCAAATTACAGGAACGCTGGACTGGGGCCAACATAAGCTGGCACAGCACCAGCTGAAATGGACATCAATTAAGGAACCTGTCATCTTTCAAGACTGCAGGGTCTTTTTTCACTCTGCGATCCGCACTGCTCCACAAACCAGCCGCGGCACCACTGGTAGAGTTTTCCAGATGGGATCATTTCCCTTAGATTCCACACTTGCAGATTTACTGCAGAACTTGTTTTAACCCCTCCCTTTGTTGTTAAAGCCTGAACTATTATTCCACATTATACTTTTATCTTTAATTAAATTTATTTGTCCTGGGTAAAGTGAGAAATTAGTATCTACGTGAGCAGAAACAGTTTTACGCCTGCCTAAAAGACGTTTTGTTTATAAAGAGGCATTCAAATAACTGAGATTAGTGAAGGGTCAGAAATTCTTTGTATACATCACTCCTACTATCCTGGCTTTTGGGGTCAAAAGCCAGAAAGCCTTGACCAGACTACATTATCCTGGAGAAATGGACAGACCTCCGGGACTAAAGCCGGCCTTCTCTGACCATCACATGCAGTGTTAGTGATCCATGTCACGTGCACAAAGAAACTCTGCTAGCGTCTAATCAGTGGCAAATGTTATTTAAGAAAAATACCTTAAGAGTGTCAGCAATTAAACAGGGACAAGGGTCCGGGAACAAGCCCGGCTGATCAGGAGGATCACAGAAGTGCAGCTCATCATCTTTGCCAACATGCTGGGCGTGTTGCTCTTCCTGCTTGCTGTTCTCTGATCATTACGTGGCTGTCAACAATCCCAAGAAATAGGAACAAAAGTGGTGCTTTCTCTGCCTCAGGGTTCCAGGACAGAGTCTGAGGCACGATGGGAGGGTGGGAGGGGCCCTCAGGCTTCATCCCTCCACCCCACCCATCACAACATGCAAAGCAACTACACCTGGATCTTTCCAAACAACTTTTATTTCCTTAAAGTCTTCCTTAACCCTCTGGAACAAGAAGCTGCCACTGAGTAGGGCCCAGTATAGGGGCTTTCTTATCTAATTCTTCTCCCCAGTATAAAAATACAGGTATAATTTCTTAAAAAGTGACAAGGTTCCACATACTACCTTTCCTTGACTTTTGTCCAGTGGGGCAGGACCTATTTACTCCACTGTACCTAAGTGGGCTCCCTTGTGGAAAAAATTCCATGCCACATAAAAGAGTCCCATGATAAATAAATATCTCATCCACATTAATGCACGTTCTGAGAACTGAATTCCACTGCCTCAGGGGGCTGCCTGCTGCTGCCAATTGGCTTCTCATGGCAGAACCCTATGTGGCAGAGCCCTGACTAGGCTCTGCCGATGCTTGTTTGGAAAAGAGTCCGGCTGGAGATGAAAGAAGCTCTTCAAAGTGGGTGACTCCTTGGAGGCTATCACTTTAGGGCTTGGGAATGATTACTTATCATAAACGCCTTCAGTCTGGAATATATTCTGGGCAAGAAGCTGGCTTGCCCTGTTGGGTGTTCACTGGAGTTTGCGGAGGTGGAAAGGCCTCAGTGGACTTGGAGTGATGGCAGAAACTGAAGAACGCAGTTGAAGGTAAGAGCCCCAAATCCACATCGTAGGTGGGGACAGGAGAAAGAGGAGGAATTTAAAAAAGCTTCAGACATCTGTCTGCACAATTCAATCTTGGCCCACCCTTCTCCCCCCTCTTTCATTTTAAATAAACAGCTTCAAAAGGGGTGGTCCTCACATTTTTCTGCTGACTAAGGTCTCGATCTCCTTACTTTCCTCTACCAAGAGAGCCTGAAACCTCTAGCTCTCAGCATTTAATCAGTCAAAAGCTAGTCTCTGAAGTAAAAGGACAAGCTAGATCAAGAGAAAATATTTGTGACACATATATAGCTGACAAAGAACTTGTATCCAGATTATACAAAGACCTCTCAAAACTCAGTAAGAAAACAAATAATTTAAAAATAGGCAGAAGATCTGAAGACACTTTGCCAAAGATATACAAATGGCAAACACACAAACAGAAGCTCAACATCATTAGCCATTAGAGAAATGCAAATTAAAACTGCAACGAGGTACCTGTAAGAATGACTTAAAACAACGCCACCACCAAAATGTGGACTCAAGCGCTGGCAAGGATGTGGACAAACTGTAATTCTCATACGCTGCTGCTGGGAATGCAAAAGGGTTATAGCCACTTTGGGGAAGTCTGGCAGTTTCTAACAAAATTAAATATATAGTTTATCAAATGACCCATACATTCATACCTAGGTATTTACCCAAGAGAAATGAAAACTTAAGTTCACATAAAAACCTATACAGGAATGCTTGTAGTGGTCCTATCTATAATCCCCCAAACTGCAAACAACCCAAACGTTCAACCGGGTGAACGGATAAGCAAATTGTGGTCTTTCCCACAATGGAATACTACTGTGCAACAAAAAAGCATGGATTACTGATACAGGGCAACAACATGGATGAATCTCAAATGCGTTAGGCTATAATGAAGCCTCAAAAAGCTAACTGCTGTGTGGTTTAATTTCTACAACATTCTGGAAAAGGCAACATCATCCTCATGACAGAAAAAAGACCAGACATGACTAGAGGTGGAGAGAGGGGTTGGATGCATAGGGAGTTTTTTTGGAAGATGGAAATGCTCTGTATCTTAATTGTGGTGATGGTTACACGACTGTATGTATAACAAAGAGTGGATTTTAATGTGTGTTAACAAACAAACAAACAAACAAACAAACAAATCTGGGTCTCTCAGGAAGGGAACGAACTAAAGAAACATCACTGCACTCTGTGTTCGGGGATATCCGGGAACGCATACGGCTAGAATGTGACAGGGCTGACACAGAGCCTCTTTTCACCCCAAAATTGGAGACAACATTAAAACAGACCCAGATTTCTGTAGGAGTAAAAGGAGCTTTATACTTTGTCCCCCAAACTTTTCATTGTTGCAGAGACAATGCAATCTTCTTTATGCAGATAAAAAGATACCAAGTCTCAGCCTGGTTTTCCTTCTGCCCTTTCATTTCCTGTTTCATTTGGGCAAAGATCTCTGTTTCTACAGTGGGCAAAGTATATGCAAGTTTAAAAATCATGAGTGAAAAATCAGAGATTTAGGTTAACTGGAGACATCGGCCTAAATGGGTTAATGTGCAGAGAACCCACTAAAAGTACATCCTGAAACATTTTTTAAAAATAATGAACACCTGCCAAACTCTAATTAAAAGTATTTTCCAAGAAATCTGCCGTGCTGTCAGTGAGTGAGGTCAAAAAACAAAGTATACCTGTAACAATAAAATTTCTTTTAGTGTCATCATTATCTCACAGTGAAACGATGGGGATGGGCACCTCTGGAGGGGCAATATTTTGAAAGAAAAATTATACCTCTTATAATGTGGTCACAGGTCCGTAGGGAGCGAGAAGGTCGAGTGGCTAAAGATGTGTGTTCCATCAGTACCTGGTGCGCTGTGAAAGCAGTTTGGAAAAGAGAGTA
This sequence comes from Procyon lotor, assembly GCA_028646535.1. Taxonomy (NCBI): domain Eukaryota; kingdom Metazoa; phylum Chordata; class Mammalia; order Carnivora; family Procyonidae; genus Procyon; species Procyon lotor. The sequence goes on along the minus strand of CM053619.1, from coordinate 9,699,594 downwards.
TATTCCCACTCTCATTTTAGTAGCTTATCTTCACACCTCTGCTTCACAGCTTACTCCTTCTAGTACTTCTTGGGTGCCTCAAGCAAGAGGAAGGAAATGGTACTTGGAAACTCTAAACTAGAAACTCTGAGCTCCCACCTTCGAAAAGCCCAAGCATGTAAGGATCCGTACACATACAAATGCAGAGAAAGAGCGTTTTCATTTAAATGGAGGAAGCTGCCATGTCTACCTCTATAAGCAAAAATATTAATCATCCACCGTCTGGTTTTAATCCACACGCTCCTGATCCTGCATCTGAATGTATTGTTATCAGGGGAAGGAGCATTTCTGCTCAATCTTTTTCACCAGCCAAAAACCTGAAAATGTGAAAACCACATTGGTGAAGTGCCTTCTTGGGGACCCAGAAAACTCTGAGCTGCTGCTTTTTTATTGTTTTCTTTCTTTCTTTTAAAATGATGAACAAATGTGAATTTCAGAGGGTCGGGAGGGGGGGAAAAAAGAAACTGCTCAAGTTACAGTTCCCTCATATCTTGGAGTGACACTATCCTCAGGGAAATTAGCACTTTCTCTTCTCTATTTCCCAAAGGAGAGCCACACAACCTGATTGATATCAGCCCATCAGAGACAAGCTTGGGCATCCAGGTGCATCCCTTATGAGCATTTACAAATGCAATGGCAAGCCCAAACAGCAAGCCTTTGCCTCTGCTCTCTGTTCTTCTGATTTGTGCTTTGCTAGCAGTAAAAGCAGGGACTGATGCACCATCTGAATGAGTCTAAGCATGCTTCTCCCACTGTCCGTGCTGGAGACCCTTCCCTCTCCTCTGGTTCACCCTAAAAAGGGTCTCTAAGCCAGTATGTGGGCTTGAGTACCTTCAAAGCCATTAGTCACCACCCTTGCAGCCTCACTCCAAACTGCGAACGGGGCCACCCATGACACAAAAACTCTGGCAAGATTAGAGGATAGCAAGAGCAGAAGAAACCACAATACGCCTGAGACTCCCAGGAGAACAATGACTAGTGCTGGTGGGGAACAGACTGACAGACAGAGCAGACAGACTCTAACCAGGCCTCGCTCTGTTTTCGATGCAACACAAATGTTTTCCATTAGAAGTTCCCTGCCCCACAAACACTCATACATGCGGCTATGAAATCCACATACTTAACTTCTGCTTTTCTGGCACTCTGACCCAACTACCTCTCCTGCTCCTCTGGAACACAGCAAAGCTGAGTGAAAAGAGATTCTAGTACCCCTAGCACAAAGGTAAGGGGAAGAGAATCAGATTCAGATGCATGCTTACTAAGTCCTATCTAACTGAGAAAGCTAAAGGCAGGAAGGGAGAAAACAAGGACGTTTCTTTTGCCAAGAGAGAAGTAGTATAAAGCTCTGGCTCTCACTGGTTGGCTCCTATGCTTTCAGCTTAAAGTTTGGCTTTACTTTCTAGTAAAGTCTGCAGCTGATCTTCATCAGGAGGTGTCGGTCACCATTAAAAGCAAAACAGGCAAAAACCTCAGCAAACTCATTACAAAGCCTGAAAAATTCTAGTACTAAGAAAGCAGAATACAGGCTGATCAGTAACCCATGTTTCCAACATTCTGAACCAGCCGAGAATTACAGCTGTGAGAAGAAGCCGAACCAGAAATCTTTATAGCATCAGCAACAATCCTCCCCATCTGTGGGGCCCGGCCCAGGCTCATTTCTAATCACAGAGGTAGAGACATATGGCTGTGTGGCTAATTAATGTCTTCCCTTAAAAAAAAAAAAAGAAAACTACAAATAAGAATTCAAAAGAACAATTGGGGGAGGAAAAAAAAAAAAGAATGAACATTGAAAAGAAGGGGAAAAGTGAATTTTTAAAATGGCATGTAAGAAATAAAAGGAAATCCCCTATTCAGGCAGCTCTGGAGTTCCCTAATTGCACAAGAGCAAAGGACACCCCCCAATGTGGATGCCTTATTAAGCAATTGCTCAACCTACACGCATTGTGCAATTCCAGCCCTCCAAAGCTTCTTGCTGCACATGTGCAAACCACGTTTTCCACTGCACTCTAGAATTAGGAACAGTTTCTCATTTTTCTCTTCTTCACTTTAGGGGGGCTGTGTGCATGAGGGAAAAAAATCTACTGCTAGATAAGCATTCACTATAAATGAGGTTTTACATTATTTCATCTAGTTATTTCTGAGTTTACTCGTAGTTAAGAAACATTTGGATTTACTCTTAGGCAGCTAAAGATTCATTTTTCCTGTCACTGACAATAATGATATCACAAAAAATTGTCCACAAAAACATCAAACCTTCAAAAGCCTTTGTTCCAAATGGTTGCTATTCTGGAATATTTGGAGTACTTAAAAGTAGCAGTCCTGCTTTGCAGCCAAAATTCCAATGGAAGCCTGGGTAAATCATGGTGCGTCTTATTAATCACAAACCTTTCCTTTTAGAGATATCTAGTTAAGCAATCAACAAGAACAATAATAGGTATATATAAAGATGAGGAAAGCATGACAAGAAAACCCAGAGGTCACGCAGGAAAAGACAGATTTGACTTCATAAAAATTTTAAGTTGTACACTGTAAAAAAATATAAAGATTATAATACTAGCTAGAAACCAGGAGATGATATTTGCAACATATAAAATAAAAATACCTACTGTGTTTATGAACTCCTACATATCAATAATATATAACAATATAAAAATGAGCAGGGCCATAAATATGCAAGTTAGAATCGAAGAAATACAGAGAGTAAATATACCAGAAAGATTCTTTAATCCACTAGTAAGCAAATTCAAGTTAAAGTGAGATGCATTTTTTTAACCCTGAAAACTAGCAGAAATTAAAAATATTGGCATAATATATAGTATTTGTACAGTAGGAAGAAACAGACACTTGTATACTGTAAAGGGAGTGTAAACTGGAATAATCACCTCGGAGGGCAATTTCACAATATTGTAAAACCAGTAAAATTTGTGTATCTTTTGATAAAGGAATTCTACTTGTAGGAATCTATTCTAAAAGAAGAGTCTTATAAATATACAAGGGTTTAAGTACAAGGAAGTTCATTTTAGTACCGTATGCAGTAACAAAAATTGGACAGAACTAAACAGCACCTAAAAGACAGACAGTGGGAATATGTACTGGTGCAGCCAATATGGAAACACTATGGAGGTCTCAAAAATTAAAAATAGAACTACCATACAATCCAGCAATTCCACTTCTGGGTGTTTATCTGAAGAAAATGAAAACACCAATTTAAAGAAATATAAGCACCCCTATATGTTCACTGCAGCATTATTCACAATAGCTAAAATATGGAATCAACTAAGTGTTCATCAATAGATGGATAAAGAAGATGTGATATATGTAAACAGTGGATTATCATCCAGCTATGTATAGTGAAATCTTGCCATAGCAAAATGTGTCAGAGAAAGACAAATTATCGTATGATTTTACTTATGTGTGGAATCTAAAAAAACAAAACAAAACAAATGAATAACAAAACAGAAACAATCTCACAGATATAGGAAAAAACTGTTGGTTACCAGAGTGATGAGGGGCTGGGGGGGGAAGGTGGGTGAAACATGTAAAGGGGATTAAGAGGTATAAACTTCCAGTTATTAAATAAATAAGTCACAGTGATGAAAAGTACAGCATAGGGAATACAGTCGATAATATTGTAATAACTTTGTATGGTGACAGATGAACTACACTTATCATGGGGATTTCACAATGCATAAAAATACCAAATCACTATGATGTACACCTGAAACTAAGTGGACACTGTGTGTCAATTATACCTCAACCAAAAAAGATGGGTAAATGGAATATGATGCAACATGAAAAAGACTGGTGTAGATTTATACATACGGATTCAGAAACTGTTGCAACGTATATATATTAAGTTAAAAAAGAGCAATGTGGAGCACCTGGGTGGCTCAGTGGGTTAAAGCCTCTGCCTTCGGCTCAGGTCATGATCTCAGGTCATGATCAAGCTCTGCATCCTGCTCTCTGCTCAGCGGGGAGCCTGTTTCCCCCCTCTCTCTGCCTGCCTCTATGCCTACTTATAATCTCTCTCTCTCTCTCTGTCAAATAAATAAATAATCTTAAAAAAAAAAGTAATGTATATACAACATGCACTTTTATTAGAAAGGCTAATGTTCTGTATACATATGTCTGCAAGAATGGTTATCAGACTGTTATTAGCAGTTTTTGCCTGTTTTGCTTTTAATGGCGACTGACACCTGCTGATGAAGATCAGCTGTAGACTATTAGAAAGTAGAGGTAAACTTGAAGTGAGGGGCTGGTACTCATACTCTACAGTTCTATGAGATTTTAGTATTTCAAATAACATGGATTACTTCTGTAATTTACAAGTAAAGACAGCCTCCCTTCTGTTTCTCAGCATGATGGAGTAGGCGGTACTGGACTAGTCCCTTCACCATAAACAGCTATAAAATACATGAGGCAACTATCTGTAGGCAGTGCGAGGTTGTGATCCCTAAAACACCAAACTCACTGAGAGAGAGTTGAGATTTGTGGTTACCGGAGGTGGGTGTAGGGAGAGGGCAAACTAGAGGAAGGTGGTCAAAAGGTGCCAACTTCCTGTTATAAGACAAGTACTAGGGATGTAATATACAACATGATGACTACAGTTAACACTGCTGTATGATATGTCACAAAAAGAAATTTTTTTTCTTTGCTTTTTATTGCATCTGTAGATGATGGAAACTCATTGTGGCAATCATTTTAAAATATATGTAAGTCAAACCATCATTTTGTACCCCATATATGTACGCCAAACATATACAATGATGTATATCAATTATTTCTCAATACAACTGGGAAAAACACTAGAAATATTTTTTGTGATTAAAGTTTGTTCCCCTTTCATGAGAGAAAAAAAGACTGTGTGCTATCAGACAGTAGAAATTCATAAAGTGAACCGATGATCCCTCAGTCTTCTGCTTGGGGATAATTTCCCAACTGTGATACTGAAAGTTGAGTCCCAAGGAAATTCTGGTGGTCCTGTTGAGCTGAAGAGGCAGAGGCAGAATTTGAGGTAGCTGAAGGAGATGGAATCAGCAAGCAGGTAAACGGACAGGAATAAGTTGTACAAAGAAAGGGCATAAGGTACATGTGAGAATCTTCAGTGAATAAGGGTAAAGGCTGGACTGTACATATGCAGCCAAGACCACCAGAGGCTGACCAAAAGGCAGCTGCTACAGGGCTGAGAGTGGAACAGAAAGAGATATTAAAGATCCAGCAGTGGTGCAGGAAAAGCACTGCCTTGGGATGGGGGGGGCGGGTTTGGGAGTTTCAACACTGCCAGAGTGAAGGTTTTAACACCTTAACACCCCTTGGCAACCACCTGAGATTCCAGAGGAATCTGGAATGAGAGTTAATCTAAATCTAAATCTAAAGTGAGAGTTAATCTAAATCTGCAATCATTGATCCTAAAACCCAGCCTGAAACAAAGTCTGCAGAAGAGACAGAGCTTGGAGGTTGACATGTTACTGGGGCTTGGGAAATATCCTAGGTTCCTATGTAGCTGCCCTAATAATATCTAAAAACCAAGCCTACAGAAGTTCAAGATGGTTAAGCAGAAATGTAACTGCCGATTTTAAAAAAAGCAAACAAAAAGGTACTCTCCAGAGGAAGGTAACAAGATCCAGGATCTCTCTAACAAATTATCCAGTGTCCACCAACCATAAACAAAAATCATTAGATACAAAGAAACAGGAAAATGCAATCTACATTCAATAGAAATCAAATGTGAGACGGCCCACATGTTGGGACTGGCAGGCAAAGATTTTAAAAGCAGTCATTATAATTATGTCCAAAATATTAATAAGAAAGATATTCAAAGAATTAAAGGGAAATATAGCCTTAATGAGTAAACAAATAGGGAATATCAGCAGAGAAAAGTAAATTATAAAAAAGAATCAAGTAGAAATTCTTTTTTTACAAGATTTTATTTATTTTAAAGATATTATTTATTTATTTTAGAGGGAGAGATCGAGAGAATGTGTAGGAAGGGGCAGAGTGAGGAGGGAGGGGGAGAGAATCTCAAGCAGACTCTTCTGAGCATGGGTTCAATTCCACAACCTTGAGATCACAACTGGAGCTGAAACCGAGAGTCGAAGACTCAACTGACTGAGCTGCCCAGGCACCCTCACCCCCAGGTAGAAATTCTTAAACTGAAAAGCAAAAGAGTGAAATAAACAAACTCACTGGATAAACATTATATTGAAAATGGCAAAGAAAGAGCCCATGAATATAAAGACAGATTAATAGACACTAAGTAATCTGGAGGCACCTGGGTGGCTCAGTCGATTGAGCATCTGACTCTTGGTTTTAGCTCAGGTTGTGATTTCACGGGTCCTGGGATGGAGCCCTGCATGAGTTCCATGCTGGGTGGTGGGGATGGGGGTATGCACAGGGAGTCTGCTTAGGAGTCTCTCCCTCCCCTTTTGCCTCTCTCCCCACTCGTGTGTTTTTTCTTTCTCTCCCTCTCTCTAAAATAAATAAATCTTAAAAAAAAAAAAAATATATATATATATATATATATATACACACACACACACTAAGTAATCTGAAGACCAGAGAGAAAAAAACACTAAAGATAAACAGAGCCTCAGATATGTGTGGGACTATTTAAAAATGTCTAACATATACATAATTGGAATTCCAGAAAGAGAAGAGGGTAAGTAGGGTAGGAAAAAAAAAATAATCTCTGGAAGATACCCCAAATTTGATAAAAAATACCAATCCAAAAGGGTCAGTGAACATCAGGCAGAATTAGTGTAAAAAGAACTGCATCTATGCACATCCCAATCAAACTTCTGAAAACCACAGATAAAAGATAATATTCAAAGCAGACTCCCCCCTAAAGATACATTATACAAAGAGGCATATGAATGCTGATTTTTCCTGAGAAAACAGTGGGTGCCAGATAATAAGAGAACATTTAGAAGATGCTGAAAGAAAAAAAAAACTTCAATCCAGAATTCTATATCCAGTTTTTTAAAAAATCGTTTAAGATCAAAGATAAAAGGGGGTGTGGAGAAAGAGACATTTTTAGATAAACAAAAGCTACAGGAATTTGTCACCAGCCACCCACTGTGTCCTTTAGGCTCAAGAGAAATGATTATCATCTGGAAACTTAGCTCTAAAGAATGAAAAGCATGAAAAGCACCAGTAAATAAGTAGATAAACATAAAAGTTTATATTTTCTTTTTGTTTGTAATTTACTTAAAAGATAACTAAGTAGAAATAATAACAGTATGGTAGGATTTATATCATATGAAAAGTCAAAGAGAAGATAAATGCACTGAACAAGAGGGAATGGGTGAATGGAATTATACTCTTTTACAATGATTACATTTGTAAAGCATGAAGCAGAAAACATGAAGCACAGGTGGGAAGTGTAAAAAGTTACAATACTGACACTAAAATATATTCTGAAAAGGTAAGGATGCAAATCATTAGCCCTAGAGCAACCGGGGAAAAAAAAATTTTAAGGGTATAGTTAAGAAGGCAAAAACAAAGATTTCTTAAAACAGAAAAAGCACTGATCATAAAGGAAAATTCAAAAAACCCAAATTTCATCAAATCAAAAACATTTGCTTTTCAAGTTTCTGTCTTAAAATTTTTTTTTAAAAGCTAGCCATAGGAGCGCCTGGGTGGCTCGGTCGTTTGGCATCTGCCTTCTGCTCAGGTCATGATCCTAGGACACTGGGATCCATCCCCGCATCAGGCTCACTGCTGGCAGGAAGCTTGCTTTCTCCCTCTGCCACTCCCCTTGCTTGTGTTCCCTCTCTTGCTATGTCTCTCTTTGTCAAATAAAGAAAATCTTTTTTTAAAAAAAAAAGGCTAGCCATATATGGTGAGAAAATATTCACAGGACACATATCTGACAAGGATTTGTGTCCAGAATATATAAAGAACTTTGAAAACTCTGTAAGAAAACATTAATATCCCAAATTTTGAAAATGGGCTGTGGATTTGGACATTTCCCAAATGAGGACCTATACATTGCTAATAAACATAAGAAAAGATGCTCATCATTGATTACACAAATGCCAATGAAACTAAAATGAGATCACTTCACACTTTACTAGAATGGCTAAAATTCTAGAGACTAGAAATACCAAATGTTGGGCAAGGATGTGAAACAACTAGAATTCTCAAGCGTTGCTAGTGGGGAATATAACATGGTGCAATCACTTTGGAAAAGAGTTTGGAAGTTTCTTTAAAGTTAGCAATATACTTATCATATGACTGAGCAATTCTACTTCCAGCTATTTACCCCCAGAGAAATGAAAACATATGTCCACAAAAAGACTTGTACATTAATGTTCACAGCATCTTTATTCGTAGCAGCCAAAGAATAAAAACCCAAATGTCCGAACCCAAAGTGAATGGATAAACAGATGAATACTACTCACCAATAAAAGGAATGACCATTAAAAAAACACAGCAACGTGCATCAATCTCACAGATACCATGCTGAGTGAAAGAACACACTGTATGATTCCACTTACATGAAATTCTGAAATAGGTAATACTAAACTATAGTAAGAATAATTAGGGCCTTTGGCTCAGGTCATGACCCTGGGGTTGAGCCCCCTGTCAGCTCCCTGCTCAGCAGGGAGTCTGCTCCTCCTCTCTCTCTGCACAGCTCCCCCCCTCTCCCCTCTCCTGCCGGTGTTGTCTCTAGAATAAATAAAATCTTTTTTTTTTTTTTTTTTTTTTTTAAAGATTTTTTTTTATTTATTTGACAGAGAGAAACACAGCGAGAGAGGGAACACAAGCAGAGGGAATGGTAGCGGGAGAAGCAGGCTTCCTGCAGAGCAGAGAGCCCGATGCGGGGCTCGATCCCTGGGATCTGGGTCCCTGGGATCTGACCTGGGCCGAAGGCAGACGCCTAACGACTGAGCCACCCAGGTGCCCCAAAATCTTTTTTTTTTAAAAAGATTTTTTTTTTAAGATTTTATTTGTTTGTTTGTTTATTTATTTATCAGAGAGACAGAGAGAGAGAATGAGAACACGAGCCAGGGGAACCGCAGGCAGAGGGAGAAGCAGGCTCCCTGCTGAGCAAGGAGTCCAATGTGGGGCTCGATCCCAGGACTCTGGGATCATGACATGAGCCGAAGGCAGACGCTTAACCGACTGAGCCACTCAGACATCCCTAAATAAATAAAATCTAAAAAAAAAAAAAAAAAAGGAATAATTAGATCAGTGGTTGCCTAGGATGGGTGGTTGGACTGGGGAGATTAACTGCAAAGAGGCACTTAGGAATATTTTGGGGGATGGTAACATTCTATACTTTGATTGGGGTGGTCATTACTCAGGTATATATATATCATCAATACATTTACATGTAAGATTTTACTGTATGGAAATTATATGCCAATGAGTTAATAAAAGTAAAGGCATTAACTTTAATAAAGATTATTTTCGGATATTTAAAATTATAAAGTAAAAACATAACATTCTTTTACATATATGAGAATTACATTAAAGAAAATAAAAGATGGGACAGGAAGTACAGAGGCAGGCATTTGTGTCAACAGTTAAGTCCTTTCTCTAGGTAACATACTTTTTTTTTTTAAGATTTTATTTATTTATTTGACAGAGATCACAAGCAGGCAGAGGCAGGCGGGGGGTGGGGGGGTGGGGGCAGGGTGGGGAAGCAGCCTCCCTGCTGAACAGAAAGCCTGATGTGAGGCTCCATCCCAGGACCCTGAGATCATGACCTGAGCCGAAGGCAGAGGCTTTAACCCACTGAGCCATCCAGGCGCCCCTCTAGGTAATGTACTTCTTCCTCTTACCCATTTCAACTTTACTTTACTTTTTAAGATTTTATTTATTTATTTGTGAGAGACAGTGAAAGAGAGCGAGCACGAGAGGGGTAACGTCAGAGGGAGAAGCAGACTCCCTGCTGAGTGGGGAGCTCAATGCGGGGTCGATCCCAGGACTCCAGCATCATGACCTGAGCCAAATGCTTAACCGACTGAACCACCCAGGTGCCCCTCAACTTTTTTTTTTTTTTTTTATCATGACTCATATTTTTTAGTCTTGAGCCAAAGAAAGTTTGTATGTATATATGTAGATAGGCAGGCAAACTTCTATCACTTACCTTTAGGTTTTTATGTATCAGTTACCCCCATCAACCAACTCCAAGAGTGCTTGTTCATCTCTAAGTAATCTTGCCTGCAAAGTCTGGAGCCCAAGGCATTGTCCTGATTTTTTTGGTCCTTATACGTTGTACTGCCACTACTCTTAAGATTTTTTTGCTCTTGGGCACACCTCCAAAATGATGTAGATCATCCTGTGCATAAATTTAGTCCTCTTAGATCACTCTCAAGGGTTTCCCAAAAATAAATTAAGTTCTCTCTCCAAAGACTCATATTCTAGACACTCAGGTATCTTTGGGCTGCAGGGCATTCATTCCAAGATGTGAGGAACATCCAACCCAGAGAGAAAGCAGCAGATAAATTCAATCTGAGCACCCATTCCCTTCATAGGAACTTTTATTTCTTTGTTCATTCTCAAGAACCATTATGCAAGATCAGATAATCTCCCCAAACCAGGTCAAGAATTCTCAAGCTCAGGGCGCCTGGGTGGCTCAGTCAACTGAGTGTCTGCCTTCTGCTCAGGTCATGAACTCAGAGTCCTTGGGATCAAGTCCTGCATCAGGTCCCTGCTCAGCGGGGAGCCTGCTTCTCCCTCTGCCTGCTCTGCCTGCCGTTCCCCTTGCTTGTGTGCTCTCTCTCTCTGACAAAATAAAAAAATTAAATATTAAAAGAAAAAAAAAGAATTCCCAAGCTCCCGGTGAGAAGTCAAGCTCCCAGTGAAAATAAAAGAACTGTCAAAGTTAGGAAGAAAACTGGAGGTATACTAAGAAATACTTGTTCAACCACTCTACTACCGTATTTATATTCAATTAAGAGTGTAAGCTCTAAACTTGGATTGCTGGGATTTGGTTCCTCCTTTCTTACCTGTGTTCATCCTGGGCAAGTTCTTTCATAAAGTTCAAATTGCCATGGGGCTTCTGTGACATTTAAATGAGATAATGTAAAGCATTAAAACAGTACCTAGCACATGATAAAGAATCATTAAAAGTCAGATGTTTTGTTCAGGGCCCTCTTGGGAAGAGAGACCCAGACATGTGACTCTTCATATATAGTCCAGAAAAACATATTTATAGCATTCTGAATATAGCTTTCTGAAGAGCTCAGAAACCTGCCTGCCTGGCAAACATGAAGGCAAAGTATATGAACTCTTAAGGTAATACACCCTACATTCCAAAGTTAAAGACAGAATGAGGAAGACTATTTATGCCAGAAATCTGGGCCTGTTTTTATCTGTTCCAAAATCTTTGCCTGATGACTACAACCCTGGCAGCCACCGAATTCCAAGACCAGTGGTTCTCAAAGTGTGGAACCCAAACCATCACCATCACCTGGGAACTTATTAGAAATGCAATTTTTTCTGTCTCTCCCTCCCAAATAATCAGAAACCACTGGGGTTTGGACCCAGGAATTGGGTGGTTTAACAAGGCCTCCAGGTGATTCTGATGAATGCTAAAGTATGAGAATTATTATCCAAGAACAAAAAGAACACCTAGTCATTGACCTATCCATAGAATGAGCATAAAGATAATGGGAGTTCAACAGGGCCCACTTGCGGAATTAGGTTTATAAATCAGGCAGTAAATGATAAATCTGAAAGTACTGGAGTAAAAGGAAGTAGTAAACACTAATTTTATAAATTTATAAACAATTAGTAAAGAGGTAAGAGAAAGCCCAAAGAAGGTGATGGAGGGCGACAATGAGGTAGGCAGAGAGATATACACAATACAAATGGGCAGTGCCAAAGGGCCACTGGTGAAATGAATCATCAAACAAAACAGCTCATCAAGGTATTTATTGCACTTCAAGTGAGAAGGGGAAAAATTTTTTATAATATTCGCTAGATAGAAACCAGAGGCCTTCTCAAAACACTACATTACTTTTACTAAGTTTATATCCTTATCAAGAGCTTCTTCCACTAAACAGGCAAAACAGAAAAGGAAATAGATAGAGTTCAGAGTTCATTTCTAAATGTCTACCTGGACATGGTTTTTCTTTTGCTATCTGTGGACTATTTTCTTTTGCTATCTGTCGAGAAGAATGAAGAGAAGAAACTGACTCAAAGGGTGAAAACAAAAGATCTTATCTAGCATGGTGACAAATGAACATCCATGTTATTACCCAAAGCATAGAATGTTGCACCCCTCCCAAGTTTCTAAAAGTTCTCATCTCATTTAATATAAAAATAAAACACCTCTCATACAAAGGCAACTAAAGGAAGTTCAAAAGTTATTCATAAATAGCCATCACAGGGGCACCTGGGTTTCTATGTAGCACCAGTTATGCATCTGACTCCTGATTTTGACTCAGGCTGTGATCTCAGGGTCCTTGGATCAAGTCCTACATTAGTCTCCACGCTCAGCAGGGAGTCTGCTTGAAATTCTTTCTCCCTTTCCCTCTGCCCCTCCCCCTACTCACACACTCCCTCTCTCTCTAAAATAAATAAATCTTTAAAAAATTTTAAAAATAGCCATCACAAGTCATTAAGAAAAAAATGGATGAGCACTCTTATAGTAAAATGGGCAAAGAACACAGGCAGTTTATAAGAAATGTAATACCAAGGGGCACCTGGGTGGCTCAGTGGGTTAAAGCCTCTGCCTCTGGCTCAGGTCATGATCTCAGGGTCCTGGAATCCAGCCCCACATTGGGCTCTCTGCTCAGCAGGGAGCCTGCTTCCCCCTCTTCCTCTGCCTGCCTCTCTGCCTACTTGTGATCTATCAAATAAATAAATAAAATCTTTAAAAAAAAATGTAATACTAATAAGTACAAAAGTACTAGTAATCAAATCAACCCTACTGGTAATCAAAAATGAAAATCAAAACAATGAAATATTGCTTTTTGCCCATCTCTGGAAAAGTTAGGAAAAATTAAACCATCCAGTATTGGTAATTTTTTTTTTTTATTTGACAGAGATCACAAGTAGGCAGAAAGGCAGGCAGAGAGAGAGGAGGAAGCAGGCTCCCTGCTGAGCAGAGAGCCCGATGTGGGGCTCAATCCCAGGACCCTGAGATCATGACCTGAGCCAAAGGCAGAAGCTTTAATCCACTGAGCCACCCAGGTGCCCCCAGCATTGGTAATTTTTAATTGGAAAAATTAAACCATCCCTATTGAACAAAAACAAATACTCTTATACTCTGTAGTTTAAATGGATTATACCCTTTTTTTAGAGGGCAATTTGGCACTCTCTATCGAAAGTCTTAAAAACATACATATCCTCTTTGTCCTTCAAAATTGCACTTCAAAAATTAACTAACAAAAGAAGTATATAAAGATTTCTGCCTGAGAGGGCATCATTTATAAAACTGAAAAGTCGGGCGCCTGGGTGGCTCAGTGGTTTAGGCCTCTGCCTTCAGCTCAGGTCATGATCTCAGGGTCCTGGGATCGAGGGCTCTCGATCTGCGGGGCTCTCTGCTCAGCAGGGAGCCTGCTTCCGCCCCGCCCCCCTCCCCGCCTCTCTGCCTACTTGTGATCTCTCTCTGTCAAATAAACAAATAAAATCTTTAAAATAAAATAAAATAAAATAAAACTGAAAAGTCAGTAACTTCCTAAAATGCCTAATAGTTGAGGACTCTGCAAATATTATGGTATGTCCACACAAGTGAATATATGCAGCCACTAAAATTCATGTTATAGGTGAACATGGAAATATATGCAGGATATATTTATTGCTAAGTAAACAAAGTGCATTACAAAACAGTATATATATGACTTGATTTTATTTTATTTTATTTTTTTTTAAAGATTTTATTTATTTGACAGAGAGAAACACAGCGAGAGAGGGAACACAAGCAGAGGGAATGGTAGCAGGAGAAGCAGGCTTCCCGCCGAGCAGGGAGCCGGATGCGGGGCTCGATCCCAGGACCCCGGGATCATGACCTGAGCCGAAGGCAGATGCTTAACGACTGAGCCACCCAGGAGCCCCTGATTTTATTTTTTAAAAAGCAAAAAAATTTCACATATGTCTATCTATCCATCTACCCAACCAGGGTAGAAGGATCACAGAATCTTTTCTCTTCCTTACTGATAAATATTTTCCTAGTATTTCTAAAATGAGTATCTATTTTATAAAACAAAGAAAGGTTATTTTTTTAAGTTTTTTTTTTTTTTTTTTAAGATTTTATGTATCCACTTGATAGAGCGAGAGAAAAAGCACAAGTAGGGGGAGCAGCAGCAAGAGAGGGAGAAGCAGGCTCCCCACTGAGCAAGAAGCCCAACACGGGGCTGAATCCTAGGACCCAGGGATCGGGACCTGAGCTGAAATGAAGGCAGACACTTAACCAACTGAGCCACTCAGGTGCTCCAGAAAGGTTATTTTTGTAAAAAACAAACAAAAAAGCACCTTAAAAACACAGACCTCTGAATTAAATAATTCTACTTCCAATATCCCAAACGAAGTGACCAAACTGAATACACAGAATATACTCCCATGCCCTGGGATCCCTCCACTGTCTACTGTGTTCACTGTCATGGTTGTGGTATCTAGAATAGTGCCTGATGCACAGCAGTCAATAGTTCTTAAACGGGAAAATGCCATCCATCTGCCATAAATCATAAAGAATTACTGCCAGATGGATAGAGAACAGATGGAAGCAGGTCACTAAGAGCCAACTGACAGCTTGCACTCCTAAGAAATCCACTTACATTTTAATTTTTAAGAAGTCAACTTTTTAAAAAAATCTCATTTCATTACATGTTAGTACATAGATAAGGAATTGATTTTTGTACACTGACTTTGTACCAAGCAACTCTGTTAAATTGGACTTATCCTATTAATTTATCCTTTTTTAAGATTTTCTAAGTATGTATCACATTTGCCAATAAAGACAGCTTTAACTTGATTTTTCCCCTTCCAAATCATCTTTTTTTAAAATAAGATTTTATTTGAGAGAGAGAAAGCATGTGCAGGCACAAACCAGAAGAGGGGCAGAGGGAGAGGAACAAGAAGACTCTCCAGTAAGCAGGGTGCCTGATGCAGAACTCGATCGCAGAACCCTGGGATCATGACCTGAGCTGAAGGCAGACGCCTAACCAAATGAACCACCCAGGTGCCCTTCCAATCATCTTTTTAATACTTTATTTCTTTTTCTTGTCTTGCTGTACTGGCTAGGACCTCCAACATAAACTGAATAGAACTGGTAATTACCACCCTTACGTTGTTCTATTTCTTGACCTGCTTCGTGGTTACATAGTTCCTCATTTTGTGCCAAGTCTTTTTGTTTAATGCATTTCCATATGTACATTTCATAAATAAAAAGGTTAAAAAAAAGAAAAAGAAAGTAGCAAGAGAAGTAAACAATGAAAAGCCTGGCAAAATCCTCCAGTTTGGAAGGGTGTATTAGTCCCTATTGCTGTTGTAACAAATTGCTACAAATTTAATGGCTTAAAGCAATACAATTCTTTACAGTTCTATTTAGGTCAGAAATTCTAAAATCCAGGTGTTCACAGGGTGTTGTCAGTTTTATCAGTTAACAAGGTGTTGACAGTGTTCTTGATGTTCTTGGAGTTCTTGGTGCTTCCTTGTCTTTTTTAGCATTTAGAGGCCACCTGCATTCTTTGGCTCATGGTTCCTCCCCGTATCTTCAAGGCCATCGGGATACTATCTCCAAATCTCTCTCACTGGGACCCCTAGTTCCATCATCACATCTTTTTCTGACTCTTGACACTCCTGCCTTCTTATAAGGACCCTTGTGATTACATTAATCACACCTGAGCAATCTAGGATCATCTTCCCATCTCAAGATCCTTACTTAATCCTATCTGCAAAGGCACCTTTGCCTTGTAAGGTAACATTCAACAGGTCTCAGGAATTAAGATGTGGACCATCTTCAAGAGGCCATTATTCTGTCTACTGCAAAGTGTGAGGACATAGGGCAGATACAGAACACCACTGGGAAGCTTTTTTACAGCTACGAATCAGTAGCACTCACAATCAGCATTTCAGGGGTAAACTATCATATTAAATGGGAAGTGGCCAGGAGCACCTGCGTGGCAGAGTTGGTTAAGTGTCCGACTCTTGGTTTCAACTCAGGTCATGATCTCAGGGTTGTGAGACAGAGCCCTGTGTTGGGAGCTTAGTGCAGAGTCTGCTGGGGATTCTCTTTCCCTCTCCCTCTGGCCCTCCTCTTGTGCTCTCTCTCTCCCACAACAAACAAACAAACAAACAAACAAACAAACAAATAAATAAATATTTAAATATTTAAATAAATAGAGTGGCCAGAGAGTAGAATTTCCTCTTGACATGGCAGGCCACAGCTCCAGTGAGGGTACGGAAATTGCCCTATCATTTATGTGAAATAGAGATCAGACACAGGAAACTAGCTCTGGTGTAGTAGGTTCCACTATATACAGAGTAGCAAATGTGGAAAATAAATTCATTTAATAAGATTGCATACCACCCGGCCTCCTCCCCACTCCCTTTAGGGTTGTGACTTGGTAATACAAACTTCTAACAACCAGCTATAGACTTGACACGGAGATTTTATTTTTTTATTAGTTTTATTTTTAAAGATTTTATTTATTTGACAGAGAAAAACACACCGAGAGAGGGAACACAAGCAGAGGGATTGGTAGCGGGAGAAGCAGGCTTCCCGCTGAATGGAGAGCCCGATGCAGTACTCGAACCTAGGACCCTGGGATCATGACCTGAGCCAAAGGCAGACGCTTAATGACTGAGCCACCCAGGCGCCCCAACATGGAGATTTTAAATAGTATTTGTACACAAAGGAGGAATCCCATCAGAATCTACATAACCTATTTTGGAGCAGATTATCAGACCTGAGGAAACCTATCCTTGTTCACAGAAATGTAACTGGCCAGAATCAGATTACAGAAATTCAAGTTGGGGCCTATGAAAAGGGTTTGCAATGTAAAAAGGGAAGAACATAGCACACAAAAAGATAGAGAAACAAAGCATATTTGCAGAGAGTCTGGGGAATGTCAAATGAAGAAGATATTCTTAAAACTGAATTTTTAAAATCACAGACTCTATGAAGTATGACAAAAGAAAAGTAACAAAAAAAAGACAGGTAAGAGGGACCTGGATAAAAGATGGGCAAAAATATAAAGGTTCCAGGATAAAATAGGGAAGTATTGTAAGGAAACATATAATGCAATAGCAGACTTAAAAACTGAATTTAGAAAGAGTAAAAAGTAGAATCAGCATTCTAAAAATCTCAATCAATTCCAGAGAAGATAAAAATTTGCAAAGCTCTCCAACAATGCAGAAGCAAAGCAAAAAGAGATGAAAATGATGACAGAAAAAGATGTAGAAGACAGTAAAGAAAGGAATAGAACAAACAGAACATTAGCAATCAAGGACATAAGAGATGAAAACTTTTCTGGTCCAAAGATAGAGCTGGGTCTCCTTATTAAAAAGCTCATTAAAGGGGCGCCTCGGTGGCTCAGTGGGTTGGAGCCTCTGCCTTCAGCTCGGGTCATGATCTCAGGGTCCTGGGATTGAGCCCCGCATCCGGCTCTCTGCTCGGCAGAGAGCCTGCTTCCCCCTCTCCCTCTGTCTGCCTCTCTGCCTACTTGTGATCTCTCTCTGTCAAATAAATAAATAGAATCTTTAAAAAAATAAAAACAAAAATAAAAAGCTCATTATCCAACATCTAAACAAATCCTCGAACAATTTGAAATTAAAGATTATAAAAGGTTGTAAGTTACCCACTTTCAACCAAAAAAGAGTTTGACTTCAAAGGAAGAAAAGTCAGACTTTTCTCCAATTTTTCCTAACCATTAATGCAGTGGGATAATACCTATAGTTTTAAGGAGAAAAAAAAGTTGACCTAAGCTAAGATGCCATTCATGCACAAGGGCAAAATAAGAACAATTTCAAAATGCAAGTGTTCAAAAGTAGTCATGAAGAATGTCCTTGTTGGATCACTCAATAAGAAGAGCAAAGTAAGGTAAAGGATTCATATCACACTATCATTTTGATCAGTTAGGTATATGCATGTAAAATATGTTTCAGTCAGTATATAAATAGTCTAAAAAGGTAAATATCAAATTGTTAACAGCAGTTACTCCTGGCGGGTGGTATATATTTTTGTGAATTATTTGATTCTTTTGCATGAGTATGTATAATACTACATTTTATAAAAGTCATCTTAATTTTTAAAAGGCATCCATGTTATCTTTGCTTTCAAAATTCCTCAATGTTACATCTGAATAAGATGAATCAAAGGACATAATAAGAATGGGAAAGCCAGGGGGCGCCTGGGTGGCTCAGTGGGTTAAAGCCTCTGCCTTCAGCTCAGGTCATGATCCCAGGGTCCTGGGATCTAGCCCCGCAGCGGGCTCTCTGCTCAGCAGGGAGCCTGCTCCCCCCTCTCTCTCTGCTTGCCTCTCTCCCTACTTGTGATCCCTCTCCTCTCTGTCAAATAAATAAATAAAATCTTTAAAAAAAAAAAAAAAAAAAAAAGAATGGGAAAGCCAGGACACCTGGGTGGCTCAGTGGGTTAAGCATCTGCCATTAGTTCAGGCCATGGTCCCAGGGTCCTGGGATTGAGTCCTTGCTCAGCGGGGAGCCTAGTTCTCTCTCTGCCTACAGCTCCCACTGCTTGGGCACTCACTCTCTCTCTGACAAACAAATAAAAATCTTAAAAAAAAAAAAAAGGGGGAAAGCCATAGAGTAAAAGAACTGATGGTGAGCACTGAAAACACTTAATATAAAATTAATTCTAAATAATTATTGTCAATTTAGAAAGAACATGCAATTGTGTGAAAAAGAAAATACATATTTGTAAACAGCCCTAATTTCCATATCTTAAATATATGAGTCAATAGTTTTGGCTTTTTTTCTATTTTTGATGTTGATACTTTGAGAACAGAGGATCAAGTATGTTTTTTATTTTTTATTATTATTTTTTAAAGATTTTATTTATTTGACAGAGAGAGAGAGAGATCACAAGTAGGCAGAGAGGCAGGCAGAGAGAGAAGGAGAAGCAGGCTCCCCGCTGAGCAGAGAGCCCAAAGTAGGGCTCAATCCGAGGACCCCAAGATCATGACCTGAGCCGAAGGCAGAGGCTTTAACCCAATGAGCCACCCAGGCGCCCCTCAAATATGTTTTTTAATAAATTAATCACTGGTAGAACTTGAATATTTTCCAGACCACCAAACAACAAAGGCAGTATTTCACCCAAAACTACATGTATGCACGTACACACACATACACGTGTATGTATGTATTTGCACAAGTATACATATGCCTATATATAGTATGTATATCTCATATACTATATACATATATATACATGTATATAAAAAACATAAGGGGCGCCTGGGTGGCTCAGTTGGTTAAGCAGCTGCCTTCGGCCCAGGTCATGATCCTGGAGTCCCGGGATCGAGTCCCACATCGGGCTCCCAGCTCCACGGGGAGTCTGCTTCCTCTCTCTGACCTTCGCTCCTCTCATCCTCTCACTTTCTCTCTGTCAAATAAATAAATAAAATCTTTAAAAAAAAAAACAAAACATAAAACAAGAACAAAGCATATACTATATGGTCTAATTTTATGAAAAGAAAAGAATAAGTATATACATTTAAGCATGGGGAAAGACTGGAAGGACATAAACTATGCTATTAACACTGGTTAATTTTAGGTGATAGTTTGCAAGTGATTTTTATTTTTTGTGCTTTTCTATATTTTCCATATAAAACATTTTGGGGTAATTATGTATACAACAAACAACACTTCAAAAATGTCATTTAACAAATAAGACAAGCCAGGAGTTCCAAAAGTTGGACAATTTAAGCCTTTAACCTCACCAACATATTTAAGAATGACGAAGTTTCCTAGGATCCTACATCCAGACAGAAAGCAAAGATGCCTGTAAGAATGAATGGGATGTGATGTGAGACTTGAAACACTGACTTCTAATGTGACTTACAATAATTTACTCCCCAATCAAGTCAAAGAACGGCCCCAGCATTAGCTTACTGAAAAGTTCTTTGCTTAGTTCTTGGTCAGACAATAAGGGGAAGAAGACAAAGAAAACCACTATGGGGATGCTAGAATATGCACTGCTTACATGTATGTATGACATAAATGCATTAGTACCGTTAAATAACTAGAGCTTTCGGAAAGTTCTTTAGAGCCTAAGACTATATAGACCCTTGGTTATTATCACCTACATAGATTTTGAAGACAATTAAGCTTTTTTTTTTTTTTTTTAAAGATTTTCTTTTCTTTTTTTTTTTTTTAAAGATTTATTTACTTATTTGACACAGAGAGAGAGAGAGAGAGAGAGAGATCACAAGTAGGCAAGAGGTAGGCAGAGAGGAGGAAGCAGGCTTCTTGCTGAGCAGAGAGCCCGATGCGGGGCTCGATCCCAGGACCCTGAGATCATGACCTGAGCTGAAGGCAGAGGCTTTAACCCACTGAGCCACCCAGGCACCCCAAGATTTTCTTTATTTATTAGAGAGAGAGATCACAAGCAGGCAGAGAGGCAGGCGGGGGGGGGGGGGAGCAGGCTCCCTGCTGAGCAGAGAGCCTGATGCGGGGATCGATCCCAGGACCCTGAGATCATGACCTGAGCTGAAGGCAGAGGCTTTAACCCACTGAGCCACCCAGGCGCCCCAAGCTTTTTTTTTTTTTTTTTTCCACATTGACTAAGGTACAACATGAACTGAACATCTTTCTCTCAAAATAGTTTCCTTTTCATCATCTCTCCTATCTGTGTATAGGGTTGTTGGGGTTTCACTGAGAAAATGCATGTAAAGAGTTGGTGCGGTATGTGACTAGAACACAATTAGTGACTGCGAAAACTTAACTTCATTTTTATTACAGTTAGATTACTTTTTCAATCACTTGTGCACTATAATGTGGCAGAAAAGACACAGAATTTTACTTGTTTTGCTTCCTTTCAGGACGGCTATATATTACTGCTTTTAACCACAACTTATTATAGAAAATTTCATACATATACAAAAGTAGAACACTATAATGAACTCAATCCACCCATTATTCAGATGTAATAATGACCAATATTTAGCCTTCTTTTCATTCATGCTTCTATCCACAAATTATTTTGAAGCAAATCCTAGACATCAAATCATTAGAACATGAGGGGTTTAAAAAATTTTTTTTTTAATTTTTTTTAAGTAAACCTATGTGGAACACTGGTCTCAAACTCATGACCTTGAAATCAAGAGTTAGGGGCCAAGCAAGAAAGGACACAGACCCTGCAGCCAAGCCGGGCCCCAGGGTGCTCCCAGTCTTGGCCTTGCCTGGCACGCTTGTGGCTCAGTGGCTCAGTTGATTTAAGCATCCAACTCTTGATTTTGGCTCAGGTCATGATCTCAGGGTCATGAGTTCGATCCCTGCATCAGACTTCATGTTCAGCGGGGAGTCTGCTTGGGATTCTTCCTCTCTCCCTTTCCCTCTGCCACTCCTCTCCTCCCTCTCTGGAAGAAAGGAAGGAAAGAAAGAAAGAATGAATCCATGCTATACAGACTGAGCCAGCCAGGAGTCCCAGAACATGAGATTTTAAAGTACTACAGAAAAGGAAGGGTTCTGGGGCGCCTGGGTGACTCAGTGGGTTAAAGTCTCTGCCTTCGGCTCAGGTCATGATCTCAGGGTCCTGGAATCAAGCCCCGCATAAGGCTCTCTGCTCGGTGGGGAGCCTGCTTCCCCCTCTGCCCCTCTCTGCCTACTTGTGATCTCTGTCAAATAAATAAGTAAAATCTTTAAAAAAAAAAAAAAAGAAAAGGAAGGGTTCTAATCCTACACTTCCTTACTAGCTACATGACCTTGGGTAAGTAAATTACTTAACCTTCTGAATTTAGATGTCCAGCAGCCACACAATGAACCTAAGGACATTTTCTTTTGCCCTGGTTGGCTCTAACTGGTTGCAACATCTGTGATGTTTCTCTCAGAATGTAACCAGCTCCACTCTATTGCTTTTACCCTCATCTGTACTCTTTTTCTTCTGGGTAATTCCAATAGCAACCTGTTTTCTTACCTCTTGCTCATCCCATACCCAGGGGTTTTTTTACCTTTTTTTTTTAAAGCTAAATACTAGTCCTGCAAGATGTTAAATAAATCAAAAAAGAGCAAGGGTGAAGTAGGTTTGGGAAAGATTGCAAAGGCTATTCTCACAGTACACTATGTTAAAAGCTCCAATAAGTCTCGAAATATTGGGTTCTGTTTAACGTTACTTTTTTTTTTTTTTAAAGATTTTATTTATTTGACAGAGAAAGACACAGCGAGAGAGGGAACACAAGGAGAGGGAGTGGGAGAGGGACAAGTAGGCTTCCCATGGAGCCAGGAGCCCGATGTGGGGCTTGATCCCAGGACCCTGGGATCATGACCTGAGCTGAAGGCAGACGCTTAACGACTGAGCCACCCAGGATCCTTGCTTAACGTTACTTTTTTTAAATTATTATTTTGAGAGAGAGAGACAGAGACAGAGAGCATGAGTGGAAGGAGGAGCAGAAGGGGAGGGGAAGAGAGAGCAGCAGACTCCCCACTGAGCAGGGAGCTCGACGACTCGGGGCTCAATCTCATGACTCTGAGATTATGACCTGAGTGGAAACCAAGAGTTGGATGTCTAGCTGACTGAGTCACCCAGGCATCCCTGCTTAACATTACTTTACCATAACTTACATATCATGAAACTCTTTTTCTTTCACCTAACAATTAAGAACCTATAAAATTAGAGTTCCACAGAACATGTTTAGGAAATACAATGATACACTGATGCCACATCAGTGCTCCTTAAACAATGCCTTCATTGGAATACTACCAGCTCAACAAAATTTCAAGAGTTCCTCCTTAATTACAGGTTCAAATTAACTTATGTTGCTTCTCACATTTGTACATGCAACCAACTGCCTCCCAAAATAGGATGTTTGCCTTACAAGTCTGGATTTCTCTTGTTCTGTGTCCAAGACAATGTAATACAGACATGCTCAGTAAATACCTATTGAATGGGCATCAAGGTTGGACCAAACATGGAACCAATCTGGACCAGCACTGAAACTGCTTATGTTGCTGCTACTGACAAGTCTTTGACATATTTTACATTCTTAGTACTGAACACTAAAAGCTGGAGAAAATATCTTTTTCAGATTTCTAAAAGGTCAAAGTTCCTAGAGACTCTTGACAGGTCCATACTAATATTATAGGTCAGCCATGGAGATGACCCATAGGAGTTTATCAACATTTTTTCACTCTTCTCTAGAACCTCACTCACCTCTTTCAAAAACCACCACCACCACCGAACAAAAAACGTAAAGGTACTAATACCTACTTGGGAGGCTTATTGGGAGAACTTAATGAGATACTATACAGAAGAACCTAATCCAGGGACCAATACATGCTAGATATTCAAGAGACGTTATTTTTCTCTGCAATGGAGAATAAAGTAGAATAAAAAGAAAAGGAAGGAAATATGTTCTACAGAGTAGCTAGGGAAGACTCTTCTAACAAGGTGATATTTAGAAGTGAGAGAAGTGAGTGAGAGAGCCACACAGCTCTCTGGGGGCACAGTGTTCTAGGTTAAGAGGAAAGCAAGTGCAAAGACCCTTAGACACGAGTGCTTGGCTTGCGTGAAGAACAACACGGATGCCAATGTGACTAGAGCATATCGGCTAGGAGGAGAGCAGCTGAGGTCAGAGTTAAGGGTGGGTAGAGGTGGTGATGTATCACCGAGAGCACTGCAGGATGTTGTTAAAACTCTGGCTTTTACTGTAAGTGAGAGAAGCAGCCATCAGAAGGTTTTGAACAAAGAAGTGACATGATCTTATTGATGTTTTAAAAAGATCATTCCACTTGTGCTGAAAACAGACTGGGGAGCAGGAGGAAAGAGGAACTAGAGAAACCAGAGGGCATTGCAATGAGCTGATCTAGGGTTGGGTGGTAAGAAAGAGTTGTATCTGCATTTATTTTGAAGGTAAAGAAGACATGAACAACAGATGAATTAGATATGGAGGTGTGAGAAGAAGACAGTAGCCAAGAATAATCCCAAGAATTTTGATACAAGCTACCCAAAGTCAAAGCTGCTATTTACCAAGATGGGAAGAATAAAGACAGACCAGGTTTAGGGGAGAGTATGGATCTGGAGACGTCATGTTTGACATACCTATTTCATAGTCCTCGAGGCGGAGACCTACCTCAGTCTCGAGCTGCCACGAGCTGCACCTGCCCTGGGGTAGCCTGTGAACCACAGCTACAGGCTAAGGACATGGACTGTTGGCTCTGTGTTCTTCTCTGGCCACATCATATACGCATCATATGCTGCTTTGTACCACATGCCGTATCACATCCACATGTCATACTGACACTACCACTGGGAGAGTTGATGAGGAGATAGGGGTCAGGAAGCCTGAAGCTGGTCAGGCCTCCTTCCTTGTTCTGCACCAAAAGGCAGCTAAGTCAGTGGCTGATTCCCAAAAGTACCCTCCAGAGTCAAACTCACCTTGTGATCATGGAAGAACAGTACGAGGATCCCCTGGCCCGAGCCATGCTTATCCAGCTCTCTTCTAACTGACCATCTTCCACAACACGTAAACACGGTGTTAGTTACCCTCAGCCTCACATGCTACAATTCCCCATTATTATCCCCTTCTGACACTAAGAGAGCAGGATTTCACTCCCAACTTTTCATTGGAAAAGCATAAAATGAGTATTCCTCTTAGGAGAGAGGGTGTGACATTCCCAAGATCCCTATTAGTCATTAAGCACATCCAAAGAGGAAGAGTTTTTGATAAGTCAATGTTTATCCAAGGGGAATATATGCAAAAATTCTACTATAAGGAATTATGTCACTGTTTACAGTAGTACAAAAATTGAGAATAGTCCCTTGGCTCAATAAAGCAAAGACTGGTTAAAGAAATCTTAGCATACAAAAGAATACAAAGTGATAATCAAAAATGATTCCATAGAGGGTGCCAGGGTGACTCAGTCGGTTAAGCATCTGACTCTTGATTGTGGTTCAGGTCGTAATCTCAGGGTCCTGAGATGAGCTCCATGCTTGGCACAGGGTCTGCTTGAGATTCTATCTCCCTCTCCCTCTGGCCCCCCACTTGTTCTCCTCTATCTCTCCTTCTAAAACAAATAAATAACAAATAAATATCTTTTAAAAAAATGATTCCATATAAGAATACATTTAAAAAGATTAAGTGAAAAAAGCAGATTATAGTCTTAGTTTTGTATTTAAAAAAGTGTGTATGCTAGTAGTAAATATGATTATGATTAGCAAAAATAACAGTGATGTTACCACTGGGTAAAAGGACTGTGGATAAATTTTTCTTTCTTTCTTATTTTTTTACTTGTCTATAATGAACATGTAACTCTTTTCTACTAAGAACAGTTAAAACATTTTAAATCTTCGATATAGCAGTATTTTTTACTCAATACAATCTCTTTCATATTTGCAGTTTATGGCTGGGATTTAGTTTTTACTATCCGGCATTTTTAAAAAAACATCTACCTGGGGTGCCTGGATGGCTCAGTCAGTCAGACGGCTGGCTCTTCATTTCAGCTAAGGTCATGATCAGGGTCCTGGGATCAAGCCCCATGTTGGACTTTGTGCTCAGTGGGAGCCCGCCTGAGGATTCTCTCTCCCTCTCCTTCTCCCTCTGCCCCTTCTCCCACCCCCCACTAGCACATGCTCTCTCTCCCTAAAACATAAATAAATCTTTAAAAAAAAAAAAAGCCTATGTCTCTCCCTCTCTTTACTTCATCTAGGTCAAAAGGCTTCCACCTGGGGCGCCTGGGTGGCTCAGTGGGTTAAAGCCTCTGCCTTCGGCTCAGGTCATGATCTCAGGATCCTGGGATCGAGCCCCACATCGGGCTCTCTGCTCAGCAGGGAGCCTGCTTCCTCCTCTCTCTCTGCCTGCCTCTCTGCCTACTTGTGATCTCTGTCAAATAAGTAAATAAAATATTAAAAAAAAAAAAAAAAAAGGCTTCCACCTAAGAAGCCATGTGTGGCCTCTTCCCCAAAGGCCTCCCCAGGGGATGTGATGTTAACAACTTCGCAGAGAGGTCAGACACAGGGTTCCCCAGCTCGGCACAGGAGACTTTGTTCCCAGGGTGTGTGGGTGCTCCTTCCCCACCCTGGCAATTGCTACATGGGAACGTGAAGCAGAGCAGCCTGCCCTACCCTCAACACCTGGCCAAAGACCCAACTGTTAAGCAGAGACTAAGAGTTCCACAGTCCCCACCAGGGCAACAGGCAACGAGTTTTGTTTTCTATAAACAGACCAGAAAAAAGTCCAGGTTAAAACATAGTCCTTAGAGGAAGAAAAATAGAAACCAGGCAGCGGGGAATGCTTCATATTCCTAAAAGCTTTTTTTGTAAGTTAACACATGGTGTCTGCTTCTCTCTAGTCACCTATTTATCACTCTCCTCCTTAGAGAAGGGAAAAAGCCCTGGCTGTTTTCCTAGCACAGAGTTTTGTGGCTGGGGGAAAGGAGGAGAGGGGGGAGGAAGGAGGGTGCTTTAAGCATGATGCAAACCATTTGGAGCTGAGTGAGAGCACTGCCAACACAAGCTGCACTATTTAAACAAGTGAGGAAATGATCGTATATACAACATGCCAGCGAGCACACACACACACCAAAGGAAGTCGAGAGGGCTTTTTTTTTTTTTCAGGACACAGAGCTGGATGTCAGCGGCTAAAAGGTCGATATTTTCCCTTAACACCCTTCTCAATGACTTAATCATGTTCCGTTTGCACAGAAAACTTCCCAAGAATAAAAAAGTCTGGAGAATTAAGAGGAGGGGTGAATGGGGAGGGATGTTTGGCCCGGGGCTGACCTTATCCGAGGTTTTCTCCACGTAGCAGGGGTCCTGAGGGGCAGCCAGCAAGGGTACAAAGCCCGAGAGAAGCCGATCCTCTTCCAGGATAAGAAGGGTGAGGTCATCGTCCGGGTCCTTGTACAGTGGCACCTCAGACTGATTCACCGCAGTCAATATGTTACAGAAATCAGCCAGCATCGACCACACATCCATAGCAACCCTGTGAGAAATAAGGGCAGAAAGAAGAACGGCTCTAAAGAGGGAGCAGTTAAAGTATTTTAAGCACTTGTGAGAAGGGAGGTACTAGTGGCAAATGTTGCCGATGGCTGGCAACTGCCAGAAAATCTTACCCAAAAAGCTAGGGTACAAAACTGCATCCATGGCAGCAATCTGGTGGGTGAGTGTCCATCTAGGCAAAGTTGAAACTGATTAGGAGGAGTTTTAAAAATCCTAACCAGAGAGGAAAAGGAATTTAGAGAATCAGTTGCCTAATGCAGGTCCTGTCACCTTTCCAGACAGTGTGCCTGAGACACTTACTCAAACACTCTAGACACCCAGTGCCTGAGGCAGCTCCCAGAATTCCCCCATTTCTGTCCAGCCAAGTATATGCCACAAGATAGCAACAGAGCGCCAATCTCCCCTCCTCCCATCCAGCCAGAGAAGCCAGTCACACCATGAAGAAAGTCATGTGGGGTTTTTTCCCCTTATGATGCTTTAGAAATCCTCTCCTACATATAAGCAGGAAAACAAACACAAATAGGGGATTAAGAGTACATCTGTCGTGATGAGTACCGAGTAATGTATAGAATTGTTGAAGCACCATATTGTACACCTGAAACTAATATCATGCTGTGCGTTAATTGTGTTGGAATTAAACATTCCCCCCACACACCCACCCACCTACCCACGCAACCAAAAAACCTCATTTCTGGCCTGCCAAGATCATCCCAGGACACTAAAGCTTCCTATGCATCTCAGCAGATGAACCCGGTCTCAGGGCTGTCTTGGCCGGCCCACTCCCTCTCCTTTCTCTCATTTGTGGAAGGTTAAGATACAGGGTGACCAACCATTCTGCCTTGCCTGGGACTGTCCCCGTTTTTGTACCTATGGATGCTAAGTTACACTTCAAAAGGAGTGAGTTGCACAGGAGAATTACAAAGAAAAGCTTTACAATTAGGGTCAAGAGGTGGAGTGGCAAGAGGCAAGAAGCAGAGAGAGCTACGAATGAGCTACATCCTGGAATCTTCCCAGAGGAGTTACTGCGCATGAGCCAAATCTGCTAGGGAGGGGCCTCAGCCTTAAGCAATTTGTTTCTCCTGCAGTCTAGGAGCCTTTGGGAGATGGCAGAAAAAAGGGCATTCAAGGGACATGCCACTGAAGGGGATGCTAGGGGAGAAAGTGGAGTAGGGGTGTGGGGACTCCCTGACTGGCTCCAGGTGGAAGGAGCCTGCACTGGTTTATTTACTGTAATCACTACACTAGGAAAAGGCAATGAAATGAAACATCTTGTTTTCAAGAGTGTCCTGGGAACCAGGCGGAACACAGCCCCATTAATCACACAACGGCACATAATCAACGCACGTGTACTGCAGAAGTAACTTGCTTCACGGGCTTTGCCCAGGAAAAAGAACATGTTTGGGAAGAAACACCGGAGGGACGAGAGTTTTCTAAAGCCTTCTCTCTGCACAGACACCAACAACCAGACTCATTCACAAAGCTCCATCTTTTGGCTCAGCTGAGTTTGGCTGTCAGAAATGTTTAAATATGGAAAAAAATAAACAGTTGCAACACGTTTCTGTGCAGAGATCTGCCTGAGCCCCTTTGTGATGTAATGGGAAACGCGGCATTCAGGCTACCAGCTGTAGAATAAACAGAACTTCGAGGGTTAAAAGGAACTGAACTTTCCACGACCCCATCTGCAGAGAAGAAAATAATAAGAGGAATGATGCACTGCCCCACAGCTCTGATAGTTTATCCTCCGGTCCCGGCTGCAGAGACAAGCACCGGATGTGATAGGGCTGCTCAGGGCCGCCTCCGAGGTTAGCGCTGCCCATGGGAGACGCACAGGGAGGCTCTTCCAGCTCCCCACTTCCTCCCCCAGTGCCCTGCTGGCCACTTGAGCCCACTGCCTGAGTCCAATCCCACAGCGCTGGTGAGCTCTGGCCAACAGGCACTGCTCGGCTGCAGAGCAGCAATTTGGAAAATAAACAGGAAAGACGACAGTGAGAAGGAAGAAGGTGAAAAGTCTCCCAGCTGAATTTTTGGCTTAGGGGCTCTGGTTGGTGCTGCGCAGGTCAAGGACCTGATTGCTTCAGGACGTAGCTCGGGGTGGGGAGGTGTGGGCAGCAGCATCCCCAGTCAGGGAGAGGCAGGAGAAAATCACCCACGGCTGCCACAGTGGGAGGCCCCACATCCCTCTCTCATCCTCCCACCCCTACCATCTTGGATCCAAGACGAAGAAATATGTGGTACCATGTGGTTCTCATTACCATGCTCCCCTGTCCCCTAAGGCTCAGATAAACCAAAACTGACTCCTCCCAGAGACTGCTGGCCACCACTAGGGACCCCTGCCCACAGCTGCCTTTTGCCCATTACCACCCACCTTGTGCCAAAACCTTGAGACACATTGCAAAAATGAAGTGGATGAGAGTTCCTACCCCAGTGTTGGTTTGTAAGACAGCAGCTGGTGCCAAAAGACATAGGAAGTGTCCTGAGTTCCCAACTGAGAAATATAAAGGGGCACCAGGGCCACGCTAGACTAACCAGAACCAAGGGAATACACAAAATGCTTCAGTGAAAGGTCACTTCTACCCTGATCCATTCAGACTGGTCTTGTGAATGAACTCTGATTCTAAGTAGTTGCTTTCTTCTGGTGTCTTAGTGGGACTGCCCAAGATCACTTCAACAATTACCTCCTCTCCCAGTGAGAACCACAGACACGAACACACTAATTAGGCAGCCACACACCACACCGTGACTCTCCACAGATGGAAGGGAAGAGGAGTGTCAGGAAACTAGTACGAAAAGGAAGAGGTACTTAGAAAAATTAGGTGAGGGGCGCCTGGGTGGCTCAGTCGGTTAGCATCCAACTCGGGTTTTGGCTCAGGTCATGATCTCAGGGTCATGCAATCAAGCCCCACATCAGCTCTGCACTCAGCGGGCAGTCTGCTGGAGATTCTCTCCCTCTGCCCCTCCCCACCCTTGTGTGCACTCACACTCTTCCAAATTAAGTAAATTTACTAAAAAAAACACAAAAAATAAAAAACCTAGCTGAGATGCCTGACCTCAAAAGCTAAGGATGAGGTTAATTCCTGGAACCTGGGCATCATCACCACAGCTTACCCCCAACCAGGCCTCTGGGCTGAGAGGTCAGTTCTGTGGGTGAACATAGGGTTTCCTGTCTGAATGGAAGGGGAAAAGCTTAGCTTTTTCCTGCTCTAGCTCCTTATCCCAGGTAGGAGTGCCTCCCAAGCTTCAACCCTTGGTAGCCCTTGGGTTCTGAGAGTTCAAAGTCAGCCTGGGCCAAGGAGACCAAAGTCAAAATCTGGTGGCTGTGAATTTTTTCCCATTCTTCTAGAAACACTTGGAAAATGACTTTCCAAAACGTTTTTCAGACAATCTCAAACAACCTTTGATTCTAAATAGTGCTATGAGCCTGGGCGAGTGCCTTTGGCTTATTCTGGCCCCAATCGTATTTTGGGGAAGCTCCCAGAACCCACAAAATCCCACTACAGTTAGGATGCGTTCTTTACCAAGCAGACACAAAGCAGCCAGAGAATATGAAACTGTGTCCAACGAGTCCGTTTATGGCTCTCAGAATGGTGGCAAGGGAACTTCTCAAGCAGCTGTGATGTGATTAGTGAGCAAGGATCAGCAGTTGCTGGGTGACCCAGCGGCCCAACCCCACAGAAACACCACACACCAGGAAAGCAGACCCCTGGCTGGAGTCTGAACACCAGATCCTAGCTTGGGACAGACCAGCAGTGGCTAGTTAGAGGTATGTACTCAGGACCAAGGCTTACTCACTTCCCTACAGACATGCATTCACTCACTCCACCAGGAAAGGAAAAAAATAAGAGTTAATTTACTTTTTATTGCCTCAGAATTCCAAGGTTTAATGTAGCTGTCAGTTTGAGTGCAGTGCAGCTGCTGGCCGATACAATGCAGCCCAGGCCAGCCCAGGTGACTGGGGAAACACATTTCACAGAAATGAACCAACACACACTCTTGGCTGGTTGTTTGGGGGATATTGACTTGGGGAATCAGATTAACCCTTCAGGCTGGGGTTATTTCTGCATACACCACTGGAAAAGCAGCTTCAGTCCAAGGAACTGAAAAGCCCTGGTGTCAGGCAGACTAATAGGCTTCTGTGTTCCTGCACTTCTGGAGTTTTCTCACACAAGGTGTTATTCCACCAAATGCTCTGAAAGGTTAAGATGTGAGACAGGTGAGGCAAGTTATCCCACAAGAGATCTCCTTTCTAAAATGCAGAAAGAAAGGCAGATCTGCCAGCTTCATATGGAAGAGGTCAGGTAGGAAGTTTTCTAAAGGCTCCATCCAGGGTGGGGCTAAGGAAGGGAGAGAGTTCGGACAGTGGAGTGCTAAGGTCCAACCAGGTCTCAGGCCATCCTTCTGGCAAGTCTGAGGAGGACTAGGCCCTCACACACCCCTTCATATTTTTACTGGGGGAACAGGCTGACTGGTGATTAATATCAAGTACAATGACCCCATGTTACAAGCCTGCAGGGTCCTGTGGAGGTGGCCATTTCCTGTGTAATACCAGCTTGTTTAAACACTAACATTCAAACTCCACAGCTGCAGAACAAACCCGGAAAGAGTTGAGTGAGAAGAAGCCCTGCATTGTGTTTGAGAGCTATGGAAGATCAGAGTTGTAGTACAGATGGGAAACAAGTTGGGTCTTTTGGTTCCTGGGATGAGGAGTTTCGGAAATATAGCCAAGGTGGCACAGAAACTAGGCACGAGGAAGCTGGAAAAGGGAAAGCCCGTGGACTATAGATACAAAGGGGAAAGACAGAAGGCCACAACAAGAGAAATGCTGTAAAGATATGCAGTATGCTCTCTGAAAAACTTGTTTGCCTAAGGACCGTTATATGCCAGCCCACAACTTCCAACATGGGGTTCCACGGCCAACATAAGACCATTGCAGCCCTGAGGACTTCCCACTCAACTGAGAAAACTGCAGGTGGTGAGCAGCTAATAGGAGAAAAAGACCTGAATGAACCCAATAGGTCCGGCAGAGTCAAAAGAAAAGTACCTGGGCTTAAAATGGCTTAGGAAGCCCCTCTGTTAAGTTGAGATGTCATGCCAACTCTGTTTCCAGTGGGCTGAGGACCTGGTCTGGTAACAATGCCAAGGAGCTCACCAGGCTCTGGGAAGGGGTAGAGATGAGGGTGGCAGGACTCTCTGCAGCTCTCTCAGAGATTAAGGAACTGTAAGTGTATTTTCCAGATGCCGCCATGACATAAAGAGGAAACACGGGTGCCAGAGATCACTGCTTTAGGACTTAAGACATGGGCAGAAAGCGGGGCGCCTGGGTGGCTCAGTCGTTAAGCGTCTGCCTTCGGCCCGGGTCAGATCCCAGGGCCCTGGGATCGAGCCCCGCATCGGGCTCCCTGCTCGGCAGGAAGCCTGCTTCTCCCGCTACCATTCCCTCTGCTTGTGTTCCCTCTCTCGCTGTGTTTCTCTCTGTCAAATAAATAAAATCTTTAAAAAAAAAAAAAAAAAAAAAAAAGACATGGGCAGAAAGCTATCATCCTCCAAGAATAACAGCTGTTTATCAGGTGAATAAGAACCTAAGACTCGGTAAAAGATAATCCCTTCTGCCTTTCTGGTTTATACAAACAAGTCAACTTGGGCCCTTGGGAGAGTGTCCAACTGAAATTAATTCTGCCAACAGGGCAAATCGAATTCTGAAGCCCAGTCACCCCACACTACTCCAGGAACATAAACTTCTTCATGTTCTAAGCCGTGCAGCTGGAGCCCTTTGGCCAACAACAGGTCACGGTAACCTCATTCCAGGATGTCTCATGTACCTCTACTGTGCCTCCCTCAACCTCTATCTAGGTCAGTCCTTCCGTGCCTGCAGTTTTCCCAAGCTACATGCAACATGTATAGCCTCTGTTGCATCACTATGGTGTGTTAAACCCATCAGCACTGTGTGTTTGGGAAAGAGCAGCCCCCAGGGGACCTCAACATCTCCACGGCATGAGTGGAGCCCTCGGCGGCCTCCCTGGTGCGGATTCTCACGGTTCCTGCCTCTCTGAATTTTTAGCTGTAACCACTCCAACACGTCTTCTTAGTTTAGCACACACTGGACCCAAATAACCTCAGCCCAGAGCTGGAAAGTACGCTCCCTGGGGTCAGCTGCTGTACCCTGCTGGGGTCAGACTGGAGCCTTAGGCCAACACCCCTTCCTCTCACAAGTCCTGTGAGAGGAGTTGGGAGGGGACTGAAGGCTCCTGCCGTGGGAGAGATCACGTGTGTCTCACACTCAGCACTTGGAGGAAGAGGAACCCCCTGGTGCCAGGCTGTAGTGCTGACGCCCCAACCCGGAGCCAGGGAGACTGGGTGGGGAGCCAGGGTAGCAAAGGGGCTTCCCACAGTCACCACCACTTCCTTCAGGGAAGTGCTGATGGACTATTACTTAGTGACCTCCTAAAATGCCCTTTTGGGAAGACGTATTAAGCGTCCTTGAAGGGGTGCCGATTAGACTTGGGATTAGTTCTTATTTTCAGAGCTGCCCTGCAAGGGTGAGGGAACTAGCTGTCTTTTAACTCAAGAATTTCTATCTCATCTACAGGGTCAACACATGTAGGCTCCCTGAGGAAATCAGCTCACTGCATACTCCCTATGTACCCCTAAGTCTCCCTATGTGACAGCACTTAGAGAGCTCCCTACAAGCCTTTTCCAGCATGCTCTGTAGACTATACAAGACAAGCCATGGAAAAGTAGCAAGTCCAGGAATTTCTGGAGTTTTTTTTTTTTTCTTCTTCTTTTTTTTAAGCAGTACTCCAATCCAACAGTGTGATAAATGCATCCGAGCTACAATTAGGAAGATATATAGCATCAGAATGCGAAGGTCTGGGCAGCCTGGTGAAACGCGGGCTCTCCAGAGCCCCAGCTATGTTTCCCATTATGTAACCCTGGTCATGGGCAGACAGCCAGACTCCAAATGAAAAAGAGACTCTGGCTTGGCACTGGTTCTATTTTCCTATCCTCATTCGGGGTCAGCGCAGTGTCATACAGCTGCAGAGAAAGCTCTGGGGATTAAACCTGGGAAAGCCTCCAAGACCAGGACCTGGGTTCAAGTACCAGCTGAAAGCAATAAACCAACTGCCACAGCTGGGCTAGGTTTGGATGTTCTCAAAGTCCCCTGACTCTTTCACTTACTGAGAACTAGAGATCAAGATGAGGGAAGATTTGGCTTCAGCAGAGACTATGAAATGAGGTAGGCTGTCCCATTGCCCTAGCTTGCCAAAGGTCCTAGCATGTGAGGGGGTCACTATGCTCAGGCTCGTGGAAGCCTGTAGCTCTGCTCCTCTCCATAACCTGACATTCACAGCTTACTTCATGCTCACGTGGTAAAGTGGGGAGTAGCTACCTTTCCCTCCTAACAAGAGGCCTAGTGTAGAAACCGTGTTCCCCACTCCTCCCCCCCCACGCCCCACAAGTAGATGGTCCCTCCAAACACTGTGGTCTGTTCTAAACAGACCAAAGCACTCTACACTGTCTTTCACAGCAGCCCAAGGCAACTTTCCACACCCTGCTGTAATCCCCCCTACCGTGTACCAAAATCTCCGGGGATATAAAGCCATCCTATTACAAGTACAAATGGGAAGTCCATCTACTTACTTGCTGACTCCAACACACATACCTATAAGTGTCCCTGTGTGAAAGGCACAAGTGGTCCTGAAATCCAGGTCCTGAAATCCACAGTGCTCTTATCACACTGTGCGGTGTTGGTGATGTCCTGTCATCATCCTATGTGTGTCATATATGCCTAGGTGGCTACTGCCTAGGAAATGTACATTTGGCTGGAAAGAAGAAGAATATGGGCAACAAAGGAGAGAACCAAGGAGACCAATGATGAGCTCTGGAATTCCTCTAAGAAAGCGTTGGAATGATTCTCTAGCTGTATAGAGAAAGAAGGTAACGAAATGAAACACGGGGAAGCAATGAAGGGAGATAGATGAAATGAGGGTCCAAGTGTGTCAGGGAGACAATTTGGGAAGGAGGGTTTCTGGAGAAGAAGCAAACTGAAAGGTGAGCTATCTGATCACCTTATGTTAGGATCAATGATGGATCTGTCTTTGCAGAGAACAAATGCTGGCAAAAACCAGTGAAAACCTGCAAAGGAGAGACGTTAAGTAGAGGTCATTTCCTTCCTATTCTCTTGAGAGCATTCCTAAACCCTCCAAAATGGAGATCAGCACAAGGACCTTGGGAGTGTCACAGGGATTACTATTCTGACATCTACAGAACTATCTGGAGTGTGTTATTCCCAATGGCCTTAAAAGCAAAGGCTCCAGAGTATGAAAGATCAGTGAGTGTAAGAGGCCACTTTGAAATCCACAGAACCACCATACCCTGCCAATCTCTCAACCATAGTATTCACTCAGTGAGTGTTAGGCAGCTATATGAGAAACTGGAAGGGAGGGAGGTAAATTCTCATTCCACTTTTCCAGCACTTGGATCTGACAGTGGTGAGGTGGGACTACCCTCAGGGGTGGTCAGGCCAGGTTTGCTCCATCCAACAGAGGCCCCAGCCCTCAAACCACCATGTCTTATGGTCAGGCCCCAGGACAGCAAAGCTCCTCCTTTATGCTTAAACCTGCATTCCAGAAACAACCAGCTGCTGATCCCGACTGCAGAGACCACAGAAGGGGACTCCATTCTCTTCCACGCTGGCTGCTCATCAGCAGACTGGATGATCAGTGGTCCCCACAGCTATACAGGAACTTGTTTACTAGGCAATCAGATTAAATATATTATTGGGTCAAATCTGCTCTCCCTGCAAAGAAGAGTCTGAAAAGAAAAAGCAAATTTGTTCAAGTGTCCCAACCCCCTCTGCCTCTCTGTAGCCTTGGAGGGGAAGCCTAGCTGGGGAAGGCTGTAGCTTGGACCACGTGCCCAGCTGCAGATTGAGCCCTTGCCCAAAGATGGGCAGCAGCTTGCATAGGCCGGCAACGGGCCATTTACTACAGCATCCAAAGAGAAAACAGACTCAGCACCTCAAGCAAATGAGGCCCAGCACTTCCTGTGTGAGCTTTCCATTTCCTCAGCCAAACAAAAGCCAAAGGGAGTGGGAGAGGGAGGAGGGATAAAGGGAGATGGGTCACAGAAGAGAGTTAACAGGACTGATGGCCGGGATATGGACAAACAGGGGCTGGGTGGACCATATCTAAAGGACCTGTGGTTGTGAGCTGAGGTGACCCAGCGAAGGCCCAAGCTCCAGGGACAGATGGTCTGCCTCCCCACCCCGTGAGAGGAAGGGAGGAACGCTCTGTGACCCCTGTGCAGGCTCAGAAGCAGTGGCTTCGGATACTTGGAGAGCTGAGACCTTCCTTGTCAGTTTCTTTCCAAAACTGCAAATTGCCTAGTCGGCATTATAGATTAACAGCCTGAAAAGTTTGAGGCTGTACATGTTAACTCTTTAGGGAACACTGCTAGGAAACGGCTGCCCCTAGCCAGCAGATCAGTCCATTCCTTTGTGTGACCCCAGCTGCCTAGCTGATGGCTTAACCCTGGCTCCTAAGGCCTCAGCCTGGGAGGCATTTTGGGAACCTAGGAGGGCTCATGGGAGGATGCTGTGAGCATCAGCCACACGGTTACAGAGCTAGGGGTGGGAGGGAAGGGGGAGAGAGAGCGCTTGACAGTCCAGGGGAGCTTCTTGGCATGAGGAACAGGGAAGAAGTTTGAGGAAGAAAAGGGGAGAAAGAGGCACACAGGCCACACAGAAAGGTCAATAAACTACTGGCCAGAAATGTCTCCTGCAGTCTTCCCTCTGTGGGTCACCCATGAATGGAGAGACTCACATGGGCAGCCCCCAGCCCAGAGAAGGAGCATCGGGTCCTCCAGTATGTGCCCCTCCCAGAGCAGAGCACTGAAGAAGACTGATGAAATGCTGGGCATGGATGCTCGCGCACACACACACACACACACACACACACCCCGCCAGCACAGAGCCTGAAGGAGCTGAGTACAATGAACCTGCCACATTCTGCAAAACAGAGCACAGGATGGGGAGGTGGGGGGGTGAGAGACAGAAAGGAAAAGGAGAAAGAGACAGAAGCAGGAAGAGAGAAAAGGTGGAGGGAGGGAGAGAGATGGACCAACAGAGTTGACCAGAGATGGGCAGCACCAACATTAAGAAACGATTGTGCAAATATGAACACACACACGGTGACACTTGTGTTGTGACACTAACACAAGA
This sequence comes from Procyon lotor, assembly GCA_028646535.1. NCBI lineage: Eukaryota > Metazoa > Chordata > Mammalia > Carnivora > Procyonidae > Procyon > Procyon lotor. The sequence continues at coordinate 9,662,269 of CM053619.1, read as the reverse complement.
AAAGAATGGGACACAGAGCAGGAGTCAGCCAACTTTCTGTAAAGGGCTAGACGGTAAACATTTTAGGCTCCGCAGACCATAACGTCTCTATTGTAACTACTTAGCTCCACTGCTGCAGTGCGAAAGCAGCCACAGACAAAGTGTAAACAAATAAGCATGGCTGTGCTCCAATATGACTTCATGGATGCGGAAATTTGACTTTCCTAATAATTTTCACAAGTCATGAAATTTTATTCTTTTGATTTTTTTTTTCAGCCTTTAAAAAATGTAACCCATTCTTAGCTCCTGGGCCACAGTTTACTGACCCCTCATATAGACACACACAAACCTCGGCAGCAGACAGAGGCAGGCAGGCACGAACACGCCAGACAGGCCGAGACGGGCTGGCTACAGGTGACACCGGCAGGGAGACACGGACGCGTCAGGCAGAGGCATGTAGATACAGGCAGACCCCCATCCACAAAAATTCCCCTTCCAACACACAGAAGCTGAGTGACACACAGAGACATGGGCACGGACACAGGCGGTCTTAAGACACGGATACTCGGGAACATATACTCCCACACACAGAAACATGGACAGGACCAAAGCACACATGGATTGACATGCACCCAGAATCAGAGAGACACACACACAGACACCCTGAAACAGACCCCTCATGGAGACATATGAAGCCCTCAAAGAGACCCCTACACCCGAGGCTAGAAAGAGACACAAACACAGATATGGACGGAGCACACAGAAGTATGTGGACACGTGCACATGGACGGGTACACCACAAGACCCTTAGATCCCTCGACAGATACACACAGACCCTCACACTCAGATACAGAGAGATACCCGGACATACACAGACAACCAGCAGTCCAGGGGAGACAAAGAGGCACACACAGAGATAGACCCCACACAGAGATATAGATGTAAGAAACAGCCTTGCACATGGGCACTTGGGTGGCTCAGTCAGTTGAGCGTCTGACTCCTGGTTTTGGCTCAGGGTCCCAGGATCGAGCTGAGTTGGGCTCCCCGCTCAGCAGGGAGTCTGCTTGTCTCCCCTCCCCCTGCTCTTCCTCCCCACTCATGCACACATTCTCTCAAATAAATAAATCTTAAAAAAAAAAAAAGAAATAGCCACGCATGGCTATTATATATTATATTAAATATAATATGCCACTGAATCGTATACTTAAAAGTGGTTAAGATGACAAATTTTGTTACATATATATTTTACCACAATTTACTGAAAGAAAAGAAAAAAGTCACACGAACATACAAGACAGGTCTACATACACACACCCAGGCAGACACACACACTCTCCAGAACAACACACCCCACACCTCGAATGCTGTGATAGGCAGCATGTGGACACAGAGAGACAGGGATATGGGAAACGAATGAATGGAAGACAGAGGTGTGCACATTCGCACCATTACAATGTGTAAGAGGAAGGCCCGAGTAGAGTGTGTAAGGTGGCAGAGGCAGCAGCAGGACACAGCCTGAAGGATGCGTGGAGAGAAACTAAAAGGGAGAGTGAGACAAGGCCTCCTGCTTACGCGGACACATGCCCAGTCCCGACACACGCCCAGACGGGCAGCTGCGGAGATGGCACACGTGAACAGCATGAAGTGAGAGCAAGGACAAAGAACAAAACAGAGCAAGCTACAGAGAGAGGAGGGACATACAGGACAATGGGGAAGAACAGCCTAAAGTATCAGGGGACAGGGAAGGTGTTCGAGGAAGTGAAAAAGCAAAGTTCAAGTGAGGAGGGAAGAGAGGAACAAGCAGGCGGCGGGAGGGAAGACACAGAGGACCAGGAGGGTAGCCGTGGGAGCACAGGTGGGCCAAGGCCAGAAGGGCCAAAGGAATGAGCAGGCCGACTCACTGTGAGGGGAGGTCCAGGGATGTGGGTGGAGGATTCCAGGTGTCTGGGTAGCCAAGCATCCAGTCCGACCAGACTTTCACGCTGGGGAGCAGTTCCTTCAGGTCCGGGACGAAGGAAGACACCTTGATGTCATCTTGGTCATCCTCGTCCTCAGGAGAGGACAACTGAGCTGCAGAGGCAAAGGGTGAGAACTGGGCCTAGGTCTGCTGTGGCCCACGAGTGAGGCCTGGGGCGCTGGGACGGCAGCAAGCTCTTAGGGAAGGCAGACCAAGTCCACAGGAAAGCTGGGCCCAGAAGCGAAGGACAAGTGCCAGCAGCACCTAAGAGGATTCTGAAAAGCAGGACAAAGAAAGAACCAGTGCACTGAGTCTGCCCCAGCAGACGGCTGTTTCTGCTCCACCTGTGGCCTGTTGAAGTCACCACTCTGGCCTCCAGCCCCCCCTTTAGCTTTCCTTCAGCACAGCACTGAGATGGCACCAGAGTTCCTGCCAAAACTGCATAACCTGAATTTGACCATGAGGAAGTATCAGAGAAACCCGCACTGGGGGACATTTGACAAAATAAGTGGCCTGTATGCTTCAAAAATGTCAGGGTCATGAAACACAGAGGAAGACTTCAGAAAATCATTCAATGCCAGACTGCGGGAAACTAAGGGGACACGGCATCTAAATTGTGTCATCCTGGAGCGGGTCCTAGACCAGAAAATGACGTTTTTCAGGACAACTGGTACAAACTCAATAAAGTCTGTAGATTTAACAACAGGACCGTATCAGTGCTGGCTTCCTGATTTTGATAACTGCCCTGTCATGTAAGGGAATGTCCTTGTTATTCGGAAATGCTCAGTCAACTCTTCGGGGGTAAAGGGCTACCACGTCTACAACTTCTAATCAAATAGTTCAGAACAAAAATAATAAGCATACGTGTGTATATAGAAAGAGAGAGAACCTAAAGCAACTACGGTAAAATGTTAACAAATGGGGAACCTGGGTGAAGGGTATGTAAGAGTTCTTTGTATTATTCTTGCAGCTTTTCTATAAATTTGAAATTGTTTCAAGATAAAAAGTTACCTCGACCCTCCCTCCCCAAAAAGGCAGCTCCAGAGCCTGGAGGCATTCACAAAATTGAAGTGGCAGGGGGACAACAAAGGGGCCTCAATACTCACTAGTACTGATCCAGGAGCTGAGAGAAAGGGGGCAACCTTCAGCCCTACCTTACACAGCTCAGCAGGCAGGCTTAGATTTCTAAGGGCAACCTTCATGCATATGGGGACACTCATCAACTCAAGGGCTACAAACAGCCTGTGCTCTGGTTCAGTGAGTCATCCAAGGTGGCTGGTCCACAATGGTTACAACACCCACCAGTACCAGACAAAGAGGGACACAGAGACAGAGCAGGGAAACCAAAACATCATTTATGAACAAAAACGGAAATGCTCTTTGCTGGTTTTCTAACGTTGTAGGAACCTGCAGCAGCTCATAGGTACAGTAAAAACCTTAACTACTAGAGAAAAGGGGGAGGGGATAGTTCCCCCAAGAACAGAGGGCTGCAGAGGTAAAAGGAATGCAAAAGGAGGTGGGGCTAGTTAGTTGGGCAGAAGGAAGAGGGGTTACTGGGAAGAGCAGGAATATCAAGCAGAGGGAGGAGATGCTGAGAAGGCAGGGTGGCATCCTGAGCTGGTCTGCACAGGGCCCAGGCACGGGAAAGGCTGTCAGGGGGTCCCTCCTCTGCTTACCTTTGGCAGACTCCTTGAGCAAGCAGGTGCAACGCCGCACTAGGAGAGAAAACATGGCCAAGCCCAGCGCTGCGGCTTGCTCCTGGATCACAGAGCGACACTCCTCCGAGAAGCAGTCTGAGAAGAGGCAAATGAAACTCCCATCAGTGCCCAAGGGCTACTCTTCTCCACCTTACTAGGTGCACATCCTTGGTCACGTCACTGAGCTCCCTTTCCTCATCTAAGACTGGGGGTAGTAGTATTTCCTCTCTCAAAGCATTGCTATAAGGCTAAGTAAAATAATGCACGTAAGCATTTACCACGATGGCTGGTCCATGGGTAAGCACTTGATAACATTATTAAAGGGATCTCCCGTGTAAATTCTGCATCGGTTCCCCAGGACCAGGTACCCCAAGGTGGACAGTTTGGGCCAGAGCTACAGGCTCTCTGTATTTAGTTGGCTACTAATACCGTGAAGCTATAGTAACAAGAAGTCCTATTTAATTAACTCAGTCTCTCCCACATATGGCTAGCAGAAGTACAAATATCAATTAAGATCACAAAAAAATACAAATTTAGGTTATCTTCCTGAATCACTAACCTTTGGTTCCATCCTTACCTTTGGCCACTTCTCCACTTACAAACAGCCGATTTTCACTGACTGAGTTAAGTTTACATAGGAAAATGGGCATACAATAAGCACTTAACAGTGGTACTTTTTATTTTCACAGATTCTTTCCCCTAGGGTTGAAAAATAAACCTGTTCCCAATAGCAGCACCCTTTCCCCCTCACTTTCTCAGCCTGGCTGACTTCCTTCCGGCTGCAGGTCAGCAAAAGGAGCCACCTTGGAGGTGGCCAGAGCTATTCTTGGGCAGAAGCTCCACCACACACTCTCAAAACGCTGTCTGTGGCCCGCCCTGACGGCCACTTAATCCAGACTTGGGAGGACTCGGTAACAAACAGAAGGCCACAGTCCAACTGCAGCCTCAGAGGCAGAGACACCCAATATGCACAGGAGATGGAATCAGGCACCCGCTCGCTTGCTGGGGCATCAACTAATCTGTTAATTCCCTCCATAACACAGGAGAATTCTCAGAATCCCCAAATGCTAAAAGTATAATTAGCCACATGTTTGATCTCTGTGCCTGCCTACACGTTAACCTCAATAGCCAGAGGGAAGCCCTCTTGCCTCTCTCTCCATTGACACTAGTCTTGTCAATGGGGCCTAACTGAAGTCTTTACTCCAGGAGATGCTACACGACCACAGTTATTCCTAACCGCCCTGGCCACAGGAGCAAACATGATTGGAGTATACAGAGCCAGCCCCAAACCACTTTAGAGAGCCCTGGGAGTGAGAAGGAACAGGCTGCTGCTCAGAAGGTCCCGACATATGAATAGCATCAGCGTGGCAAAGTATTCATCTGTTGTGGCTTTCCTGCCATCCTTCCAGATGCCCACTGGTCCCAAATGTCACCCTCTAACTTTCCAACTCAACTGCGGCAGGCAGTAAGGAAGTGGTAACAATCCACGTGATTAGAATAGGTCACCACTCTCATTCTTCTCCTGGTAAGGCCCTAAACCTCTGCTAGAGAGACCAAGATACCAGCATCCAAGAACCAAGAAGGGAAAGGGTAGGAAGCAGGGAAGGGGAAGATGTGTATGCCATCCCAAGACAAATGGCAGCTTCTCCCCTCCATCTCTTACTTTGGCCAGGATCAGCGCCGGCCCCTGCCAAACGCTGCCAGCAGCCTGCCTCTAATTGGCAAGACGGCAAGCCCAGAACGAGGCCGTCCAGAACAGAGGAAGCTAGAGTAGCGTAAGGGGAGGCCACATCCTGGTAGTTAACATTAGCGACCTCTTAACAACTCGGCATCTTGGGCATAAGTTACCTGCACACAGAAGGCCCCAAAAAGGCACAGAAGGGGGTGATTAGCTCAAAGAGACTGGCATTTTGAGAAGCCCAAGACTACAATAAGATACTCTCATTAACCTGGATAAGGATAAGATGGGACAAAGCGAGATTATTCTCACCAAGCCCATTTCTATTTTTATGGCAAATGGCAATCTCAGGCTAGGCTATTTCTCAAAGTGCAAAGTTGTGACTAGGGCTCAAGGGGGAGAATGAACTGCTTAAAAACAATGACACTTGTCGCCTCTGGGGAGTCAAAGTTGGCTCCTTTTCTTTCCTTCTTTTTTCAGATTTTATTTGGGCATCTGGGTGGCTCAGTCAGTTAAGTGTCTGCCTTTTGACTCACGTCTGCCTCAGGCACCACGTTGGGCTCCCTGCTCAATGGGGAGCCTGCTTCTCCCTCTCCTCCTCCTTCTTCTTCTTTTTTTTTTTTTTTTAAGATTTTATTTATTTATTTGACAGAAAGACACAGCGAGAAAGGTAACACAAGCAGGGGAGAGGGAGAGGGAGAAGCAGGCTTCCCACAGAGCAGGGAGCCCGATGTGGGGCTCGATCCCAGGACCCTGGGATGAGGACCTGGGCTGAAGTCAGCCGCTTAACTACTGAGCCCCCCAGGCGCCCCCTCCCTCTCCTTCTGAAGCTCCCCCTGCTTGTGCTCTCTCTCTAAGAAATAAATAAAATCTTTTCTTAAAAATAAAGATTTTAGGGGCATCTGGGTGGCTCAGGGGATTAAAGCTCCTGTCTTCAGCCCAGATCATGATCCCAGGGTCCTGGGTCAAGCCCCACATCGGGCTCTCTGCTCAGCAGGGAGCCTGCTTCCCCCTCTCTCTCTGCCTGCCTCTCTGCCTACTTGTGAACTCTCGCTCTCTGTCAAATAAATAAATAAAATATTTTAAAAATAGAATAAAATAACATAAAATAAAAATAAAGATTTTAGGGGCACCTAGGTGGCTCAGTCAGATAAGTGTTTGCCTTCGGCTGAGGTCATAATCCCAGGGTCCAGGGAGCCTGCTTCTCCCTCTGCCTACACTTCTCTCTCTCTCTGACAAATAAATAAGTAAAATATTTTTAATTTTATTATTTGAGAGAGAGACAGAGAGACAGAGAGAGGGAGGGCAGGGAGAGGCAGAGGGAGAGAGAGTCCCAAGCAGACTCCACACTGAGCATGAAGCCTGACACGGTGCTTGATCCCATGACTCTGAGATCATGACGTGAGCCCAAACCAAGAGTCAGACGCTTAACCAACTGCTCTACCCAGGCCCCCCCAAGGCTGGCTTCTTTTTTAAGCCCCTTGCAATAAGCTCTGGGGACCAGGAAGGGTAGAAACAACTAGAGTATCTCTGCTGTAAATGTGGAAGGGCTCGATTACCTCTCCGAGCAGCAGCTGAAAAGGCAGTTTCACGAATGCTCTGTTGTTAGCCGTGGTTATGTCACTCAAACCTTCACCTCTTCCCACCTTTCCATAAAGGGCCTGACAGTCCTTCCCTGCAGTGGTCTGGGGGAGGAACAAACCACTAAGCCATTCTGCTCTGATCAAGCAGGTGGTGATATCACTGCTATATGGGGGTCAGGATGCCTGGGTCTCAGTGAGCCCTCTGACCACGTCACAGAGAGTACTTTCTGGAAGGGCTGCCCTTTTCCATGGTTTGGTGGTACCACAAGCACATACTGACCATCTATAGTGTGCTTCACCCGGTGCTGGGTATTACGGAGAACACAGCGACAAATAAAACAAAGTCCCTGCAACCTGAGGACCTTAGAATTGGGTGAAAAAAACTGCTATTTACCCAAGTAACCATGGCAACCTAGACCCAGCGCCTCCAGTGGGAACTCTGTTAAGCATTATGGCATCTTCGGAGCTACTCTTCGCCTCACTCAGGCGTCTGTAGGCTAGAAGCCACAAGATGCCACTCCTTGAGAAGTATTCATTCTCATACAAGTGAGGAGGAAAACAGCATCCAGATCCCCAGAGTCCACCCACTTTGGGGCTAGAGCTAGGAAACTGGCCATCGTCTGACAAATGCCCATATATATCCCTAGAGTTGGGCTGGGTCAGACCAACAAATGATGTGGGGTGGGGAAGGAAAAAGCATTGTTTGCCTTGGTATTTGCCTGGGTTCCTCTGGCTTTGTGTCAGGTAGCAGGAGCCTGACATGAGCTGAGGAACTCATTAACACTGTGAAACAGCCTTTCCCCTTCTTTCCAAAAGCAGGCTCGCTCAAGGGTTGGGGGGGGGGGGTTGGTTTTGGCTAAGCAAGTCAGACGGAAATATTTCTTACCAAGAAAGTCACCTGAGGTCTGAACTTGACTCTGCCGTTTCCCACATGCTCTCAGATGGGCGGGTGACCAGAGCTCCCACTATTCCTATGCCCGAATACCTACTCAGGCAGAAATAGTCTTCTCACTCCCATGTAAGAGGGAGACTTTCTCATTTTTCTGAGAACATATTCATGGAAAACATAAACCAACTGTCGTCAAAGTTGTATGAAATCAGGAAATGGAGCGGCCAGGAGAAGGCTGCCATGTGGCCGGATGTTATGTATTTCTAATTAGTGCTATACATCTTTCAACAGCAAGTGTCCTTCTGCTGGGAAACACAACACACTGCCCTTGTTATTGTAACTGTCAGAGAAGTGCTTAAACAGATAATCTCCAGGAAAAGTGATAAACACGTCCCCTCTCCCACCAGTGTGTGCGCGACGGTGCTGCCAAAGCAAAGCTGTGCTTGACGGCTGCAGGATGGCAGAGCATCCTCCTGCAGGAAATGGGAATGAGGCAGGAGGTGGGGGAGAGGGGAGGGGAAGGGAAGGGAGGCAGGCCCACCTGCCTGGACCCTCTGTGCCCAGCCAAGGGACAGCGGTTCAGAACCATCACTTCTGATCTGCTCCTGGGTCCGGGAGGGAATTGGAGGCAACCGGTATCAGTAAGCAAGAGGTTTGGCTGGTCACAGAAAAATCTGGCAGCAGTGAAACAAGCAGAGTTTCCCTGATGCACACAGCCAGCTTCCTGGCAAGAGGATGACAAGATCGCCGAAGGGGAGACACAGAATGGATGACACAGAGGTCTGGTACCCTGACAGGAGCAGAGGGATTCAGAAGCCACTGGGGTCCACTAGCCATTCCAGGAGAGAGAACCAACTATTTGCTCAGCTGCTCCACTAATAGCTGGAGAAAAATGCAGGCAAGACCACTTTATTCACTGACTCCCTCCCCACTGGCTCCTCCCAAAGACAGGAAATGAATGGTCAGTCACCTCCAAACTAACACCACCTGGAGGCGATTTGTTGGCTCTTATCTTTCAGACATTGGGCTGCTTTTCTCATGAGTCAGTCACCAGTCAGACACAGGGCTGGCACAGTTCCTGAGCAGCCCACCAAAACCTCCTTGTCTGCAGGAAGTGGGCAGTGAGAGCATCTTTCGACTGCTGCTGTTTGGGCTACAGAGTTCCCTGTGGCAGTTGCTGACTGAAGGCGGGTGGAAGAGGCAGTCATTGTATAGAAACCAGATAAAAATCCCAGAGCAAAAGCAGAGCTGTCCCAGGCCATCAGGGCATCGTTTTATTCCCCGAGAAGTAAAATGAATGAGTCAGAAAAACCAGGCACCAACAGACCCGAGCAAATTATTCATGCATAATGGCAGAACTACAGGTTGACCCGAGGCTGGCCATGAACAACACATCCCCAAACGGTACAGCCGCAACAAACCCGAGGAACACGGAAGGTAGTGTTCCCTCCCCAAGAGCCCCTACTGTCATGCCTGCTCCTCCTTTTGGATTTTGTAGGATTGTAAAACTCTGACTTCTTTAAGTGGGTAGACATGAGGGCAAAGGAAATCCCAACCTCCTAACAAAGTGACTGCTCTCGTTAGTTCCAAAGTTATTTATTCAGCCCAATGGTGGAGGATATGAAAGAAAATAGGATCCATCCATAACATGATAATCTAATGAGGAAGACAGGAAGAATACACAGACCCAAATAACTGTAATTCAAGGAAGATGGAAGTAAGATGCTTTCTTTCACCAGAGGGAAAGAAAATCATTTCCAGCTAGAGTATAGTCGAGAAGGTTGCACAGAAGAGAGCACTTCTGAGCAAGGCTGCAAAAAATGAACAAAGATGGCACTGGCAGGATGAAGGAGAGACTGCATGTTGCTAAGGAGGCATGCAGGTCAGGGTACACCAGGCACCCTCCCACACGGTAAGCGAGGCACTCAGAGTGCCACTGGACAGGGACCACAAAGCACCTGTGAGGCCACAGCAAGGAACACAGACCTAACTTGACACGGGGTGAGGAGGGCACCTGTTCGAGGTTTCCAAA
>CM053619.1:9640613-9652354 GCA_028646535.1 Procyon lotor | reverse complement strand
TTTTTTTTTTAAAGATTTTATTTATTTGACAGCGAGAAACACAGCGAGAGAGGGAACACAAGCAGAGGGAATGGTAGCGGGAGAAGCAGGCCCCCTGCCGCGCAGAGAGCCCGATGCGGGGCTCGATCCCAGGACGCTGGGATCTGACCTGGGCCGAAGGCAGACGCTTAACGACTGAGCCACCCAGGCGCCCCTAAATGTAACATCTTTCTTATAGGAGCTAGAAAAGGGAATGAACGGGAGTGTACAGATGTGAGAAATGCTGCAGAGAGAAAATCAAGAATGGTGGAAATGATGTGTGGGAGGGAATGGATTCACTGGAAGGGGCCAAGGACTCTTACGAATAATCTCGGCAGGTTCCAGAGGATCCTGAGACCTCAAAAAGGATAACACCTACCAAAGGAGGTCCAGGAAAGGGGCAGAAGTATGGGACTGCAGAACACCTGGAAGGAGGGAGGTATGCATCAAGGAGTCCCCAGGCTCCCGCCCACTTGGCTCTGAGCCAGTCCTGTCTTTCCAGAACAAAGACACTTCAGGGGGTCAGAAATACTTGAGGAAGACCTTGCATAAGGAGGCCTGGGAAGTCTGAACTGGCTCTCCCTGTGGAAGCCATTAGATATTCAGCACTTCATTTGTTTCCAATTCTTGTATGAATGCAGCTCCAGGCTGTGGGGTGAGAGGCTCCTCTCTGACGTAATCAGGAAGCAGCTGCAAAATTAAGGAATCCCTCATGACATCATAAAAAGGGTCGATGGTTTACTGGGGAAAGTATAAAAATTAATTACATATTCCCACATGAATCCCTTCCCCTAAATCTGTACACACTCCGTCCCACCCCCACACATTCTCTCATCAACAACATCCAAAACCACTTCATTGAGCAGGGTACAAAAGGGCAAACAAAACCCAGGAAGACAAAGTTTTTGGGGCACCCACTGTCTGCCACATACATTTGGAACTTACCAAGTGATAACTTGTCCCGGAATTCTTATACATATAGCATGCTTCCCCAACAAAATTATAAGCCCTTTGAGGACAAGAGCTATGTCACGACTTCACATCCTTGAAAATTAGCACCATGATGGGGTTCAGGACATGTGTGCTGTTCACAACAGTAGGTACACTATGCCTCTCATTTGTGAATCCTACCCATAAACGACATGATTCCACTGTGGCCTGAAATAATAACTAAGATATACTGAGACCTGTGTTAGGTAGGTACAAAGTGTGTGTGTGTGTGTGTGTGTGTGTAAAATTTCAAAACTTCACACAAGACCTGCACAGGAGGTATTATTTTCCCTCTCTGACAGGTAAGGAAACAGTCAGAGAAGTTAAAAGACTTGGCCAAGGTCACTAAGCTGGGATTTGAATTCAAGTCTGTTTGCTCTTGTACCCACGCTGTTTCCATACCTGGCTGTCACATGCCTGTGATTCAAGCTGAAAGCCCCCTCTTCCTCTCCCTTTTCTATGAACATGAAAACCTTAGACTTTCCATAGTTCTGCACAAAAAGCTCTAAGGTAACAACTATGTGGAATCTAAAATTAAAAACAATATACCATTTCAGGGTGCTTGGGTGGCTCAGTCAGTTAAAAGTCTGCCTTTGGCTCAGGTCATAATCCCAGGATCCTGGCATGGCTCCCCATGTCAGGCTCTCTGCTTATCTGGGAGTCTGCTTCTCCTTCGACCTCTGCCCCAACCCCGCCCCCCCGCCAGGCTCGTGAGCACACACACACACACACACACTCTCTCAAGTAATAAAATAAAATAAAATATTAATAAATAATAAAAACACTATACCACTTACAGTAACACCAAAGAAAATAAAATACTTACATATAAAATATTAACTATTTAAATACTAAATCTAACAAAACATGTACAGGATCTCTATGCTGAAAATTACAAAATACTGATGAAGGAAATCAAAGAAGACCTAAATAACTGGAGAGATTTACCCTGTTTGTAAGTTGGAGGACTCAACATTGCAGAGATGTTAATTCTCCCCACACAGATCTACAGGTTTAATGCAATTACCATTAATATCTCAGCCAAGTTTCTTGTGGATAAAGACAAGCTCATTCTAAAATTTATATGGAAAGGCAAAGGGCCTTTCTGAACTATTCTGAAAAAGAACAAAGTGGGAGGAATTCTTCTCCCCCATGTTAAGTCAAAGAAAGGAGAGCCTTTTCAACGAATGGTGCTAGAACAATTAGACATCCACAGGCCAAAAAGTAAACCCTGACCTAAGTCTCACACCTTATACAAAAATTAAGTGACAATGGATCAAAGACAGATGTAAAAACATAAGACCATAAAACTATTATAAAAAAATTGAAGAAAATCCTTAGGACCTAGGACCAAGGGAAGAATTTTTAGACTTAATGCCAAAAGTACAATCTACAAAAAGTTAAATTGACATACTGAAGCTCATAAAAATTAAACACTTTTATTCTGCAAAAAACAGTTAAGAGGATGAAAAAGCAAATTACAGACTGGGACAATATATCTATAAACTACAAAGGACTGGCATTAAACTACAAAGGCCTGGCATCTAGATGATATAAACAACTCTCAAAACTCAACGGTGAGAAAACAATCTAATTAGAAAATGGACAAAAGACACAAGCAGACATTTCACCAAAAAAGGGTATACAGATGAAATATAAGCACGTGAAAAGATGTTCAATACTGTTAGTCACTAGGGAAATGATGCCTAAAAGTATGAGACATCACTACACATCTATCAGAATGGCTAAAATACCAAACAGTAATGACACCAACAAGCTGGTGAGGATGCAGAGGAACGAGATCACACATCCCAAGCTGACTGGAATGAGAAAATGGCACAGCCATTCTGGAAAATAGTTTGGCAGTTTCTTCTAAAACTAAAAATGTACTTATGATATGATTCAGCAATTATCCTGGGCATTTATCGCATGAAATGAAAACTTATGTTTGCACAAAATTCTGTACACGGGGCGCCTGGGTGGCTTAGTGGGTTAAAGCCTCTGCCTTCAGCTCAGGTCATGATCTCAGGGTCCTGGGATCGAGCCCCGCACCGGGCTCTCTGCACAGTGGGGAGCCTGCTTCCCCCTCTCTCTCTGTCTGCCTCTCTGCCTACTTGTGATCTCTCTCTGTTGAAAAAATAAATAAAATCTTTTAAAAAAAAAATCTGTACACAAATGTTCATGGCAGCTTTGTTCATAACAGCCTAAACTGGAAATAACCCAAATGTCCTTCAAAGGATGAACAGTTAAGACAGTGGAACATCCACAGCACAGAATACTACTCAGCCATAAAAAGAAAAATGATGAGTACAATAGTGGATAGACCATCAGGGAATTACATGGAGCAAAAAAAGCCAATTTTAACAGGTTACATACTATATGACCCCATTTATAGAATATTCTTGAAACAATGTAACTATAGAGACAGAGCACAGGAGTTAAGATTTGGGGAGACAAGGGGACAGGGTATTTCTAAAGAGGTAGACTTAGGGAGCTTTGCTGGGATGGGATAGTTCTGTACCCTGACCATGTAGCAGTTACAGGAAGCTACCTGTGTGATAAAACTGCATAGAGCTATACATACATACAAACACAAATGTGTAACTGGTGAATATATAACTCTATGAAGACATAACTGGTGAAATCTGAGTAAGGTCTGTGGATTGTACCAATGTCAGCTTCATGGCATCAATACTGCACTAAAGTCACACAAGATGCTAACATTAGGGATGGAGGAATGAAGGGGGCACAGGACCTCTCACTACATTTTTTTTACAATGTCCTGTGAATCTATAGGAATATAAAGTTTAATACCAGTAAAACAGACCCCAAAAAAGATCTAACCTAAGATTCCAGAAGCATTTCTCTTTTACAAAGAACAGATACTTAGAAATTTGGGGGACATCTTCCCAATGAGCAGATTACTCTGCGCAGACGCTGCATGCAGCCCCTTGTTCACATCTTGTGCTGCCCCACCTGAGCTACTGGAGGCTATTGTGGCTCTTCATCTGGACTGAGCAAGAAACTGCCAGGGGCAACCAAAAGGAAAATAAGAAAAGAGAAGGGAAAGTTCACTGAAGACAGAACTTCTGTCTACAGAATAAGGAGTAAAGCAAGAGAACTTCATCATCAAGGCTATGACTCATCGGATCAATAAAATCCATGTCAAGCAACACAAAGTGGAGGTGATGAGAAAGTGAATAAAGATGACAAGAAGAACAAATTGCAGAAGCTAAGTGAGCTGTTTAAACATGTTCTTGCTGCTCAAAAAATAAGGAAAGGTATAAATCTCAAATCAGTGGTATGTAATCCTCAAACAAGGACAGTCGGGGGGAAAAGTTACTTAAAACATGTTGCTTAGTGCTGTTTTCTTCATAAATGAAACTGCTTATGCATTTTCAGTGTGCGATGCTTTGGACCATAATTAGATGGATATTAAGAAATTTTCTTTTCATTGGCAGTATTAACCTCAATACCATGTGAAACTATCTTTGTCAACAAATCTGTAGACCAAACTTAAAAAAACAAAAAAACCATCAAAACAAACAAGCAAACACACACACATGCACATTTGTCCCCAAAAGACAAAAATGAAAAGAGAAGCCACCGAGAAAATTTTCTCCCTTGGGAGAAAATATTTGTAAAACACCTATCTGACAAAGGACTCATATCTAGAACATATAAAGAACTCTTTCAACTTAAAAATAAACAAAAAAATGAGCAAGGAAGATATATGGATGGCAAATAAGTGTGTGCTCAACATACACTTCTCATAAAATGCTCAACGTTATCGATCATTAGGGAAATCCAAACCACAAATACAACTCCATACCCAGTAGGATGGCTGTACCCAAAAAGAGATCAAGTGCTGCTGAGGATCTGGAGTACAGGGAGCTCTCACACACTGCTTTGGGAATATAAGATGATACAGCCACTTTAAAAGCAAGTGGGAAGTTTCTTAAAGAGTTAAAACAAAACCAAAGTTAAAACACTTATTTACCAAATGACCTAGCTATACCACTCCTAGGAATCTACTTAAGAGCAGTGAAAGCATATGTCCACACAAAGAATTACACTTGAATGTTTGTAGCAGTTTTATTCCAAAACAGCCCAACTTGGAAAAAACTGAAACGTCCATCAACAAGAGAATTGATAAACAAACTGTGGTATATCCATACAATGGAAGACTACTCAGCAACAAAAAGGAACAAACGACTGAATCATTCGGCATCATGGATAAATGTCAAAATCACTACTGTGGAATAAAGAAGACAGGCCAAAAGACAGAGACAGAGAGAAAGGAAATATTATAACAGAAAGCAAAAATACAATAACAGAAAGCAGATCAGTGGTTACCTGGGGATTGGGAGGAAAGGTTAGGGAAGAATGGATCACAAAGGGGCATAAGTAAACTTTTCTGAGTGAAAGGTTCACAATGTTGACAGTGGTGATGATTTCACAAATATATACATGTCAAAATTCATCAAATTATACAGTCTACAAATGTATAGTCTGACGTACATCAATTAGATCTCAATAAAATTGTTAAAAGATTTTTTTAATAAAGGAATGACATTAAAAGGCCATTAGTCTGACTCATCATTTAAGATTTTAAGAATTCATAACTTAGAGCGTAATTTGATAAAGCTGGACATCTACTGAATACACAATTTGACACTCAGGAAAACCTTGCAAACTAGCAGTGATATTCGCAGTTTACAGACAGGGAAACTAAGCCTCAGAGAGGGTAAGTTAACTTTTTCATCAAGGTTGTACAGCTGATAAATGGCTGGGGAAGAGAATTCAAACCTTTGATCTGGTTGATTCTAAAGCTCTTTATACCATTACAACACAAATGCTACGTTCTGAAAGTGAGAAAATGATCTCCAGAAATGCTAGGCCTTCTCCAGACGACCACCTGGCTTACCCTCCTCCTTTACATGAAGCTCTAGGGCCAAGAAGTGTCCTAGGGACTCTATCAAAACATCTTGGCAAGACAGACAACAAACCATTTCTACTCTCTACAAGGAAAAATGAAAACACTCCTAAAGGAGTATTAACTCCTAAAGGAGTGTTTCATTTTTTTCAGAGAATACCCATTTTAGAAATGGTACACTACAGATTTCCTGGAAAAGGCAGGCAGGCAGGCAGGCAGGTAGGCAGGCAAGGAGGGAGAGAGAGGGAAGAGAGAGAAAGAGGTGGGGTGGAGGGGGATGGAGAGAGAAAAAGCGGGTGGAGAGAAAGAGATAGAGGAGGAGGAGGAAGGGCAGGCAGGCAACCAGTCAAAACACACTCTGGCCATTTCCACTTTAGTTGTGTCTCTGGATTGATATTTTTGTCACTAAGAATTTCCTGCCTGATTCCAGGGTTATTCAAATGCACGTCCCCTCTTGGGCGAGAAGAGCTGCTGCAAGCGGAATGGCATGCTGGCACCAGCTAAGTCCCTCAGGGATGGGGCCCAGGAGAAGAGGGTCTGCCATTCCAGCGTCTCATCTGAAAGATTTACAAGTAAATCTTGAAGGACAGAGTTTTTGCTTCTACACAGCTTACTAGAGGTTTTGCAAGGCTTGCCTCTCTCTCCCCCATATTTGGGGGAAGCAAAGCAGGAGTAAAAAAAGAGTAGCAGCTTTTTAATTATATTAGGCAGTTAAGTGTTCCTATGGAATTCTATTAAGAGAACTGGGGTGTCTTGTGTCAGAAATTTAGGGTTGTGAAGGAGAAGAGAAGTGAAGGAGGCTTCCTAAAAAGTCACACCCATGAGCCAATCTAGAAGGAAATTTTTGCCTAGCAGTGAGAAGGACTCAAAAACACCACAAGCCTTCCGACGGAGTAGACAGGTTTGACAGCTGATTTAGAAAAACAGCTTGAAACCCGTCTTTGTTGGTATGAAGCTTCAGGAGCACTTTGGGACTAACGTAAAAGTTAATGAGAGAGAATGCCTGCAGACAACGTGATTCAGAGAAAGCTCCTTTGATATGGCAGGCAGAAGGGCAGCGAAGTACTCAGCTTCCACTTTAACAGATAAACTCAATTTCTTTTCGTTTTATGGCTTCCTGAAGCATTTTTAAAAGAGTATGACAGAGTTTGCAAACAATGCAAGACAATTCTGAGACAGGTAGGACACGGAGGTACCAGGATAGGAGGGATCTCTTGGACTCCTGACTCCTGAGAAGCTTCCAGAATGCAAAGATTCGAGCCATCAAACAAATCTTGAGAAGTCAGTACTAAAAAAATGAGGCCAATGAGAAGACATAATTCTTGGGTGGATTCCCTGTGAATATCCAACTCTGCACATTCATCCTGCTCTTCTCCAGCAACTCACTCTAAAAAGTTCCTCAAAGCTTTATAATCCAAGTTCAATGCTCAAACTAGATAGAGTAAGCAATGACTTCGTCCAACCCCATCCCTTGTGGATCGTGTAGTTTTAAAGTAGAAAAGAGGTCAGCAGAATAACAGCTAAATAAAGCAGTTACGCCAAGGAAAGGTAGCGCTCGATGAAGGTGACTAGAAATCCAATGAGGCATCAGCTAGTCCTCTGACTTAGAAGCTCTAGAAAGGACATCCCTTTTAGTAACAGCCCTTCCAAATCTGTAATCAGTTGGCTGATTGGTTAATTTGTCAACAATATAAACTGAAACCTATAAACATTTTTTTAAAATAAATTTTATTTATTTATTTTGACAGAGAGAAAGAGATCATAAGTAGGCAGAGAGGCAGGCAGAGAGAGAGGGGGAAGCAAGGTCCCTGCTCAGCAGAGAGCCCGATGTGGGGCTCAATCCCAGGACCCTGAGATCATGACCTGAACCGAAGGCAGGGGCTTAACCCACTGAGCCACTCAGGCGCCCCTATAAACATTATTTTAAACTAAATTTAACTGCTTTGTTTATATTTATTCTTTTATACCTCATCCCACTAAAGACTTGTGACAACTTAGGGCAAATCACCTATAATTAAATAACATTAAAGTAGATGTAGAAAATCAGGAGGACGAAAAAGTAAAATACAAATATGTCAATCAGGTGCCATGATAAACTTAAAATTTACCTCTGGTTTTCCTGGCAGCCAAAGCAAAAATGGAAACACCAACAACTGTATAGTTGTCATTATTGGAAAAGAATGAATATATCAGTTACTCAGGAAAAACAAATCTTTTCTCAGCACTGAGTTCTCAAATCATCTTTTTAACACGGACTCTTTGCAAGGGATACTGTGTGAAAAAAAATGAAAAATATTCTTGAAAGGTCTTTACAGCATGTGGCTCTATACTACATACGTTAAAAGATACTCAAGAAAAATTATCCTAAAGCTATCTGCATGGTGAGACAAAATATATAAGTATCATAATCTAACAATGTATTTCTAAAAACAGATATAGGAGTATTTTATATACTGACAGGTTAGTTATACAGTGCTTTAAGAAAATCTCTCTCTTTTTTAAGATTTTATTTATTTATTTGACAGAGAAAGAGAGAGAGAGAGAGATATCACAAGTAGTCAGAGAGGCAGGCAGAGAGAGAGAGGGAAGCAGGCTCCCTGCTGAGCAGAGCCCAATGCAGGGCTCAATCCCAGGACCCTAAGTTAGGAGATGATGATTCTTATTTCAAAAGGATCCATGAGGGTTTCTTTAAGCAAGAGACTCCTGATGTTCAATGCATTTGTTTGCCCAACATTTAGTCTGTGACAGAAAGATTGTGAGAGTCAGAGAAATCCAAGTGCAAGTGCCTTATGCAGTTGATGACTAAAGACTGAAGTATCCTAAAATCTTAAAAACCCTAGATGAATGAGAAAGTGATATATGCTATCATATGCTATAAAAGATTCTTATTTTAAAGGACCAAATGATAATTTAAAATATATATGCTATTAAAAATAAATGTACTTATAATATAAATATAATTTACAATACAAATATATATAATTATGTAGATATAACATAGATGTATAGATACTAAGGAGAAATTGTCTAATCTGTAAAATTTAATTTCTGTACATCATGGAGATATTTCTAAAACAAAAAGTTCAACAGCATGCTATGAAGCAAAGAGATTTAAAAGCTAAATTTAATATTTGAACACTGGTACAGAGAACAAAGCTCTATAATTCTGGGACTAGCATTCCCTGGCAAACAGTTTTTAAGCACCAGTTCAACTTCATTTTCTTGTGAGATTTCCTACGTTTGGAGGACAGAATTGACCTGCTAGTTGAAAAGACCTAACAGATTTATTTATAGAGCATTGCCTTACTTTTTAAAAAGGGCCTACTAAAGATTAGAGGAGAAATAAGTGAAATAGAGAACAGAAAAACAAATGAAAAGATTGACCAAACTAAGAGTCGTTTCATTGAAAAGATAAACAAAATGGAAAAACCATTAGCTAGCCTAACCAAAGAAAAAAGATAAAGGACCCAAATCAACAAAATCATAAATGAAAAAGAGACATTACATTGATACCACAGAAATTCAAAGGATTATAAGAGGTTATCTGCTAACAAACTGGACAGCTCAGAAGAAATGGAAAAATTCTTAGAAACATACAACTTACCAACACCAAATCAGAAAGAGATAGAAAATCTGAATAGACTAATTACTAGCAAGGAGACTGAATCAACAATCAAAATCTCCCAGCAAAGATAAGTCCAGGACCACATCACTTCACTGGTGAATTTTACCAAATGTTTACAGAAATTAACAGCAATCCTTAGAACAGTTTCAAAAAAAAAAGAAGGGAATACTTCCAAACTACAGGCAAAAGTCCCTAATAAATACAAAATTCTCAATAAAACACTAGCAAACTGAATTCAACAGCATACCAAAAGGATTATTCACCACAGTCAAGTGGGATTTATTCTTGGGATGCAAGGATGAATGATTCAACATATGCAAATCAATCAATATGATGCATCACATTAATAGAATGAAAGAAAAGAATCATGTGATTATCTCAATAGATGCGGAAAAAACGTTCAACAAAATTCAATATTCAGTCATGATAAAAATTCTTAATAAATTAGGCACAGAACTCTGGAACATATCTCAACATAGTAAAGGCCCTATAATGACAAGCCCACCACTCAATGCTAAAAGGATGAAAGCTTTTCCTCTCAGATCAAGAATAAGACAACAGTGCCCACTTTCACCCTCCTAACTCAATATACTACTGGAAATTCTACCTAGAACAATTATGCAAGAAAAAGAAATTAAAAGTATCAGAACTAGAAAGGAAGAAGTAAAGTGTCACTCTTTGGATTAAAGTAAAAGTGTCTCAAAATGGATTAAAGATCCAAAAAAATGGATTAAACACTTAAATGTAAGCCCTGATACCATGAGACTCCTGGAAGAAAACACAGGAACAAAGCTCCTTGATGTGGGGCTTGGTAATAATCTTTTGGATATGACACCTAAAGCAAAGCAATAAAAGCAAAAATAAACAATTACACAAATTAAAAAGCTTCTGTATTGCAAAAGAAATCAACCACAAAGTGAAAAGGCAACCTATGGAATGAAAAATAAAATTTGCAAACCATATATCTGATAAGGGATTAACATCCAAAACATAGAAAAAATCCATACAAAATAAATAAATAAAACTTAAAAAAACCCATAAAATAAAAAACCCATACCTCCCAACAGCAAAAACAAAACAAAACAAAACAATTAAGAAATGGACAAAGGACCTAAACAGATATTTCTCCAAAGAAGATATATGAAAGGCCAATAGGCACACTTTGAAAGATTGCTCTACATCACTAGTCGGTAGACAGATGCAAATTAAAACTACAATGAGGGGTGCCTGGGTGGCTCAGTCGCTAAGTGTCTGCCTTTGGTTCAGGTCATGATCCCTGGAAGGGATCATGGGATTGAGGTCCATACCTCAATCAAGGTCCTGGGATTGAGCCCCATATCGGGCTACCTGCTTGGCGAGAAGCCTACTTCTCTTTCTCCCACTCCCCCTGCTTGTGTTCCCTCTCTCACTGTGTCTCCCTCTGTCAAATAAATAAATAAAGATAGATAGATAGAATCTTTTAAAAAAAACCCAAAAAACCCACAATGAGATACCACCTCATGCCTGTCAGAATGGTCAACATCAAAAAGACCAGATATAACAAATGCTGGTGTGGATGTGGAGAAAAGGGAACCCTTATGCACCGATGGGTGGGATTATAAATTGGTGCAAACACTACGAAAACCAGTTTGGAAGATCCTCAAAAAATTTAAAGTAGAACTACCATATGATCCAGCATTTCCACTTCTGAGAATATTGTATATCCATGGGTAATGAAAATACCAACTCAAAAAGATACCTGGATCCCCATGTTCACAGCAGCATTATTTACAATAGTCAAGACACGGAAACAACCTAAATGTCCATCAATGGATGAATAAAGAAATTGTAGTGTGTGTATGTATAAAATGGGAGTGTTGTTCAGCATAAGAAAATGGAAATAGGATATCCTATCATTTGCAACATGGATGGACCCATATGTTGCATATGTCAAAAAGGCATTATGATAAGTAAAGTAAATCAGAGAAAGACAAATACTGTACAATTTTACTTATATGTGGAATCTAAAAAAAAAAAAAAAAAATACAAAAAAACACACCACAACACACTTAAAGAAAAAAAAGATGAGACTTGTATTTACCAGAGGTAAGGTGTTGGGGAGCAGGTGGGGGCGGGGGGTGGGGGGGAATGGAGAAGGTGGTCAAAAGGTGAAAACTTGGGGCACCCGAGTGG
>CM053619.1:9585002-9640513 GCA_028646535.1 Procyon lotor | reverse complement strand
GAAGGTGGTCAAAAGGTGAAAACTTGGGGCACCCGAGTGGCTCAGTGGGTTAAAGCCTCTGCCTCTGGCTCAGGTCATGATCTCAAGATCCTGGAATCAAGCCCTGCATCGGGCTCCTCTGTTTGGCGGGGAGCCTGCTTCCCACCCTCTCTCTGCCTGCCTCTCTGCCTACTTGTGACCTCTCTCTCTCTCTCTCTCTGTCAAATAAATAAATAAAATCTTAAAAAAAAAAAAAAAAGGTGAAAACTCCCAGTTGTAAGATAAATAAGTACTAGGGATGTTATGTACAACCTGATGACTATAACAAACACTACTGTATGATTTACAGGAAAGTTATTAAGAATAAATCTTAAAGTTCTCATCACAAAGATACATTTATTTTTCTTTTATTCTTTTTTTTCTTATTATATGTTTATGAGAAGAAATGGATGTTAGCTGAACCTTATCATGGTGATCATTTCACAATACCTGTAAATCAGACCATCATGCTGTAGGCTTTAAACTTACGCAGTGATGTATATCAATTATTTCTCAGTAAAACTGGAAAAAAAATAAAAAGGGAGGGACACACCAAAAGACCATGAATGACAGGAGCCAAGAAGAAATAAAATGGCAAACCTGCCTCTGTGGCCCTACATGGCCATTCTCCCACCCTTCCTCTCCAAAGCCCACTTCTCTCCTCCCCATTATCTAAGTCCTTTCTTCAAGTTCTTTCTCTCTCCCAGCATCCTCCATCTTCCCTCCAGAAGTTTTTTGTTACCATTTCTCCTCCATCTCCCTGCAACACCTTGCTCAGCCTTGCTGAGCTCACAGCCCTGTGCTGCCGGGGGACAAGGTAAGAGAGCATGCTTCACGGGTTCTGTCTCAAATATCAACCTGCCTTCTCAGTCCCACAAGTCCCAAAGATCAGGAACTAAACGGGAGATTCCATGGAAAAGGAAATTCTGGAACTAAGAATCCAACTATGCAAACAAGAGAGTCTCCTTCAGAGCCCAGCTGAGCTTCTGAAGACCGCCAAGCAGCAGAAGGGGAGCACAGAGCAGTCCATCTTCAACTAGTTTGTTACCTGGTGTTCCGAAGAAGGTCAGGGCTAATTTGGAGGTATGGAAAGCACTGCACCAGGCAGAGCCATGGAACCCATCCCCAAACCATTTCCATCTGTCCTCAGAGTGTGCAGGTGATTTCTGACCTGCCCTGACCTTCCAGGAGAAGATCTCCAGTTCACCAGTAGGATATAGGCCCTCAGTAAGCATCTTTCTAGTCTTTCCCTGTCACCCCTCCTACCTCCAGCCTCTCCCCTGCCATCTCTGTTCCCTCTCACACTGTCACCATATTCTCTCTTCACTCCCCTTATCCCTCCTTCAGGCCAAGTCAGGAATCTAGAGAAATGCAATTCAGTTGGTTCTCAGGGTCAGAAGACAGAGAGTCTGCCTCTGAATTAGCTTCCAATAAAGGGGTCCTGGAGCCAGTTATGCATTCTGGTGTTTCTTATACAGCTTTCCAAAAAAATAAACACAAGATGCAACCTTCCTCCTTCTCCTCCCGAAAAAGAAACCTGTACTGTGCTGCCTGATAAACCTCTTCTTCTACAACACACACCAGGCGCATGGCTCAGGGCTGTCCCAGCACAGGATACACAAAATCCATCAAGCATCCCTCACTAGGCTGGAAATCCCACTAAGGCAGGACTTACAGTACAGACTTCAGTAACTCCCAAGCACTTACCACAGGGCGTAATCATCAGAGATAATCTGTTCTAGGTAGGACGTCAGTAAGCCCTGGATTAATTCATTTCCTTGTTCGCACAGTCAGCTTTTACTAAGTGGCTACTATATGCAAGGCCCTGTGTTAGGCATTTTGCTTTCAGAGATGATTCAGTGTGAACTGGATCCCAAAGAGCTGAAATCTAATAGGATTCAATGCATGTAGTTAACTGTAAATCAAAAGAGAAAGTGAAAAATATCTTAAGATGTAAAGATAATGTTGAAATGAAATGAATGAGGAAATTCATCACGACAGAGTTTGGACAGGAAAAGCTTTCAAACAACCTAAATGTCCATGAATAGAGAATTTCTTAAATTATAGGACATACATGCAATGGAAGAGAGAATCACTGAAAAGGGTGAGATACATCTATTGGTAAAGATGCATTACACAAAAATTAAATAGTAATTCATTTGCCAGAGAGGGGAGAAAGCAGAACAGCAAGAAATATGGAGAAGGAAGCAGAGGAGAAGAAAACGGCTTTCCTGGTTTCAATCCCTTCTGTAGGCCTGGCTACATCCTTGTCCTCAAGTTCCTTGCGATATATTTCTTGTTTAAGCTATTTCAAGATGGTTCTTGTTATTTTCAAGCACTCTTAACATACAGGATAAAGAAGAAAAAAAAAAGAATAAAAAGTGGGGTTGGCATTTGTCAAAATTCATCAAATTGAACACTTAAAATCTGTGCATTATTATTTTTTAAAGATTTTCTTTTATTTACTTATTTTTAAGATTTTATTTATTTATTTGACAGAGGGAGACACAGTGAGAGAAGGAACACAAGCAGGGGGAGTGGGAGAGGGAGAAGCAGGCTTCCTGCCGAGCAGGGAGCCCAATGCGGGGCTCGATCCCAGGACCCTGGGATCATGACCTGAGCTGAAGGCATGCTTAACCACTGAGCCACCCAGGTGCCCCTGTGCATTATTTTCTATGTGAATTACACCTCAACTTAAAAATAGAAACAATGAGGCAGAGATAGCCTGATTATATGGAGGACACTGGGGTACCGATAACAGAAATAACGTAACATAGGAGGAACCGTTCTGGTGGGGCAGGAGGTGGTTTGGTGCACTGCCCAGGACTAAACCACTCATTTCTCCCAACTACCAGGAGTGTTGGCAGCAGATCTCAGTTGATCCCTCTCCCCAGCTTGCTCTCAACTGAAGAAAAGCAGTCCCTCAATGTCACTCCCCCTTCCCAGGGGTAACTCCTTTCCATTTGCTGGTTGATGGAGGGAGTAGAAAAGTATAAAAGGATCCAGCCTCTTTGGTCCGACTGGGAGTACTCTGAAGAGCTCCTTACAGCACTGGCTGTAAGCCTTTGCTAGAGCTGCAGTGCAGTTCTGTGCCCTGTGCCCTATCCTGCTTCTTCCACACACCCTCAAGGTATTGACCCCCGAGAACATTCCCCAATCAGCTTCCTGGGGATGCAAATCTCATCTCAAGAGTTTGCTTCCTAGGAAACCAGACTTGCAACACATGAAAAGCAGGATGCATAAATTTTTAATAAGTCTAAGATTCCAGGTGATAATGCCCAAGAGGGTAGAAATGTGGGCTAACGCTCAGGAAGAAGATCTGGGCAGGAAAGAGATTTGGGAGCAATCCACTGAGAGGTGACAGGTAAAACCCTGAGATTTTATCATACAGCAATAGAGAAAAGACTGGAGAGACGAAGGCCAAGGTGGTATCTTTAGTCAGTGCTGATATTTAGGACTCTAGCTAAGAAAGGGAAGACCCAAGAAACAGGTGAAGAGGAAGGGGAGAACAGAGAGAATACAGAGTTATGGTCACTGAAAGCATTTCTGGAAAGTCTGCAGTCAACAAAGGCTAATGCTACCCAAAAAGCTAAGAAGAAGGAGACACGGAATGGATGCTTAACAAACCCTTGTTTTGTTTTGTTTTTTAAAGATCTTATTTATTTATTTGATTGAGTGCAATTAGGCAGAGCAGCAGGCAGAGGGACAGGAGAAGTAGGCTCCCCGCTAAGCAGAGAGCCCGAAGAGGGGCTGGATCCCAGGACCCTGGGATCACAACCCGAGCTGAAGGCAGACGCCTAACTGACTGAGCCACCCAGGCGCCCCTTAACAAACCCTTGTTAACTGAACTGAGTGGGACACAGAGCCTGCAGGATTCTCGGTTTTTTGGTGGGTTGTCTTCGGCAGCTTCTGTCCTATGGCAGCAGGCCCAGAATCTGTCCGAATGCCCTTCAGCAGACCCACTGTTAGCCTGGGAAGCAAAGCAAAGTTGAAATGGTATATAAACCTTAGCTGCGTAAACCTAAGTGAGCCAACACAGAGTTGAGCTGCTTGAGCAATTTGGAAGAAACCTCCTCTGAGAGGCTTCTATCAAGAACATTCCCAGGGGTCTTCTGAATAAACAGCCAGGATCCTTGAGAAGGATCACTGTTCTTATGGATCAAATTCAAACCTCAGTCAAACCCACAGATGTTTAAATACACAGAACTGATTCTAACTTTTGGGGGGGGTCACTGGCCTATGGGTGTAAAAAGGGAGGAGTGACATCATCACTTACAGACATTAGCAACATCACCACTGCTTTGAATACAAATAAACACACTCTTCCTAGCCATGGCATTCTAAAGTAAATAACATACCACACAAACAGGTGCTATTTGACCTCCAGTCCTTGGCTGGAGTAATAAAAAAGAAAGATTTACCTTCTCCGAACAGAAGGAATTTACCTTCTGCTCCTGTGCACAACAAAGCCATGCAACATTCATCAGTGACTCACTGACTTTCTCTGTTTTTCTCTGGGTGTGGCTGGGGGATCCCCAAGTCTAGGTCCCTTGCTGGGACTCCTCCTGCCCAACCTGCAGTCAAAGGCCATGGCACAAAGCATCATGGACTCCCCAGGAGCCAGTGTGGCTGTATTTCCTACAGAGATCGATAAACCTGTCGGGGTCCCAAAAGTCAGCACCAATTTCAAATCTGATCACCATTTCTGAAAGTCACAGTTACCATACAGCTGAATAAAATATTTTTTCATAAATTTAACGCCAGCATGTCTGTGTTTGGAAACTTTGAAAATACATGTTGTATGGTTTACTGCACTGGAAAAGGTGCCAACAGACTTTCAAAGGAAGGGAAGTGTATAACTGTTTCCTTTCAAATGCATTTTCCAATGGGATCCATTCAGGGAAAAGGCTGGAACTAACTAAAACATTATTAAAAACTGTTATGGAAAGAGACAGAGAGATGGAAAAAGATAGACTCAAAAAAGTGAACTACATAACCAAGAGGGAGGCAGACATACAGGGGAAAAGAAAGGGGATCTGGGCAGGAAGACAGGTTGGACAGGGGAACGGGGTGAGATGGAGTTTTGTCTGGCAGTTGCCGTTCGTGGTCTCAGACTGTTGCAGATCAATCGATCAGGGCTGCAGTGCTGCTGGCCCAGTGGCACAAGATAAACCACAGAGTTGGCTTTCAGTGCGGCACTTGCGAACTGCTGACCTTCAGTTTTCAAACCAAAAATATTCTTTGGGAAACAGTAATACCAGGTTCAGCCCAACCAGCCAAGCAAAAACAAGGACTACTAACCTGAAGTAACACCCTATTTAGTTACATCAGGCACCAACCCTTCACAGGCATCGACAGGGAAGTCTGCAAACCTGAAACCACACCCCACCAAAAACTCACTCCAGGTTCTGACTCAACCAGCTAGGCAGTGATAATCAGAAATGCTAGAACAAGTGACATGGTGTTTCAAAGTTGGTCTCACCAGGCCCTACTCAAGCAGGAAGGCCAGTCTTCACTCACAGAGCCAGAGATATGGCAACTCTTTCTGAGGTCACATGTGCATGACTCCAGTGGAATCTGCATGCAATGCTCAGGGCAGGGTTTGGCACGAACTTTCAGGCCATTACATTTCTGGACAAAGTATTAACAGTTTGGAGTGAGTGAGTTATTTTGTTTGTGTTTTGCTAAATTCATCTAAGCTAGGGCGATGCTAAAGTTTATCTCCTCAACTAGGCTATTTGTAAGACCGAAAGGGTGTGCTACTAGTGATTCATAAACAGGGTCCATCTCTGGGCAAACCAGGACTCACCATCACCCTAGCCTAAGCCATAGCAGCTTTTTTTCTCCCTGGGTCGGTATTCTAAAATTTTAGTTCACAAGAATCTTTGGAAAAAGCCAGGACTGCTCCTGATTAGTGCCAAAGCACTTTCTTTCTGAGCTCCTCCAATGGAGAGGTAAACAAATCAATTAAGTTAACTGCAAAAACTAACAAGAAAGATTGAGCTGACAATCAGGATTCTGGAGAAGCTAAAAATTCCAGGCAGCAGCTTCAGGGGAAAAGGGAAATGTGCCACAGATGGAGCTGTTGAGGCTGATCCATCAGACCTCTCAGTGCTGGGTCCTGGTGCCTCGGCCAGCATCAAACAGCCGAGGGGAGGGCGGGCAGACCCTGGTGCAAGTTTGCTGAGTTCCAGGCCATCATTCTTGAGGGTGTAATAACCATGGGCTGTAGCACACATGTTGAGGGATGAGGGAAAAAAATAAACAGAGAGACAAAAGAATGAGGATGCACTGCCAATTTCAATTGTGCAGCTTTTATTTTTAAATGCTTATCAAGCTGAGAGAGAGCAGAGTTCTTGGAAAACAAGGTTTCCTTTTTTCCAATGCCAGCGTAAAACACCCTCAAGGACGGGCACTGCACAGACTGTAACAACAAGGAACGTGGCTCTGCATCTCCCAGCAGCCAGGCCGCCATGGGTCCCACGCCGCTCTGATTTCGGCTCAGCTGAGAACTCGAAATAACAGGCCCACTGCCTCTGGTAAAAACTGCTCTTTTTAAATTTTTTATTAATCTCTAAACTGGCTGTGTTCGAGTTACAGCCCATTACCTACCAACTCTCTTCACTAATAAAATAAATTTATAAAAGGCCTAATTACTACTTTTACTGAACTACACTGCCTGGGGATCAAGTACAGGAAGCCAAGGGCTCAACTAGTTGTCAGCTAGGGGATGACGGGGAGGGGATGAGGGGAGGACCTGGAGTCACCAGCAGAAGAGAACATGAGGTCCATGGACGAGCCTCAGAGCCCATGCCCAAAAAACCCCAAAAGGGCACTAACCCTGTTTTTGTTCCGAACAGCACCGGAAGGAACCATGCCATCATGGGATTTGGGGAGGCCTGTCACGAGCTACACAGGCCTACACTGCCCACGCCCCAGCTCAGTACAAAAAGAGAACTGCAGTCCAACACAGATGGACCCTGGCCGGACTCTCAGCGGGAAGCCTGGAGAGTCTGACCAGGAAGACAACAAACAACCATCCTTCCCACCTACCCCACTCTACCTTTCCACCCCAGTCCAGACTCCAAGGAGGAAAAACAAACAACAACAACAAATGCAGGCAACTAACTGCACAAGAGCTGTACCGTGAAGGCAAGGCGGATGGCAAGAACTTCTGGGCTGTGCCCTGCACCTCATCCCAGAACACTGATTACAAAGCTGGAGACGTTACTCACACGCCGAGCCAGGCAGCCCCTCCTCCAGGCTGGTGCTGAGAAGTCTGACTGGAAGCCAGCAGTCAACTCTGACATCCTCATTTATAATAAGAGGTGTGTATTAAGCAGACTAGTTCAACTTGAGACAGAAAGTAAGGACAAAACGTGACCTTCATTCTTAATTGTCCACGAAGAACCCGCTTAGGCAAATCCCATGCATCTCTTGGACTTTGACAAACGGTATTTCTCCTCCAGAGAACATTAAAAAAAAAAAAAAAATCA
This sequence comes from Procyon lotor, assembly GCA_028646535.1. Classification (NCBI taxonomy): domain Eukaryota; kingdom Metazoa; phylum Chordata; class Mammalia; order Carnivora; family Procyonidae; genus Procyon; species Procyon lotor. The sequence continues at coordinate 9,632,999 of CM053619.1, read as the reverse complement.
ACCACTGCCAAAGAATCTCTTTTTAAAAGAATCCTGATAAGAAAATCTGCTCTGGCAGGTGAGTTAAACCTGTAGCAAACAACCCTTTGGGGGATGACCAGAATGGAACATGGTATTTCACCGAGCCAGAGGGGTCTGCAGTCACTCTCTGCGTGCCACATGTCTCACCCTAAAGAACTGAGGAATGCTCTCAACAGGAAAAACACAGCAGCAAATGCTGTGATACCAAAGCCACAACTCCATAGGCCCCTGGAGCCTCTCAAACTAAGCTGCCAGCTAGGGAGCTAACACTAGCTTTGGATAAAATGCAGCTCTGGTAGAGTAATTAATTTTTTTCTTAACTGGGATTACATTAATTTTCAAGGACTAATGGAGTCCAGCTGTAATGGGAAGAGCGGCTGCCGATGCACAAAGGCACTTGTGCGTACAACATTATAAACACACACACACACACACACACACACACACAGACCTATAAAAAGGATCCACTATAACAGGATATTTTTAGTTTCTACAATGCTGCACTAAAAATATAGCCCCGGCTGATACATCATGGCAGAACTATTCTCTCTCTGTCCCTTCAGGAACAGTTTAAAACATTTATTTTTGTTTCCTTTTGTGATGGTCAGAGTAGAGAGAAAATAGCAGTTCATTGATAAGAGGAAACGAGAGAGACATGAAAAATTGAAAACTACCTAAAAACTCATGGAGAGGTTTATTTTATTAGTTCTTAATAAATATCTTGCAGATTTCCTCAGGAAATACACCAGATCACATGTAAAATAGTTTGATACTGATGTCAACTGCATCAACATATGAAGTCTATTAGGGTGAAGCCGCAGCAGGGTGATCAGCGTGCTGAAAAACTCCACAGTACTTGGGGGGGGGGAATCTCACGGCCTTCCAAATTCTTCGAGAGGTAAAAAAGTCAGCCAAGACGCAGAGAGAGAGAAAAAGAAAAAAAAAAAGATCCCACATCCTGCTTTCAGCTGCCAGCAATGTGAAGTGCCCAGAGATTAATTCTACGTCTGGCCTGGAAATGTGACTTTAAAGCATGAGGGAGGGGAGTTGGGGGGGTGGGGGTAGAGAAGAGGAAAGAGAAGGGCAGGCTAACTGAGGCTGGCGGCAGGCCACCAACCTCCTCCCAAGCCATGTTTCAATGTAGACAGAAGTAAACCCCAATAGACAGCAGCGCCTCAGCCTGCCAGGCCCTTCCACCAGCTGCAGCGCATCTCCCTCTCTCCACTCAGCCCCAAGTGCAGATGTTCCCTACAGCATCACTTCCGTTAGGCTTTCTTTAAAGAAATAGCACACATATGTGGAGGCATTTCTACCACTTCCTAACAGGACTCTCTTTGCCTTTAAGGGCCTCAAAGTAAGGGCAGAACTCTGACAGCAGGTACCACAGTGGCCTAATAAGCTGCCCCAGTCTCCCTTGTGAAGGAACATCAGCGGCTAAAGAGCGTTAATTAATAGGGAATTTCTTTATAAATTTGGCTTTCTAATGTCTTTAGAGGGAGAACCCCCATAGTTTGTGGACAGAAAAAGGGGAAAAAGTCTATCACAGATTCCAATCTTGGTTTCTCAAAGCAGTCTCCTGTAGCATTACCATCTCAGAGAGTTCTCTGATGGCTTTATCATCATGGAGCTTGGATAAGGCAGTTTAAAAGAATGTAAATATAATTTCTTATATGCCTAAACTCATTATATGTAAACTCACACATAAGTATAATTTAAATATAATTTCTTTTATGTCTAAACTCATTTTACACAATCCCAGACCCTAAGTTAGTTAATCAATCGACTATTGATTGTACCTAATTTTGAAATCTACCTTGAACACTGTTAGGGATTTGATAAAATAACACACAGTCTTTTTTCCTCATGGAGTACATACTCTAGTTAAGAGATCTATGCATTTTATGAAGACAAAGTAATTGCATTTTCTAGAATAGCTGAATATTCTCTACTTGACCCTCAAAACCAAGTTGCTTTGGTTAAAATTCAAAGTTCAAAAGAGAAAACCAGGGCGCCTGGGTGGCTCAGTGGGTTAAAGCCTCTGCTTTCGGCTCAGGTTATGATCTCAGGGTCCTGGGATCGAGCCCCGCATTGGGCTCTCTGCTCAGTGGGGAGCCTGCTTCCCCCTCTCTCTGCCTGCCTCTCTGCTTACTTGTGATATCTCTCCTTCTGTGTCGAATAAAGAAATAAAAACCTAAAAAAAAACAAAAGAGAAAACCACCTCCCCTTAAAGGAATGTGAGAAATATTGGCAAATGATGGCAAACATACCATAGCAAAAAGGTTTAAATTCTTTTTTTCTTTTTTTCAAATTTTTACTTAAATTCTAGTTAGTTAGCATAAAGTACAATATTGGTTTTAGGAGTAGAATTCAGTCGTTCATCACTTACATCCAAAACCCAACGCTCATCATAACAAGTGCCCTCCTTAATACCCATCACCCTTCTAGCCCACCCCCCTCCCATATCCCTTCATCAACCTTGTTTGTTCTCCATCATTAAGAGTCTCTTATGGTTTGTTCCCCCTTTTTCCCCCTCATATATTTTTGTGTTTCTTAAATTCCACATACGAGTGAAATCATATGGTGTATCTTTCTCTAATTAACTTATTTTGCTTAGCATAATATACTTTAGCTCCATCCACATTGTTGCAAATGGCAAGATTTCATTCTTTTTGATGGCCGAGTAATATTCCTGTGTGTGTGTGTGTGTGTGTGTATACTACATAAGAATGCTTAACTCATTTACTACTTCTTAAATGTCTTCTATGCACAAGGGACTAGATGTAGAAACAGACTGAGAAGTGGTTAAGTAATCTGTATGATACAGCAAATAACACAATCAGAATTAGAACCTAATTTTATCTAACTTCAAATATTTTTATTACAATTTCTAAAAATATATTTCTTACAAAAATATTGTAATTAAAGAAAACTTGGAAAAACAAAAGAGAAAACAAAAGAAAAATTTAAATTCCACCACCCTAGAGAATCATAATTAAGTTCTGAGGTACATCCATCAGTCTTTTCAAATTAGTAATAATTGCTCCTCCAATAAACCTCATTGGCTACGATACTGCCACTGCACAAAGTCATCAGTCTTTTTAAATAAATGTATGTATAATGTTACACAAATGTGATTGATTACAAAATTCATAACCACACCTCTCTCTGAGTTCCTTAAACTGAAGAAATTTCAAAAATATCTCACTATCCTCTACCCCTCTGCATATCCCTAGCCTAGGACAGTCAGGTACACTGACTCACTCAGCAGAAATGCTGCTCTCACTACACCTTCTGTAGTACCGCCAAAGCCAAAACTAACCAATGAAAAGGGCCTTCAGAGATATGAGAAATACCTGTATGTAAATGTCTCTGGCTGAGGATGGTCCCATGCACTGGTGCATCAAAGGCCCCTACTGGCACAGCTCAAAAGATGGTTTAGTCCAAGTTTTTTTTTTACTCCAAAAGAAAGATGTCTTTCAAAGATTTACTTTCTCAGTAGTAATAGTCTATAAGTGTACAGATGATTCATTAGTTAGTGAAAGGTAGGAGAGCCACAAAAGGCAACCGTAGTCTTTCCTCCCTGAAATGGCAGGACAAAACGACTATTCACTGACTTACCCATTCTAACTTTCTAAGCTTAAACTATTTCCAGCTGGCAAGTTTCCACCTAAGATGAGGTGAGGTGACGTACAAGGTCTGACCCTGACAATGCTGTTCATAATAACTCCAACCTTACCTCACTCGAGGTAATATATACGCCAGGTTGATCTGCTGGTTAGGAACTTTTATATCTGACGCAAAAGATCTACTCTCATAGGGGCGCCTGAGTGGACCAATCGGTTAAGCCTCTGACTCTTGATTTCAGGGTCACGAGTTCAACCCCCCCCAAACCCCCCAAATCTCTCACAATGTTGCTGTCACATTATTAAACATGCAGGGTTCCTCACATCTCTTCCCAACTGAATAAAATTACCTAACAAATAGTGCTAGAATTCCTTCTAGCTGATGAAAATGAAAATATATTTGTAGCGCTAGTTAAAAACTTCTCCAGTGGAGGGACGCCTGGTGGCTCAGTTGGTTGAGCGGCTGCCTTCAGCTCGGGTCATGATCCCACAGTCCTGGGATCAAGTCCCGCATGAGGCTCCTTGCTCGGCGGGGAGCCTGCTTCTCCCTCTGCCTGCTCTGCCTGCCCTGCCTGCCACTCCCTCCGCTTGTGCTCTCTCTCTCTTTCTGATAAATAAATAAAATCTTTAAAAAAAAAACAAAACAAAACTTCTCCAGTGGAAAGACATTATAAAGCTTAGGGGCAATGGAATAAATTACAAATGATATAGAATGACATTTTTAACTAAATAAAAATTTAAAACTTTTGTACAATAAAGAGACAATAAACATATTTAAAACCAAACACAAATAACAAAATTACCAATGAACATAGAAGGGACTTGCTATATTTACCATCTGTAAAGCTCAAATAAATTGATACAAAAGATACTAGGTTGGAATGGGAAAATGAGCAGAGAATAAAGCTACACAGAACTATAAACAGTTCTTTAAAAAAACAGAAGAAAATGTCCATTCTCACCAATAATCAAAGAAATGCATCTATTTATTTATTTGAGAGAGAGGGAGCAACCAGGGAGGGGTGGACAGAGGAAGAGGGAGAGAGAATCTTTTTTTTTTATTGTGTTATGTTAGTCTTCATCATTAGTTTTTGCTGCAGTGCTCCATGCAATAAGTGCCCTCCTTAATACCCACCACCAGGCTCACCCATCCCCCCACTCCCCTCTCTAAAACCCTCAGTTTATTTCTCGGAGTCCACAGACCCTCACGGTTGAAGAGAGAGAGAATCTTAAGCCGGTTCCACGCCGAGCTCAGAGCCCGATGTAGGGCTCAATCTCACGACCCTGAGATCATGACCTGAGCTGAAATCAAGAGTCGGAAGCTTAACCAATGGACCTACCCAGGCGCCCCGAAAAATGTGCAATTTATAACAGGGTAAGCTGGAAAACAGTTTAGTCGTTTCTTACAAAACTAAACATTGTCTTACCAAACGATCTAGTAATTTCTTTCCTTGGGATTTATCCAAATGAGTCAAAATCGATGTCCATGTAAAAACCTACATACGGGTTTATAGTGGCTTTATTCATAATTGCCAAAACTAAGATGTCCTTCAGTAGGTTGGTTAAGCGAAAAATAAACTGTGGTATATTCAGACAACAGCTTATCATTCAGCGCTAAAAAGAAATGAGCTATCAAGCCATGAAAAGATGTGGAGGAACCTTAAATGCTTATCAGTAAATGAAAGAAGCCAATCTGAAAAGGCTACATACTATATGATTCCAACTATATGACATTCTGGAAAAGGCAAAACTATGGAGACAGTACAAAAATCAGTTGTTACCAGAAGTTAGGGAGAGGGAGAGATGAATAGGCAGATCACAGAGGAGTTTAGGGGCAGTTAAATTCTTCTGTACTATACTATAATGGTGGATATATCTTATTATACATTTGTCAATACCAACAGTAACCATTAATGTAAACTACGGACTATAGGTTATAATGACGTCCCAATATAGGTTCATCAACTGTAATAAATGTACCACTCTGGTTCCCAATGTTGACATGGCGGAGATAGTGCATGTTTGGGGGCAGGCGGTATATAGGAACTCTCTGTTCTTTCTAATCAATTTTTTTAAAAAGATTTTATTTATTTATTTGACAGAGAGAGAGATCACAAGTAGGCAGAGAGAGAAAGGGGGAAGCAGGCTTCCTGCTGAGCAGAGTGCCCAATGCGGGGCTCAATCCCAGGACCCTGAGATCATGACCTGAGCCGAACGCAGAGGCTTTAACCCACTGAGCCACCCAGGCCCCCCCTTTCTAATCAATTTTGCTATGAACCTAAAACTTCTCTAAAAAAGAAAGCGTATTTAAAAAAAAAAGATGGGTTTTCTTCTATCATTTATTCAACAAATATGAGTGTTCACATTGTGCCAAGGACTATAAAACATTAAAAACACTTTAATGCCAGCAAGAGGTGGTAGCTGGGCATTCTCAAACACTGCTGTTAAGAGTGTAAGCTGGCACAACTTCTTAAAAAAGTAATCCAGCATCATATATCAAAAGCATTAGAAGACTTCAAACACTTTAGCCCAAAAACCAAGCCTCTAAATAATATGAAATGCAGACGAGGGTTTTATATACAAAGGTGTTAATTACAGTATTTTTTTTTTTTTTTAAGATTTCATTTATTTGACAGAGAGAAACACAGCGAGAGAGGGAACACAAGCAGAGGGAATGGTAGCGGGAGAAGCAGGCTTCTCGCAGAGCAGGGAGCCTGATGCGGGGCTTGATCCCAGGACGCTGGGATCATGACCTGAGCCGAAGGCAGACACTTAACGACTGAGCCACCCAGGCACCCCTAATTACAGTATTATTTACAACACTAGAAAAGTGGGAAAAATGTCTGAAAATAGGGTAAGGATTAAGTGAATGTTAACATATTCATATGAGAACATTATTTAGCTATTAAACATGATAACAAAGAATTTTATAACTGAATACCTCTAAGTGAAAACAGTAGAGTCAAACATTTTATATTCAGTATTTTTTCAACTGTGTTAAAAAAGAACGTGAATTCACACATACACATAGGAATGAATGTCATTGCTGGGAAGTTGTTTTGGTCCCTATTTGTTTTGGTACTCTCAACAAAACCCCAAATGTTAGATCTTTTAAAAATACTATTTAGTTTTTATAAACAGGACAGAATTGCTCCAGTAAAGTGAGAGTAAAAATATGGTAAATGAGTAAAGAAGGAGAAATAAAAGACTATTATGTGCAGGAAGACAGAACGGAGAATAAATGATGGAAGATTTAGAGGATTAAAAAAAAAAAAGACAGAACTTATGCTGTTCTCTGAGAAATTTTGCTTTGCAGAGCCCCAAAGACACTGACTCCGGGATTAGCAGTATATAGCAAAACACATTTAATGTATTTTAATGTCAGGATATAAAATTTGTATTTGGAAATTATATTTTCTGAAATGCCACCATAATAAAAAAAAAAAAAAAAAGGAAAGATAGTAAGATTATGAGCAATGAGCCCAGATAATAGATGCCCCTGGCCTTACCATTCAATCTGCATTGCCCAGCCTGACTTGTTGAAAATAGTTACTGAGAACTTACAGCATACTAAACATCAGTGAATAAAACAGGTCAAGGATCCCTAACTGCAGGAAGTTTACATTCTAGCAGAGGAGCAGTAGGAGAAAATGAGTATCAACATATGCACCAAAAATAAGTTACTGGGGTGCCTGGGTGGCTCAGTTGGTTAAGCGATTGCCTTTGGCTCAGGTCAGGATCTCAGGGTCCTGGGATCGAGCCCCGAGTCGGGCTCCTCTCCCTCTCCCTTTGCCCCTCCCACTGCTTGTGCTCTCCTGCTCTCTCATTCTGTCAAATAAATAAAAATATTTAAAAAAATAATAATAAATTGCCTAATGTTTAGAATACAAGTTGTGAAAAAAAAGAAAACCGAGCATGATAGAGGTGAACAAGGAGTTCAGGGTGGGAGTGCAGCAGCGTTTACAGGATGATCAGGATAGGCATCATGGCAGTATTATTTCAGTAGACTTATAAGAGACGAGGTATTTGCCATGCAGAGAGCTTGAAGCAGAGCATTCCAAGTAGAGAAAACCGCTAATGCAAAGGTTCAAAGGTGGGAGAATCCCTGGCTCATCAGAGGACCTGCAAGAAGGTCAGTGTGGCTGAAGCACACTAAGCAAGCCAGGGGGAGAACAGTAGCAGCAAATGAGGTCAGAGAGAGGCGATGTGGGAGGGTGGGGAGGGGGGGAGTTCTCTTGTAAAGACTATGGCTTTTACTCTGACTGAAATGGGAAGCCAGTGGAGGATTCTAAACAGAGTGACACGAACCGATGTTTTTAAAAGAATCACTGCTGTATAGAGAGAGCTGTGTCTGTGTGGTTTTTGTGTGTGTGTGTGTGTGTGTGGGTGTGTGTGTGTGTTCGGAGGGGGACACAGGAGGATCAAGAGCGACCACTTAGGAATTTCAAGTCATTCTGGGTTGTCTTTCTCTTCAAGTTTAAAAAGAAGTTTACGGGGTATGAAGGCCATGTTTGCAAAGAGGATTTTCTCTTCCAATGTGGAATCTTGAAGAATGTGTCAACAGCCTGCAATTGTGTCCTTAGCAGGCATCTCAAAATAATGATTACCAAACATTTCTCTCTGCTCATTGCCCTGACACGAGTTCTGGGCATCACCCTTTCTCAAGGGAGAGGTGAAAAGAGGTTATGCAGAACAAGCAGTGATAACAGGATGACGTCACAGGTGTGCCTCAAAGAAGCCCCCAGTGAGTTCGGCTCATAACCACTCTACAGTGATTTACTCTACCCTGCCAACGCCAGCTGGAGAAGGGATGAAGCAAGCTGACACAGCCGAAAGCCTGGGGCAGGCATTGTAAGATCTTTCTCCCTCTCAGTCCCCTGCCAGCCCCTCCCCTCTTCAACTGCTGATCCTTGCTTCAGAAGCCAAAGTGTGAACAGCACGTGTCTGGATTTCAGAAACCTGCCCAGCAGTTGGAAATTCCCTACAGCGTGTCAACTGCTGCATCTGCTGTTGGCACTTGGGGCAAGGGATCACACGGGCATTTTCTGAAATAAGCTTCAAGATGGGAGTCCTATATCTGAAGAGGGGCTTAAAGAAGCCAGAAAATGGCAATTACAGTAAATAAATGTCTAAATATGTGACAATTTGCCTTCTAAAAAGGAAACAGAGACACACAAGCAAACCAAACAGCTCTAAGAACAACAGCAGAAGTCAAGAACAAAAGCACAGAGCACCCTGACTAATGGAAAGGATTTTATGGGCCAACAGGGTTCACCAGATATGTAACGTAATGTGGCTGAAACTAGAGAGCACTCTTTTTTCCAGATCTCTAGCTCAGACCTTCTTGGTAATAACTGGTTTCTGTCATTTGAGCTGCAGGTCTCCCTCTCCCTTCCCTTTACCTTTCTTCCCCACCCAGTGAGCCTTCTAAGTAGTCTATACCGTGAACACCTCTTGGAACAATTTTAAAATGTGAGCCCAGTAACACCATGTGCCATAAAACTAGACTGTAGGAGATGGAAAAAGAGCCACTCTTTGAAAAGCAGCCTACCTATGCCCTCGCCACCCTGGATACGGGTGCCCCAGTCACACTATTCAAGCAAAGCTACACCAATGCTCAGGCCGGGCGGTAAAAAGAAAAAGGGGGTCATAGCATTTCCTCTAATAACATGTCAGGCAGACTGGTACCTTGATCTACTCTCCCAAGGAAACAAGTAATTATCCTGGGAAAAGTATTTTAAAAATCTTTTCAGAAAGCATACATGAGGTAAGAAATTAAAAAGGAATCTTCTGGTGAGAGATTGAGTAAAGATGGGAAACTAGAGATTTACATGGAATATAGCCAGACTTTACCCTAAGAACTTGCCACCTGATGAACTTGAGCTTTGGTTTCCAAGGCTTCATGGGTACAGCTAACCTAAAAGGGTCTCCAAGATCTCAGTCATTAAGCTGGCATCCCACAGAGCTACATCCAAGGTATGAGGGTGAGTCAGAAATAAAGACAGCAACACAGCCCCTTGAAAAGACAACTGGAAAACTGACTATGTCAAACCCTGGGGCTGACTAGATGAGAAAAAATACTGCACTGAAACATATGGACAATGCACAAGCCCTCACAGGAGGTGTGCTGCCTGAATTCACATTACCTGAGTGGTCTGTAAACCCTCAAGCAGATATCTTAATTTAGAATGACTATTTTAGATCACCCACCACTGGGCTGTGGACAAAAGGACACGCAAGTCCCTTTCCTCATGTTCATCCCGGCTTTCCAACAATTCCCACTAATAAGATTCCAAAGAAAATAAGATTACAGGGGAAAAAATTTAATTGCACAGGAAACAAGGCACAGCAGAAACTCACCTAAAAGGACTCTTTCCATATAGAGTCTCTAAAATAATCATGTTTAATATATTTTAAAGAAATAAAAGGCAAGCTCACAAATATGTTCAGGGAACAAGAAACTATTAAAAAAAGGGCAGATTTGAAAAAAATATATCTGGTAATAAAAATATATAATTGAAGTAAAAAATTCAGTGGGGCATATTTATCACATTAGATACAGCTAAGGAAAGATTCAGTACACTGAAAGACAGAGTCATTTGGAATACAGCACACACACAAAGGCATAAAAATGAAAGATTTAAGAAACATTAAAGACAGAGTAAGGTCTAAATTTTGACTAAGCAGAGTCACAGAAGAAGAGAAAGCATGGGAAGATATAATATTTTAAAAAAGAAGCTAACAATTTTCCCAAACTGCTAAAACTAACTCACAGATAGATGAAGCCCAACAAATCCCTAGCAGAAAAATAAAAAATAAACCCAAGCTGAGACAAATCATTAAAACTGTACAACATAAGGAAAATATCCAGAGAGAATAGATTGCTTTTAAAAGAGAAACAATCTGACAGATGGTTGGCTTTTAATCAGCACTGGTAAAAGCCCAGAGACAATGAATTATCTGAAATGGGGGCTGAAGGAAAAATTAACTGTTAACCTAGAGTTCTATTACCAGTGAACACAGGTCTTCTAGGGATAAGGAAAATAAAACCATTTCAGACAAATAAAAACTAAAAAAAAAAAAAAAAAATCTGTCCACAAAAGAACTTCACCCTATAGGGGTGCCTGGGTGCCTAAGCCAGTTGGATGCATGACTCAAGTAATGATCTCGGGGTTGAGCCCTGCTTTGCACCCAGCGTAGACTTGTTCCTCCTTCCTCTGCCCATCCCCACCCCCCACCTTACGCGCTCATGTGGGCGCTTGCTCTCTTTCAAATAAATAAACTTCACTAAATAATTTATAAAGAATATACTTCAGGCAAAAAGAAAATGATCCCAAGGTGGAAGGTCTGAAATGCAAAAAGGAATGAAAAGACAGTAGTAAATACATGGGCGGGTCTAAACAAATATTTACCAACAAAATAAATAACAACAACAATTTATCCCGGAGAGTTTAAAAGGAAAAAAAAACCAATGAAAATACATGACAATGACAGCATATAAATTGGGAGACACAGTGAGAGGAGAATGGTTAGCATTTAAGTATTCCATAGTCTCTGTACTATCTGGAGGAGAGTGAAAATGCTGAATAACTTGACTTTTGGCAAGGTAAGTACACATGCTTTCGTTCCTAGGGTAACCACTAATAAAAGAAAAGGAAACTAGTAGGGAAAGGTGGGGAAAGAGTGGAAAAATAAATCCAAAAGAAAGAAAGAAGAAAAAAGGAAATAGAACAGGAAAGCACTAGGAGAAAAAATACATGTCTATAAAACATGTATCTGGGGGCACCTGGGTGGCTCAGTTGGTTAAGCGCCTGCCTTCAACTCAGGTCAGAGTCTCGGGATCGAGTCCCATGTCGGGCTCCCTGGTCAGCAGAGAGTCTGTTTCTCCCTCAGTCCACTCTCATGCTCTCTCTCACTCTCTCTCTCTCTCAAATAAATAAATACAACCTTAAAAAAAAAAAAAACACACACACATATCTGACATGGGGCTTATATCCAGATTGTAGAGAGAACTCTTAAAATTTCATAATAAAAGCAAACAACTTGATTTTTCAAACGGGCAAAAGATTTAAACACACACCAAAGAAGATACACAAATGGCAAATAAGCACATGAAAAGTCACTCCTCATCCTCTATCACTGAGGGGAAACACAGAATGAAATTAAAAGCAAAAGGAAATGGCACCGCATATCCACCAAAATTGCTAAAGTAAAAAAGACTGACAATATCAAATGTTGGCAAGGATGCTAAGGAACTGGAACTCTTACGCCTCACTGCAAGGAATGTAAATTCACCTACTTTGGAAAACAACTTAGCAGTTTCTCATGAAGTTAAATATATACTTACTGTATGACACAGAACATCTACTCCTGGGTATTTACCCAAGAGATTAAAATACATATGCACAAAAAGACTTTCATACAGAGGTTCATGGCAATTTTTTTCATAATAACTCAAAAGCAGAAACAACTGAAATGTTCATCAACAGATAACCAGACAGACAAAAACTGTAGTATATCCTTACTGAATAGAATACTATTCAGTAATGCAAAGGAATGAAATATTGATCCATATATACAACATGAATAACTCTCAGACACATTAAGTGAGCAAAAGAAACCAGAAACAAGAGTACATGATGTATGATTCATTTATACGAAACTCTAGAAAAGACACATCCAATGTATGGTGACAGAAATCGGGTCAGTGGTTTACCTGAGGCCAGGAGTTAGGAATGGAGATCAACTGGAATGGGCACAAAAAACTTTTTGGATGATGGAACATTCTGTATCTTGATTGTGATGATTAGTTACCCGGGCATATAAACTGGTATATAAATTGGTTGAACTCACTGAAATCCTCTCTTAAAATGGGTTCAGTTTATTGTGTATAAATTGACCTTGATAAAACTGATTTTTAAAAAATCAGTATAGCACGTGTAAATCCAAATACTCCAATAATTACAATAACGGTCAATGGATTCAATATTCATAATAGCCCCAAAGAGAAAACAACTCAACTGTCTCAAATATCCTTAAAATAAGAATGGGTAAACTGTAATAATATGAATAAAATGTAGTATTGTAGCAATGAAAATTAATAAACTACAACCACACACATCAACACGGACAGAACTCACAAACATTACATGGAACAAAATAAGCTAGAGAGAAAAGAATGTAAATAATATGATTAAGCATGATTCCATTTATATGCAAGCAAAACCAAACTATGTTTTGTTTAAGAGTACATGCTTATAACAACGCTATAAAAAAACAGTAAGGGAATGAACTCCACAGGTCTGGATGACCATTACCTGTAAAGGTGAGGGAGAACTACCACAGGCACAAAACACACCAGGGAGCTTCTGGGGTGCTAACAACATTCTATTTCTTACCCCAGATAGGGGTTCCATGTGTATTCACTTTATCATCTTTTCAGATGTTTTATACTCTCATCCTTGTTTCTGCATGAATGATGTATCTACCTTCTCCCGGGCCAAAAATAAGAATCATGGTCTCCTCTGAGAATGGCATGTGAAAAGCCTTTCTTAAAAGCAAGAAAAATAATAGAAAAGATCATGAAAATAAGAAACTATGTTCCTAAAAAGTCCTTTAAGAAAGAAAGGGAGAGAGAGAGAGAGAGAGAGAGAGAGAGAGAGGAGACCACATTTCCCAAAGTAAGACAAAGAGGAATATTTCTATTCCCAACTGGTTATGAACAATGTTTTCTGCTGTGAGAGGAAGATTCCCCTTTAAACATGAGGATTGTAAGCATGGAACACCAACAACTTTGATATCCTCAAATTATAGCCTTCTGCCAGCTTATTACCTTGGCCCCACCAGAGGTGCAAGCAGCCTGGGAGAATTCCAAGTCCCTCCCCTCCCCCCGACTCCCTCATCTCTATCTCTGTTCCTCTTCAGTCTCAAATCAGACTCAAGGATCACTTTTTTCGTCAAAAAACAGCAGTGCTCAGATTTGGGGGCAGGGGGAGCAAGATGCTTGCATTTTTTAACTGTTTCGATTAAGTCCAGAGAAGTTTTTGTGTCTTCTGATACAGAAGGCTGGACACTTAAGATTTGGGTGTAATTTGCTAGCTCTGCAACCTTGCTTAAATTATTAAACCTTTCTGGTATGTTCCTGGTCATCAATAAAAGAGGACACAAAATATCTGTCCCACCTGTGTCTGATAGCTGAGAGGAGAAATCAAATGAAAACACATATGCACCAACTATAAAATGTCATCAGGCATCCTCACAGTGTTGTTTTGCTGTTGTTACTACCTGCCACCACCTTGAGAGCTACAATTCTTCCTCAGACCACCAGTTAGTTGGTTAGGATAAAAAATACAACTTATGCCCTCTCACCCCACCCCCAGAACACACCGCTTCCCCTGTGTGTTCACCACACAGTCCATATCTGGCCTGAGGCCCCTGTAAGCTACACACGTAGAATTTTTCTCCTCAGGAAAAGCTTACAGAGAACTCTGGAAAGGCAGCTGGGAGCCCCGCTGCCAACATTCCTGCCAATAATGTCTTCCTTTCGGAGTGAGTCCTTCCTGGAGTAAAAGAAAACCAAACTGGGAAGCTGTAAAATGGCAAGAGAGAGGAGATACCTGGCCCATACTAACTCCCGGGCAATGAGGGGATACGCTCCTCAGTCAGCACTCCAAACCACAGCACCAAGGACACCAGACCACATGGCCAGCCTGGGACAAACACGGAAACCATGCCTTCAACTGACACAGTACGAGGCTTTATTGTACTGATTATGACTGAATTTTCTCATTTCTTGAGCTTTTCAGTTTACCATTCCCCCTCCCCCGGCCTAAAGTAACAGATACATTCTAAAAACAAGGACCCTGGAAATCAGAGCCAGGAAAGATAGGGAGGTCCCCTGACACACTCGCTTTTTTTAACTTTTTCTTCTTTTCCAGGGACTTCTGAGGGAAGAAGTCTGTACTAAGCAACCTGCTGATAGTTCTATCTCCCCCAGAGGGATAGAGGGCATAGCTGAAGGATGCGTCCTCCTCTGGCCTGCCTTCTAGGGCCCAGACTCTTCTGACCTCTGAATCCACTTCTCACAAAAAATGCTGGCCAAGCTGGCTCTTTCTTTGCTAACTTGCTCTAAACTGAGCCGTTCTGAGAATAAAGGTCAGGAAGTGCTGATTACCTGGAGAAATCTACCCATGGATCCGTTAGGAGAAAAAGCCCAAGGGCTTCTACCACTAGAGATAGAGAAGGAGGAATGAGAGGGGCAGTTTATACAACTAAACTCAAGCCTAACCCTTTATGAAAAGGTGGATTTCCTGTACAACTGTTCTGACAAACAGAGGATTAGGCACTCCATACATTCTGCTTTGGTAAGAGACTCAGACAGAAGTGAAATGCCACAGAGAGGCAGATTGCTACACTTGAGGTCTGTGAGGTGGTTGTAGCTAGAAAACAAAGGAACTCTGGTTGTGAGTCAGACTTCTCAACCAGAGTCAACCAGCATACACAACAACAGCACGAAGGTGTGAGGTCGCCACCTCAAGCATCCCAACATCTGGGTTAACCACTGTCGGTCCCACATAGACAGCTGTGATCCTCTATCCCTCTGGGGACACACATGTGGCACCCCCTCAGCCTCCTGCAATTCAGGATTACTAACAAACCATAAGAGCAAGCATAATTGATAATGCAAGGAAGGCCAGTCCAGCCCTACCTCAATCCCAGCCCTGAAATATTCCCTAAAAGCAGGGAGCACAAATAGCACGCAAGAGAAGTGTCTCTTGGGTGCCCTCTTGCTGCCACCAGGGCTTTTCTGGCAAGGCTAAAATGGAGGCCTAACCTATGAACTGGTAGAGGAGGAAAAGGAGGAGGAAAAAGAGGGGGCCAGGGCACAGAAAAGGGAAGTTATTCCAGCGGTGGCCAATGAATAACATCCAATGATTTATAGGAAGTATAATCCAATAATACAGTAAAATAAAACAGTGTGTGCCTGAGATGGTTTTGATTCCAGGAATTATAAAACATATTTTTTTTTAAAAAGAGAGCAAGAGGGAGAGAGAAAAAGAACGAAAGGAAGGTAGGAAGGAAGGAAGGAAGGAAGGAAGGAAGGAAGGAAGGAAGGAAGGAAGAAAGAAAGAAAGAAAGAAAGAAAGAAAGAAAGAAAGAAAGAAAGAAAGAAAGAAAGAAAGAAAGAAAGAGGCCAGATTGGAGCAAATTGGGCACAGATGGGGGATGCAATGGGTTTCAGTGATGCCCTACCACAAACGTTGCTTCAATTATTCCTCTTTAAGAAACTAGAGTCTATTTCCTTAAATTACAGAATTTTCAAAAAATTAAAATTCTTGGAGTGTTTGTGGTTTAAGATCAACAGTTCGCCCTCCAGCATCACGTCAGCCGATCAGACAGCCACTGAAGTGTTAAATGCTGAGACACGTGGAGAAGGCCCCATTTCTCCCTTGGGCTCAGGAATGCTCTAGGGAGATTACCAATTGTGACATCACTCTGGGAACCACCTATCTCACCACCACCCATCGCTTGCCAAAGGACAATTTTGGACATGGGCCAGGTAAGGAACACACTGTTCAATGAGAGCTGGCTTGCCCTAACCGTGGCCTTCTTCATCCATGCATTCAATACAGACTTATTGCTAAAGACTCCCAAACATCTCCCCAACCACTTAGTGCAGGACTCTAGACTCTGTAGTTCCACTGAAGTAGAATTTTTACAAAGGGCCCATGAGAGAAGGAGTTAGAGGTCTCCCGCACCAATGGCCCTCAATTCATGAATTTTGAAATCACTGCAGAGATCTGAAAGTTTAGTTGGTTAAATGATGTAGGAGAACTCATTTATTTCCCCCTGTGTGAAGGGGGGCAAATGTGACCTCACATCTTCTGTCTTCCTGAGCTCCAGGGAAAATTATAACCTAGGAAAAGGGGAAAGATGCCTTTTACCCGCTGCTAGCTGCGGTTTTTTCCCTCCATTTTTACTTGTGAGGTGTCCAAAGCTTTTAAACAGTTCTATAACCTCTCTTGACCACAAGGAGAACACGTTTTAAAACTAATCACACTAAAGTGTTGGTATCATTTCTATCCCTGAACTCCTGATATTTTGAAAAGAGGACAGTTAACAAGGGTGGCACAGAACATACAAAAAAAATGAATCAGAGGCATCAACAAAGAACATACTTTTTAGTAAGGACGTCCCTGTTGCTCTTCAAATCATACTCCTTAGGTACCACGTCTACAAGGAAGGCCCAGGCACAGACTGAAAGGATCCCGACTGCCTTGGGGGCCACAGATCACCTCTGCTTCAGACTGGAATGTTCCTTCTCCACAGAGTCCAGGAACTGACATATGCAAACACCCACCCAGAAGGACATGTCCAAGAAAGAATGGAAAGAAAAATGATGGTCCAGATGTTCTGTAACTTGCAGTGACTGCCAAATCACCAAGACCCCAAGCACCTGGGAGGGCCAGGCAGCATCAGGCTCTCGCTTCCCAGTTTCAGACAGCCAGGGTTCTGTGGCTGGGTGGCGACTCTGACAGCAAGCAGACTGGCCTGGAGAGAAGCCTTCAGAAGGGCACCAGCTGACAGGACTTGGGGGTTGAACACTCAGGGCTGATTTATCACTTCCTTACTCATAAAAATGTGATTCAAACTGCTGCTGATTAGTGAAGGATTTAAATCTTTACCCTCTCCCCAACCCCCCTCCCTCTCCACCCCCGGCACAGATGCAGCTACTCAGCCACAACACCCCCTTCTTGCCACTGTCCGTGCAAGCACAGCACAGGGGCCCAGAGAAGATGACTCATGTGCTGGGAAATGGAAAAGTGCATCTTCCCACCAGCCAGCCCCGCTGAGTGCTCTGCTCACCCCTCTCCCAATGGCAGCCCACACAGTGGGGTCTGGACGGCCGCCTCAACTGCACACCGGGTACTTGGCAGCACGTCCGCAGAGCTCTCTGTCCTACTTGAGTGTTATATCCTGTGGCCCAGGCTGTTTTTCCCTGGAACACCCTTGGAGCTTCTGACCACCTCGGCTCATAGTCCCCTTGGCCCCAGCTGCCGCACGGAGGTGAGTGTCAGGACGAGGCCAGAAGTGAGCAGTCTCAAGCACAGGCTCTGACATGTCCTTCTCAGCTGGCAGGTCCTCATTATGACCAACTGTGGATGCGAAAGAGTCCCGAAAAAAGAACCCTGGCCTCAAACAGGAGCCATCTTTCTTCTCCTCTCTCTGGTCTTACCACCTCACCTTCCTTTCACCCGTATTTTCTTAACCTTTACTTAACAGCAGCTATGAGAAAAGGACGCACTGCTGGCCAGTGAAAAGGCCAAGGTATTCCTTTTCATGGAGCCGAAGCTGCTGACAACAGATGCTTCGCAGGCAAGAGCCGCAGGTCCTTTACACTCACACCTCCTGAGACCACAGGTCACTTGAGGCTGGAATGATACCTTGGCAGAGGCTGCAGTTCTGTGACAGGCAACTCAGTGAACTCCGAGTTGCTGTTAGAGGGAGGCAGGAAGATAAATAGGAGGGCACCACAGGAGGCCCCATCTCCTGAGTCGGTGAGCTTCCCACTTGGTAGGAGGACCAGCAGAGTAACGGGGAAGGAATCAATCTCCCTCCCCTTAGGACTTCACGGCCCACCATGACAGCACTTCACAAACTTTATTTCCTCCTTCCTGGAACTCACTATTGCCCCTGAAGGTTGCATGTTTCCTCAGAGGTGTTCTGGGGAATAATCAGCCAAGCTCCAAAAAGCACCTAAGCCTCTGCATCTCGACTTCTGCTGGGAATTCTCAATGTTGTAGGAGGGGTAGCACAAGAGGAGAAAATCAGATATGATTGAAAACCCAGGTGGACGAGCAGAGGACCTTGCAGAGAAAGTCCCAGAAGGAGCCAAGTTTTCTTTTCTTCCTCTTCTTCTTCTTTTTTTTTTTTTTAAAGATTTTACTTATTTGAGAGAGAGAGAGAGAGCGCGCACGCACAGGCAGAGGGAAACGCAGACTCCCTGCTGAGCAGGGAGCCTGATGTGGGGCTCTGAGCCGAAGGCAGGCACCTAACTATCTGAGCCGCTCAGGTGCCCCAGGAGCCAAGTTTTCAAGGGCAAGTGTGGCATATACACTCGTCAGGGGAGAAATCCACCACCCCCAAGACCAGCAAGCTGAGGCATAACCCCCAAGTACGAATGGGAAGGGAAATAAATCAACTTCAGAGTGAAAAAGCACTAAGAAAAGACGCAGTAAGAGAACTAGCGACACTCAGTCCAGAAAGACGAGGTCTGTTTTACAACAGAATCTGCACAGGACAATTTCCACTTCTTGGCATTTCAGATAATAACCTCCCAGCCCTGAGACCAAACACTCTCTGTCAATGCTCTGAAACGATTCTTTGGCAGCGTGGACCAAATAAACACACGAAACAATGTCACCCCCATATTTCCATCAAGTCAAACCCCATCACCCTTACCTAAGAGGGGTGGAGGGGAGGGAAGGGATCCTGCTAACATCCTGCAACAGTGACCTGGTCACCAGAACATCTGAAAATCCTGCCAATCAGCCCCTCCCTCCCCACCCCCCACGTCAAAAAACCCCAGTGCTTGGAAAAGCATTTCAGAATGCACACCAGTAGAATGGCCAAATTCTAGGCCTGGTGATTTTTGTGCTTCCAGCTTGAGTCACCAAAGCTCATCAATTCACTGTTCATACTCCCTGGCAGGCTCCCACAAGGGATAGCCCATAGGGAGCTAGACTTTTCCATACTGAACAAACAGGGTACATGAGTCCAGAAACAGCTATTCCCAATCCCTGCCAAGCGTATGGTCTCTGCAATGAAACATTTCAGCAATGCCTCTCCCCTGGGAGGGGCTCTGGGTCTGTAGCCTCCAAGAGGCCTTGCTGCTGCCTTTAGCATGGCCAGATGTGCAACAGCATCTCTGGGGTTGCAAATTAAGCTCCATACCCATGATTCCCTCCTTTCATCCCACCCAAGCACTAGAGAGTCATACAGATTTCAGAGAGTAAATTAAAAACCTGAGAGGCAATGACAGGGAAGTGCGCGTGTGTGTATCGGGGGGAATGTAGTGCTATGGCAGCATACGAAAGAAGCGAGATTCAGACTTTTCTGTGTAGCTCAAGACGCTAGCCATCCCTTACCTTTCAGCTGAGAGTTGTGTACAGCAAACATGTTGATGGTCATAAGCTGCAGCATGCGGGTACTTCCAATAGGAGGGGGGCTGTGCTGCAGCAGCACCTGGAATTCCTTGAGGACCTTCTCAGCCACCGCAGGGAATGTCTCCATCCTGCAAATAGAGCCAGCTCATTCAGGGAGGCACGTGCCCAAGAGCAGCTTGCACGTGCGTATGCGAACTCTCACCCCACCCCACCCCTACCCCGCTGTGTCTCTCTGAAAGCAGACCACTAATGCCTCGGACGTTTTCTTTCGAAAACCTTCCTGGTATCCTAAGGTTGTGACCACGTTTAAGAGAAAGAACTGATCAGGGATCGGAGATGGAAACAACTCAACCTCTGGATATGTTGCTATAATTATGAGGCTTTGGTATGCTTTTAGTCGTAACCTCTGGCAACCACTGGATTCAAGCTGAAATCAAAGTGTCTCTCTGAAATGCTCCATTTTTGTGAATAGGGAACAAATTTCCCTAAAGCTCTACAACTTACATATCCCCCCAAACTCTCTGGTTATGAAAACTGTATTCCATAAAAAGAGGTTCATGAATCTAGAGAGTCTTCACTCAAGGCTTTGCTTCAGGAAACCAGACAGTTCTGCCGCTGTCTTTTGGTTACTATCGCACTAATTGCTCCGCCTAGGGATCCCAGACTTCCCCTCGAAGAAACCCTAGACCAAGGGCCCCCATGATCTGTTTCAGTCTTTCCTGTGTTGCTGTCCTCCTCCCTTTCACAAGCCTCTGCTCATCAGGGTCTGTATGTTTTCAGGCCAGTGGAAATCTAATGCCCTGGCCAACTGCCACTCCCAATACAGGAAGAGCCTATAATGTAGGGAGGTAGAAATCCAGCCAGTGACCTAGGGCTCCTAAAGAGAGGTCATTCAAACCACTGCTTGCCAAATGTGGCCACTGAATCCCAAACAGTGGTGCATGCCTGGAGCTCCTTTGGCAACATGAACAAACCACAGCTCAAGTCCTCAGAAAATAAAAAGCAAATTCAAACTTGGTGCGAGAGAGAGAAACCAGGCACATGGGCCTTAGAGCCACACCGAACAATTCGTGGTCAACAAAGTATCTTTTATCCATCCTCAACCCCCATCCCCCAAACAAACAAACTCCTTGTGGTACACTGGGGGCTGGGGTGAGAAATAGCTCCAGGCTGGATTAATAAATAGCTTCTAGAAAGCTACAGGGGAAGGGAATCCTCCTCAAAAGATACAAAACAGTTTCAAGTCCTAAAAGAAAGGTGCTTCTGGTTTCACCTGAACCTTGGGCCTTTTACCACTGAGTAGTACCCTCCCCGTGTTAGGAAAAAAACTCCAGAGCTTTCTGGCATCTTAGCAATCTTCATTCCTTGCCCTTGGATGGCAACTCCTGTCACTGACCTTCTAGTACCCAGGAGTCATGCCACAGCTATGGGTCAATTACAGTTTATACTCCAGCTCCCTTCTCTGCTGAGCTGTCCTCATTTTCATTGGCACAAAACATGCCATGTATTTGCTTTTTTCCCCAACGTGCCATTTCAAGTGCCCCCCCTTTCCAAAAAACAAGAAGAAGAAAAAAAAAAGAACCTTGTTTTTCCTTCCAAAAGTTTCAGAACCATTAAAACTCTTGGTAGGTTTGGAATGGCAGAGAGTGATACGTTTGGGGCTGGAATGGATCCATTTTTCCCCATGGGCTATAACAAAGGCTTCATTTTAAATCTTGACACTGTGCAGCACTCTTTCTGGTTGGAGGTGGGGAGGGGGGCTAGCCCTTCTCATTACGAGAATAGCAGTGTTCACTCTGCTTGAAAAGCAGCCACAATGGGCAAGTTTCAGAGCCATGTGTCTCCGTGTTGAAAGGCAGCAGAGAGCCAGCACAGAACGACATGACAGAGGTGTCATGTGGGACAGTCCTGCTTCGAAGCTGTGTCTGAGGAAGCCTCTTCCCCGGGATGGGAATTGAAACAGATCCATTAATTCGCTAGGTCAGACTGAAGTCTCAAACGAGCACCAGGTCAAATATCCACACCTTTTTTTCTTTTTCCTTTAAGTTAAAAAAAAAAAAAAAAAAAAAGGTCCTCCCCTTGCCTTTCAACATGACTATAACAAAAAAAAAATCAAATACTTAAGGATATAGGTTAGAGTAACTTCAATTCTGAGATATGAGGGTTGAAGCTGAATCCACTCAGACTAAAGTAGCTTTGTTAGGCAATAACTGAGGGATGCACAGATAAAAGATCCTTCCTCAGGGCTCAATAATGGGGTTTCTGCTTTCCAGTTTTGTTACTAAAATGCTGATTTGGGCCTCAAACTACCTGCAAGTAGTTCTGTCTTTCTCTTTGCTCCACCCGATATTACAGGATAAAAATTATACTGAAATGGAGATAAATACAATGTACAGCTTATGGTTAAAATTTTATAATATTATAAAAAATTATAAAAAACAGCAATAGCAGTAGCAGCAAAGGAGAGAAAGCATAAAAAGATGGTAATTTATAACAGCAAAAAATTGGAAACAGCCTAAAATGCCCAACAACAGCAGATCATTAAGACAGGACATCCATATAATTGAATTCTATTTCTTTTTAATTTTTATTTAAATTCAATTTAATTAACATATATTAGTAGTTTCAGAGGTAGAATTTAGTGATTCATCAGTTAGATCACAACACAGAACACCCAGTGCTCGAATTCCATTTTTTAAAAGTTGTATTAGGTTTTTAATCATGTGGGGGAAAGTTCAATATACAATAAACAAAAATACTTTTAAAATAGTTTAATATCCCTTGTTATGCTTATTTGTAAAAAAAAATGTGTAATATGTATAGAAAAAAACATTAAAATATACACTGAATGTTAAGGGTGGAGAGTTATCTCTGGACAGTGAGAAGATGGGCAATTTTTTATTTCTTCTTTTGCTGGGTTTTCTTAATATAATTTTACAATGAGCACTGTATGCAGTAAATAGATTTTTCCCTACGATGAATACCTCTGGCTTTTGTATTAAAACATTTATAATTTTAAAAATAAATCAAGACATAAACATTGCATTTTTCACAATTCAAAGACCAAAATAAATATATCGGTCTTTGAATTCCAAGAAACCTTGAAGCTGGGCAAATAGCGTGACTAAGCAAGCAAGTAAAAACTAAAGCGGTAACTTTAACCAAAGCAATAATGGGAAGCAAAATTATGCTATTTGTCACAAATCAAAAGTCTTTAGGCTGCCGGCTTCCCAACCTCTCTCAGTGGAGTCCGGTTGCAGGTCTGATCTGCCTGCCTCTCACCAGGAAAGAAAGTGTCTGTTAGGAGCCATACGGGATCCCTGACTGAATCCTCTTCCTGAGCCTGAGACCCGAGAGGATTCGGTCCCTATCCTTAAAAACTGCAGAAGATACCATCGTTTTCAGGATAAGCATTTTGCAGACTTAAATGACTGCTTTCCGAAGTGATCTCTAGAGACACCTTGTCTCATTTGAATGGCAGTTTCAAGAAACCAGTCTTTCAGACGACACTGGGACCTAAACTGGGAGTGACTCAGCCAGTGACTAATGGGACAGCCCCCAACCTCTCAGATGCTGAGGAACACAGCTGGGCTAGATGACATTCTCTGCAGAAAAGAATCAGGCTTCCTAACTTTTTTCAACTTCTTAGTTTTTAGAAAAACTGAACAAGATAGGAGCAATCCAGTAGCAAAACAAAATCAAACAAACAAAACTAAGCCATGTGACAGGATAGAGATGAAAAGGGAAAAAAACCACGGTGCTACACAACATGAGGACTAGAGTGGACCTTGGACATCATCTATTTAGACTGCTGATAAGGAAACTGAAGCCCAAAGAGGCTTTGACTTGTTCCCTCCGGAGGTCTTGTAATTAGTCAGTGGTGAAAACAAAACTTTTCGGCACCTGATTCCATCTGATGATCTGAACTTCTTTTTCCCTGGACACAGAGGAAGGAGACTTGTGTTGCACACAGTAGGCATTCAAGCAGATACGGATGAGATTTGGAACACCTGGCACAGAGAAGACACAGGCCCAGAGAGCAAAGCAACTTGGGGCTTTTCTCAAAAGGCAGGCGGGACAGTGGATGTGTCTTCAGCTGCTCCCCATTACAATCTCCTCACTCTTAATTCGTTTTCAACGCCTCCCACATTTCACATCTTCTTGGTAATTAGGCAACAGTCCATGCTGTTGTGTGTGGCTTGGGCTCACTCCGAAAAGGACTAGAAAATAGTCTAACAGACTACTATGCTTTTTTTTTTTCCTCCCCCAGTAGAAGTTACTGCTGTTTCTGCCTTCCAGAATAAATATGGGGCTCAATTCTTTTACTTCCAGGACAGCACAAGAATACTCATCAAGGGCCTAGAGTGCCTAGAATTTACATATATTTTCCTCATGTGAACAAAACTGTAACTCATTTCTTATGAAGGTGAAAATAGACTGGCCTTATCTTTTTGCCAAAAGGATGTTATATGCAGGAATGGAAGACGTCCTGAAAAATAATCTGGACCACAGCAAACTACCTCTGACAAATGAGATAATCTATTCTTTTTTAAAGACTTCCAGAAAAGAAAATTCCCAAACATCTTCTCTCTGTGAAATTTTCTTACAGCTAACCCAAATCTCTTCAGCTGCAACATAAGCCTATTTTCTCTTGCTGTCATCCCATAGAAATCAAAACTATCTGGTTATGACTCTATTGTATTTAAACACAGGGTACCCCACAGCTATCTCTAAGTAGACATTTTTTTTTTACCTTAACTTTCTGTGTGGTTTTTGGTTTTTTTTTTAAGATTTTATTTTTAAGCAATCTCTACACCCCACGTGGGACTTGAACCCACAACCCTGAGATCAAGAGTCACACGCTCCCCCAACTGAGGCAGCCAGGTTCCCCTAACTTTAATTTTGTTAAGATGAAATTTTTCTCTCAGAAATAATTTTCTAGCTTTTTAATCATTATTGTGGTTCTTTCCCAAAGTTCTTCCAAAATATATGTAACTAAGAGGATTTTTTAAAGGGAACAAAATTAAGATTCTACCTAACACTTTATATTTATTTTAAATATTCCTACATTCTAGACCAAGATTTAGAACTTCTTTAGCTCCCTAAATCTCTAACAGAACAGTGGTTTCCAGCCAGGAGCAATTCTGTCCCCCAAGGAACATTTGGCATTGGCTGGTGACATCTGTAATTGTCATGACTGGTGAGGAGAGGCAGGGATACCACTGGCACGTGGTGGGGAGAACCCCGAGATGCTGTTAAACCTACAACACACAGGACAGCCTCCAACAACAAAGAATTATAAGGTTCAAAATATCAATGGTACAAAGGTTGAGAAATACTGACTCAGAACATCACGGTACATGAAAATTTAAAGAACAAACACAGGAAAAGGAAAAAAAAGTGGAGAAATACAGAGTGGAAGGGTAGTAAGGTAGTAAGAAAGATTTTTAAAATGAGAAAAAAAAAATAATAAAGAGAAGATGAGGGGCGCCTGGGTGGCTCAGTGGGTTAAAGCCTCTGCTTTCAGCTCAGGTCATGGCCTCAGGGTCCTGAGATCAAGCCCCACATCGAGCTCTCTGCTCAGCAGGGAGTCTGCTTCCCCCTCTCTTTCTCCCTGTCTCTCTGCCTACTTGTGATCTCTTTCTCTCTCTGTCAGATAAATAAAATCTTAAAAAAAAGAGAGAGAAGAGGAGCCATGGTTCCTATTTTAAGTGTAGCATAGTATTTCCTGCTGTGATATGTTATTTTATGAAATGACCTTGATAACATTTTGCCCACCTTGTAGCTGCAGCTTTACATGACTCACTAGTGACTGGCCTATTAAAACCTACTAGAATACTAGATCCTTCTCTCTAGTCTTTCACAATCTGTCCATTTCTTGTAATGACTTATTTATTCATTCAGCAAATATTTACTGAGTACCTACTGTATGCTAGGAACAGGGGATACAACAGTGTTGAGCAAAAATTCTGACCAGGGTAAAGCCTATGGAGTGGGGGAAAAGGAGCTACTGATACACCTGATTTCCTTTTCCCAAGTGAATTACTTTACACTTAGTTCTCCCAATAGAGATGCATCTGTTGGCACTACTCCAAGTTTCCCAAGTGATTTCAAAATCAAGACTACCCTTGTGCCGGCCATCACTGTCACTCTTGCCCAGGCTGATGACAAATGAGTAGGTAACAAGAACACTTTCTAGTTCACCATGTTTTTTCACAGTGTTTCTTAAAGCAGGACAAAGCCTTTCCGCTTCTCTCACTAAGGAAACCTTCTAGAGCATTACAGATAAACTCAGAAGGCTATGGCAGAAAGTGAGGGAAACACTGACAACAATGGGGCATCTATAATCCAAAAGATATACCTCAAAGCGTAGCTCATAATAAAACCTCCAACTCAGGGGGCACCTGGGTGGCTCAATGGGTTAAAGCCTCTGCCTTCGGCTTGGGTCATGATCTCAGGGTTCTGGGATTGAGCCCCGAGTTGGGCTCTCTGCTCAGCGGGGAGCCTGCTTCCCCACCCCACCCCCCCACCCCCGTCTGCCTCTCTGCCTACTTGTGATCTTTCTCTTTCAAGTAAATAAATAAAATCTTTAAAAAAAAAAAAAACCCTCCAACTCAGAAAACATGAAAACGCAGATGAAGATCCATGAGAGAGCGTGCTGCCACTTCCTCATCTCCTAGACTACCAAGACATTCAGCACACCTTTAGCCTGGCATGCAGGCATTTATCAGGCTTTAGGATCACTAGTTTTAAATAGTGAGGAAAAACTCTGATCCATGAAAGGAATACTTAAAACATGATCTCTTCCCAGGGATCTAGTAGATGAAGTAAGAGGGTTTTGCATACACCATCCTCCCTGAGATTTATATGTAAATCCATGGCTGATGGGAAACCAAAGAGGAGTCTTAGCATTTGTGAAGATCAGCAATATGGTGCAGGAACCTGAGTAGAGAAGAAAGGAGTATGGTTCAGAAGGATGAGAAAATGTGACAGGAAAGAAAATGTGACTCTTCTCTTTAAGGGAAAACTAGTGGACAGCATTCTCCCCAAGGGGTCCCCTGGCAGCTGTACCCAGGGATCGAGTATGACTTCCTTAAGGAGCTCACGAGAGGCTGAACTGTAAGGCAGAGGAAAGAGAAATCAGTGATTAGATTAGAGGCGGGGGTTAAATGTTTAAAAGGGGGCTTTAGTAAAGATAAAGGAAGAAGAGACAGACGGATACAGAATAATATTTCCCAAACTTCATGAGCACAGTGAGTGAAGAGAAGGTGGAGGCCTCTAAGAATTCACACCCTGTGCCCTCAGTTACAAACACAGTCTAGTTGCTAACAATATTAAATTCCAAAATGACTTGTAATGTAGGAAAATAAAATAAACATCCTGCACACTTACCCAATCCGGGTAAACAGCTTCCCATGGGCATGGAGAAAACTGAGGATGAACCTTTTGTTCAGCTGCATGGGAAAAAGAGAGAGGAGAAAACAATTAAACTTTCCCCAGTTTCCTGTTACTGAACAGAGTCCCTAGTGACACAATAACCTGGCCAGGGTCTAAGGGGTGGGCACTGGGGATGGGAACCAAATGAACATGCCCAAAGTCTCACACAGACCCAGGGCACATGCCCAACAGCTGCTGATCAGCTGAGCCAACATGACAGCAGGCTCGGTGAGTGCATAGCACCCTCTGCTGGCAGTGGTGCCCGTGTGCAGGGAATGAAGTGATCACTGCCGCTCTCAGATCTAGGAGTCAGTCACTCTGCCCCAGGATGATGGAAGTGAAACAGTGACAAAGACAGGAAAAATATTCTGATTCTGTAAGTCCCTAATCTTATTTATAAGCTATTTTTCTACCTAGCCAAGAAAGCAGGACTCTTGTAACCACGCATAAGGTAACTCAACACTAACGCATCAAATTGGACTTCTCCAGCTTTAAAACAAAAATTCAAGTTCTAGGTCTATAGCTGAAAATTCAAGTGTCTACAGGAGCCAGGTACAAAACAGGTTACTGGGGACAGTAGCGCTCGACGGCTGTTCCACTCCAGTTCTGCTCTTTGTAGGCCCAGGATCATCATCTCTTTCATTTTCCCCCCTTTTAAAGAAAATCTGAGGGGCGCCTGGGTGGCTCAGTGGGTTAAAGTCTTCAGCCCAGGTCATGATCTCAGGGTCCTGGGATGGAGCCCCGCATCAGGCTCTCTGCTCAGCAGGGAGCCTGCTTCCTCCTTTCTCTCCGCCTGCCTCTCTGTCTACTTGTGATCTCTCTCTCAAATAAATAAATAAAATCTTAAAAAATAAAATAAAATAAAGAAAAGCTGAGAGCTAGATGTTTATGTGAAAACCTCTGGCTTTTAAATGTTGGCTACTAATAGAAAAAGTTAAGACATCAGGCAAGCCAAAAAGACACATTTGCCAGCCACATCTGGCCCACAAGCTACCACATTTACAATTTTCAGTTCAAGGTTCCACAAAATCTACTTCCATCAAAACCGAGGAAAGGTGTCTCTGATTAAACCAAGGGGGGGGCGGGCGGTGGGGAATTCGACTCAAAGAAAGTGGAGATAATCTAAAGACCAAACCTTGTTAATCTTCCCCGGTCTCCTAGAATCAAAGTGCTCAGGGCCCAGTAGTCAAACAGAAAGAAGGGTCAAGAATCTTGATCTCAGGGGGGTGCTCAGAGCAAAAAATAGTAAAGCACCCCTGGATCCTCTGCCCAATAGGAAAAACTCTACTGGTTTATCCTCTTGCAAAAGAGAACACCAATCAAATCACGGCAGTTCGATCTATTTCATATGGGAGCAAGGTGTGGGTAAAGGAGTGTACTCATACCTCACCATAACTTCAACAGCAAACTCTGCATACAAACTTTAGTTTTTATTTTTGCTTAAATTATATTTAATCAGCAATACTAGGTCAAACATTGATTTATATAGCTAAAAAGCTCAAGATACTTCATTGATGGTAACCTGTCTCTACAGTCAGCAAAGTCAGGGCCAGGAACCCTGGGTTCCAGGAAAAAAAGGGAAACTGCTGGAAAACAAAGGAACTGCTGTGAAATAAACTGCCAGTGACCATACCACTGTTAGTGGCAAAACCTGGGCTAGAATGCAAGTCTCCGGATCCACTAGTAGAGGAAGATGGTGAAAAACATGGACTTTCCTATTAAACCTCTGCCATTTACCTGCTGTGGAATCTCAGGCAATTGATCTAACCTCCCTAAGTTTTTCTTTCTACACAATGGAGATAATAGTTAATGGACTGGTGCATGGCATAAGGCAAATAAAACCATGCTTAACATGTTATAAACACTCAGCTGTTAGCTGAACATTCTGTCCCAATGAATGATAAACCAAGTGGTAAAATGTTAACAACTGAAGAATCTGAGTGAAGGATATACAGAATTTCTTGGAATATTCTTACAACTTTTCTACAGATATAAAATTATCTCAAAAAGATAAAAATGTAAAAAATAACACAATAAAAAATAAAAAAGTAAAAATGTATATATTCTCTCTCTATTCTCTATTTTAACTTAATTATCCCTTTTCCCACAGCTATCAATCATGAACTAGTTAACTCACCCATAACTAGGAAGAATGCTGGTTACACTTATACACAGGGTACCTTGGTAGGCACAGAATGATAGTAACTCAGCTCATTTAAACCAATTACCATTCCCCAAGCCCCAAGGAAGCTCAGAAATTTAAGCAACTTAAACTAGCAAATGGCAGAGTTAGAACTTGAACCCAGGTCTTGTGGTTCCAAAAAATATTTTCTTCCTTTGTAAAGGCAAGTATCTCAAAAAGAGAACTGATGAGATTATTCATAAAGGACGGGATGATGAGGGAATAAATAACTAAAAAGCACTTTAGTTTTAAGTTTTCCCATGAGGTAGGAAACTCACACTGTTACGATGAACAATACCTCCTGGATTAAAATTAAGAGCATCAAGCAGCTTTTTTAATACTGTGGTTCTGTTCGGGTGCCTGGGTGGCTCAGCTGGCTGGGCGTCTGACTCTCGATTTCAGCTCAGGTCATGAACTCAGGGTCATGGGATCAAGTCCTGCGTTGGGCTCTGCGCTCAGCGTGGAGTTGGCTGAGATTCTTTCTCTCCCTCTCCCTCTGTCTCCCCATAGCCTGCTGCCCGACTCAAGCTCTAAGTACATTAAAAAAAAAAAATCTTAAAAAAAATACTGTGGTTCGGGGCGCCTGGGTGGCTCAGTCGTTGGGCGTCTGCCTTCGGCTCAGGTCATGATCCCAGAGTCCTGGGATCAAGCCCCGCATCGGGCTCCTTGCTCGGCAGGAAGCCTGCTTCTCTCGCTACCATTCCCTCTGCTTGTGTTCCCCCTCTCGCTGTGTTTCTCTCTGTCAAATAAATAAAATCTTAAAAAAAAAAAAAAATACTGTGGTTCTATCTATACTTCCCAAACACCCTTCACTTAGGGTAGCTGATAAAGCCTATTAACTACCTCAATTCATACTTGCCATTATCATACTTCAACTGTATTTAGCAGAAAGTAGATTTCAATACATTGTTTTTACCTAGTGAAAGTGAAGGGAATCTTAGGGAACTTTTTCAAACTGTACACACATTCTCCCTGACCTTGGTTAATGAGAACCACTGCTTTATTTTTAGTCTGAAAGTCTCTGTCACCCTAAATATAATTTCTCTTTATCATCAATACTTCCAAGTCAGAAAAAAGCTAAAAATGCAAATGCATTCTAGAGAGAGGTAAGGCATGTTATATTGAGGAAACAGATTTGTTACACATTGATCAAATGGGCCTAAACAACACTGCTCATTATACTCTAGCACAATCCTTGGAAAACAAAACTTTGGTTGGGCAAGCCTGGTGGTGGGTATTGAGGAGGGCATGTATTGCATGGAGCACTGGGTGTGGTGCATGAACAATAAATCTTGTAACACTGAAAAAAAAAAAAAAAAAAAACAACTTTGGATACCAAGTCCACAGTAGGAAAGTCTTAGTCTGAGCTTCTTCCTCCAACACATCACCTTGTACTGGCTTCCATTTTGGCAACTTTTTTATTCTTTTTTTTTTAATGATTTATTTTCTTAGAAGCACATAGGGTTTTTTTTTTTTTTAAGATTTTTATTTATTTATTTGACAGAGAAAAAGAGATCACAAGTAGGCAGAGAGGCAGACAGAGAGAGAGAGGGAAGCAGGATCCCTGCTGAACAGAGAGCCAGATGCAGGGCTCGATCCCAGGACCCTGAGATCATGACCCGAGCTGAAGGCAGAGGCTTTAACCCACTGAGCCACCCAGGCACTCCAACTTTTTGATTCTTAACAATACACTCAGGTGGTCTCACTCAAGTACAGAAAGAAATGTTACTCTTTGAATGTGAGACTATCTGCCTCCAGATGTTCCTCAAATACTTACATACTGTTCACCAAAAACATTTAGAAATGCTTCTTGGGTATACCTTGACAGACAACATTAGAATTATTAAAGGGCTTTTGTCTCTTCAGTTCAAGTCCAAAACCAATTCACTATGGACTACTGAGCCTTTTATAAACCACCTAAAAGCAATGACCCAAAGAGACATTAATGGCAGTGGCTGGGTGGATAGGTCTCTGGACCCTCACAATGAAGTCTGTCCTGCCATTAACTTCGGAATTATGAGTGAATTGGTTTGGGTTGTTCCTCAACTATAAAACAGAATTTCCACCATTGACACCACCTACCTCAGAGCTGAAAGAATAAAATGAAATAATACAAATTAAAGCATTTTGAGGAATAAAGGTTTTATGGAAGCCCTGGTAACTGTCACTCAGAACTGCCTAAATGCTTTGTGAACTATGGAGCAAGGAAGGAGACAGAAACTGTTCAGAGGTAGCAATACAACACAGGAGGTAAGAATTCTGCAATATGCCCAGTTTCAATTTCTAAATAGTTGCTCCTCCTCCTGAACAGCTGTGTGGAAAACTGAATTTCTGAGAAGTGAATCATGTTAAAGATAGTAAGAGTACTCGGTATTATTATTATTTTTTTTAATTTTTATTTATTTATTCGACAGAGAGAGAGATCACAAGTAGGCAGAGAGGCAGAAAGGCGGGGGAAGCAGGCTCCCCGCTGAGCACAGAGCCCGATGCAGGGCTCAATCCCAGGACCCCGAGATCACAACCTGAGCCGAAGGCAGAGGCTTTAACCCACTGAGCCACCCAGGCGCCCAAGAGTACTCGGTATTAAAAGAAATTCCAGTGTGCATTTTTACAGTAGTATAGAGAGCATAAATTACCCTTCTCTTAATTTATCCATCTGGAGCACCTCTATAGATATGCCAAGCATTAAAAAAAAAAAACTTTGTAATGTTTTAAAATGGGAGCTCTATCCTCTTAGATAGCCAACCTAGGTGGAAGCCCAAAGGTCCATGGTACCTGTTAGCAAATGTTCAGGACTTTCAGAGCATGCAATTAAAGCCCATTTGCCATCTCCCTAAAGCACTGAGCTCACAGGCTGCAGGAAAATGTGAGCACAGAGGTGATGCTGTCCACTTTCATCCCCGTGCTGCTCCTATGCCAGGCATAATCAAGAACAAACTGAAAAGACAGGATCCCTACTGCCACGGAACTTGTAGTCCAAGAACAAAAGACAAATAATATCCCAACTTGCCAACTCCCCATTTATGCTCCAAATCCTAAGACAAGGCCTACTGGCTATGAAGATGTGAGGAGGCACTCCGTTTCCCTTATTGCTACTATCCCTCAGCAAGGGAAGTCTTTGGAGGACGCAAGATCTAAGCAGATGATAAAGAAAGTGAAGAAGAGGGGTCTGGCACACAAATGCAGAAACCTAACAGTAAGTGAATAATGGAACAATCATCTGGTAAAAGTAAAAATTATTCATGGTTGGGGGCACCCAGGTGGCTCAGTCGATTAAACGTCTGCCTTTGGCTCTGGTCCTGATCTTGGGGTCCTAGGATCCAGCCCCGAGTCAGGCTCCAGCCTCAGCAAGGAGTCTGCTTCTCTCTTGGTCTTAAATAAATAAATAAATAAATAAATAAATAAATAAATAAATAAATCGTTAGACTTTCAGTATTCCTCCTTCCAGGATACACATAAAGAAAGAAGTACAGGCAAGCCAAGAAGCATGACTCAGATGCCTCATAGGAAGACAGAGCGAATCAAAATCAATCCTTCCATTTCTTACTTGGACCAAACCAAGGCTGAGGTAGAGTAGGGACAGTGATTACTTCTCACCTTTAGTTTCTCCACCCCTGAACTGTTATGGGCAAAATGACAGCTCAATTAGTTCTAATTAAGCACAAGTTCCATGTCGAGATGTCCTACTTAGAACAGCTGGATCTGAGCCATGTGAACTCAAGTGTAAAATGTGCCTCTTAAAACCACCTCTTCCAAGAAATGCACCCCTTGAAACAATGGCTCTCATCCTCACACTGCAGCTTAGTGCTGCCTCAACAAAGTCTTACGTTAAAGCCATTTACTTGCTATTACTTCATTATCTCTCT
This sequence comes from Procyon lotor, assembly GCA_028646535.1. Taxonomy (NCBI): domain Eukaryota; kingdom Metazoa; phylum Chordata; class Mammalia; order Carnivora; family Procyonidae; genus Procyon; species Procyon lotor. The sequence goes on along the minus strand of CM053619.1, from coordinate 9,599,704 downwards.
TTAAAGCCAGCAGACTGGAGGGAAATTAGGCTAAATGTCAAATCAGCAGTCAGGTCCAGAAAAGCCAGCCAACAAGCAGAGAGACAGCAGAGCTTAGAGTACCCGGCTGGCTCTCAGGAGGGAAACTGGCACTAGGTCGAAGGAAAAGAAGGAACCCTGCTCTACCTCTTCAGTGAGGTGGCAGAGCGGTTTGGTGGAAGCAGCCTTGTGGCAGATGCAGAGATGCAGATCTTTGTGAAGACCCTAGTGGGAAAGACCATCCCCCTCGAGGTCGAGCCCGGTGACACCACTGAAAATGTCAAAAATCCAAGCCAAAATCAAAGACGAGGAGGGCATCCTGCCTGACCACCAGCATCTCATTTTTGTGGGCAAACAGCTGGACGATGGCCACACTCTCAGACCACAGTATCCAGAGAGAGTCCACCCTGCACTTGGTGCTTCGCCTGCGAGCTGGCATCACCCAGCCTTCCTTCCACCAGTTGGCCCAGAAACTCGACTGTGACAAGATGATCTGCTGTGAGGGTTCTACTCATCTGCACCCCCCATGCTGTCACCTGCTGTAAAGAGTGTGGCCTCGCCAACAACCAGCGCCCCAAGAAGAAGGTCAAATAAGGCCCCTGCTTTGCCAACAGGGAGGCCTCATGCGAGAGCCTCAAGGCCCCAGGGCCTCAATAAACTTTCCTTTTCATTAAAAAAAAAAAAAAAAAAAAAAGGAAAAGAAGGAACCCTGAGTTTGTGACTATCCTGCATTTATTGCTTGTTATTTACTAGGCAAAGGGTTGGGTACAGAATGATACGAACAGAGACCACTGATCTTAGAATTAAAGACCTGGGTTCAAATTCTGGTTGTGCCATTTATTTGCTATATCACTATCGGGAAGTCACAGTGACTTTCTAAAGCTATTTCTTCAACTCTAAAATGAGAAGGCTGAGTGAGATCAATATTGGTAATTCTATAACCCTGAGTGTGTATGCATCCCAAGACCTTCTGTAAAAAGGTCTTATAGACTATAGATTCCTCTAGATTCCTCTAGACCTTATAGACTATAGATTCCTCTAGATTCCTCTAGACCTATAGATTCCCTAGTCCTATAGGATCAGAATCCTCAGGGAGGGGGACAGTAACTGCAAATCAGCATTTTCAAAAGGTCTCCAGGTAATTCTGAAAGGCAGCCAGATTCAGGAACCACTGGGCTAGATCAGGGGTCAGCAAACCGCAGCCCAAGAGTCACCAGGTGGCATGCCACCTGTTTCTATATGGCCCAGGAGAGAAGATTGTTTTTATTAATATTTTATTTGAGAGAGAGAGAGAGAGCATGCGCACAAGTAGGAAGGAGGGGGAGAAGCAGTCTCCCCACTGAGCAGGGAGCCCAAGGCGGGCCTGATCCCAGGACCCTGGGATCATGACCCGAGCCGAAAGCCAGACACTTAACCTACTGAGCCACCCAGGCACCTCTGTTTTTTTTATATTGTTTTAATGGCTGAAAAAAACTCGAAAGACTATTTCATGACAAAGGAAAATTGTATGGAATGTAAATTCCAGCATCCATAAATAAAATTCGATTGAAATGTAGCCACCCTTGCTTGTTTCCATCTTGTTTGTGGCTACCCCTACAAAGGCAAAGTGAGTAGCCTCAGTAGAGTGTGTGGCCCAAAAGCCTAAAATATTTACTACCTGGCCCTTTACACAAAAAGTTTGCTGATCCCTTGGCTAGATTTATAACACTAGGGTCTCAAAAATTTTTCTACCTGTACAACACTTAAGGGCTACCACACATACCTACTGGTAGCAATGATTCTCACAATCAAGAATCAAATAGCAAGGATTCTCACAGGCTGACAAGTAAAGAAGGGTAATGAGGAGGAGGGGAATCACCAATCTACAGTGATCCTTCCAATTCTAAAAAGCCTACAAATGTGTGATTCTAGCTAAATCTAACTTTCCTTGTCAGCTTTTGAGTAAGCACCATCCTATTCTATGATAGCACCAAAAAACAAAACAAAACAAAAAAACCCCACCAAACGCCAAAAGAGGGCTGTTCTCAAAGCTTTTGAACTCAAAAGCCCCGAAGGCTACGAAGAAATATAAACGGGGCTCTCCAGGTTTCCACCTTCAATGACACTATGGGGCTAAGTGACCAAGTGGAAACAGAACATACCCAACGCCAATAAAGTTTTTACTTAGGCCAGAGGGCCCCTGGACACTTCCCAAAACATCCGTAATCGAGGGAAAGTGCCAGATTAAGGTTTATGAATCCCTGTGCTGTGGTCTGACAATATCTAACAACCAGCTCAAAAGTGCCACCAGCCTGACATCTCAAGGTATACAGAGAAAGAGAGAAAGTTCAGCCAAAGGGCAGCACTGTTGCTCTGACTGGGCTACTTTCTGAATGACTTTTCCTTCTGACTCATCTCTCTCAGCGCCTGGGAACTCTCATGCCCATCCACCTGAAAAGTAGGTGAGCTGGGACACCCTGTGTCTGCACTGCACAAAATGAGAGAGGAGAGGAAATAGCAGAAGCTCCCACTTGGTGATCAGGTGGGTAGCCAGAAAAACAGTTCTCCAAAGGCACAAACACAAGCTCAAACCTATCCTATAAATGAAAAGGTCGACAGAGTGTGAGAGTGCTAAAGTCATTTATTCATCCAACAAAAACCATCCACCTTCTATGTTCAGGACACTGCATGAACCAAGAACAAAGGCAGAGATGATCCCTGCTCTGTGGGTGACACAGTAAAAAAATACCACAATTAGGGACACACAGGACGCTTTATATTTCCACAGCAGAGGAAGAGATCCTTGAGTTGAAACCTGAAGGCTGAATAAATAGTTGGTTTTGGAGCAGGCAGAGGGTATTGCCTGTGTGTCACAAGTAAATGGAACAGCATGTGTGGTAGTCCCAAGAGTGGTATGTGGTGGGCTGGCATGAGCAGGTGAGTGATTCTCTAAGAGGGAGGCTGAAGAAACAGGCTGAGTCAACTTGTACTCTTCAGTAAAAAGTCTGATCTTAATCAAACTACTGAAAAATGTTGAACAGCAAAGTGACATGGGCAAACCTCCATTTTTGAAAGGACATTCTAGCTACTGTTTAGAAATTTAAGAGCGGTTTGGGGGGGGGGGGTTGGCCAGGGTCAAATGTGAGAAGGCCAGGAGACCTGTTAAGAAGCTACTGTCTTCATCCAATGGCAATGAAGACAGAGAAGAGAGGGAAGATAAAGGAAACGGTCATTCTACACTCAGACAATCACGATCCCTGTCCCTAACTCCCAGGGGTTCTAGTTCTAAATAACTCCATCTCCAGCAGTGCCCCCGAACCAAGTATGACTCTTTAGAAAAAGTCCCAAACCAAACAAAATAATGATTTCATTTTTAGAGATAATTTGGATATTCTTATTTCCTTCCAATATTTTTAAGTGGCCTACCTAGCACGTTGGTTGGTACTTAGTACATATTCGATAAGTGACTGAAGAACATAAAACACACAGATTTGATAGTGATTAAATAGACTATCCAAGTGCTGCACACAAAACCCTCAAGAAAAACAGTGCAGTACTAATATTAATGCCGTAGGGAAGTAACATACTCATCACTATTTATGAGAATTTAAATCTATTTCTTTTTGGAGGATAATTTGACAAAACCCAGACAAAGGTATTCAAAGAAAGACAGAGTTCTATCAAGAATTAAGCATTCCGATCCTGAGTAATAGCAGTTCCCACTGCTATATTCTGGCCCAAAAGACCAGACAAAAAGAGACCACAGTTAACATCAAAACAAAAGATAAAATCTGGGGCACCAGGCTGGCTCAGTTGGTGTAGCATATGACTCTTGATCTCAGGGGTCTGAGTTCGAGCCCCACATCAGATAGGTATAGAAATTACTTGAAAATAAAACCTTTTAAAAAAAAAAAGTCAAAGTCCTTACAGTAACCTACAAAAGGCCTATCCAATACTCACTCTCTACTCCTGTAGCCTCCTGTCCCTTGAATGTGCCAAGCATGCTCCCAGTTTTATGTTCCAGTCCAATGGTTCCTAAACTTTATAGCACAATGGAATGGTGTGCAAACCTTTTGAAAATACAGATGCCTGGCCTCCATTCCCAGACACTGATTTAATTTGCACGGGTGTGACACCTGGGGGTGAGATCTGAGCACTGAGCTTTTTAAAAGCTCTCCAAGTTTTTGGACACAAGTTTGAAAAACCACTGCTCCAGTTTACCCCATTTTTATAGCATTTATCACCAATTTTTACACAAATACACGTACATACACCATGAGAGCAAGGACTTTGTATATTTAGTTTACAACAGCAGGCTCATAGGAGGTAACCAATAAATACTTGGTGAACAAATAGCCTTTCTAGTCTGGTCTTTGGTTGCTCCTCCTTTCTCCACCCTTGCTGATATGGCCTGTACTTCAGTAACAAAGAATTATTCATGGTGCCTGAAATTCACCATGTTCTTTCCGCTGCCATGCCTTTCTAAATCTAAGAAAATCCTACTTTTCCTTGCTTTCCCAGCCCTCTACCCTCAGGTTGAGGCTGATACCTTATCCTGCAGGCTTAGAGAATACTTCCTACACCTCTCTGATACTGTGTATCACAGTGCGTCTTATATGCATACACATCTGTCTTTAGACCAGCTCTGTCCCTAGAACTTTGTCCATGGTGACAGAAATATTCCTTATGTTCACAGACCAATACAGCAGCCACCAGCCACATGTGGGTAACAAGTATTTGAAAGGTGGCCAGTGTGACTGAGAAACTAAATTTTTAATTGTATTTCATTTTAATTAATCTAAATAGCCAATATGGCTACCACACTGGTCGGCACAGCTCTAGACTGTGATGTACTTTAGTTAACGTTTCATTTCTATAACCCAGGACAAAGGAATTATCAACAGTGATGGAGTGGTAGATGGAGAGATGGATGAATGGAAGAGAGCAGGCTCTGAAGATTATAATACCCATACGTTTATAATTTCTGGCCTGACATATGGTAGGAGCAAAAGACACTCTGAAGCACAAGCAAGGCTCAGCCAAGGAGAAAAAAAGAACCGGAGAATCTAACCAGTATTCTATTTTTCTACCCAACTTATAATCTACACAGTGGGGGGGAGTATGACCTAACACTTTATCGGGCTGTATCTTTCGGAAGCTTGGGGATAGCCCCCCACTGAAGACGGGCTGAATTTACTGAGTTGGCTCTGTGCTTTAGGAGTTAAAAGTACCCCAGGCTACTCAAGCACAATTCAGATAATATTTGAATAATATTTGATAATAAGAATTCAAGTTTTTCCACCTGAACAAAACAAATACGACACACTTAAGCACCTTAATAATAAAAGCCCAAACTTCTAGAGCACCTTCTTGTGCATAGGGCACTATTTGAAGCACCTTATCTATTAATTCACTTAACCTTACAACAATCCTGTGAGTTCAGTGATACTATAATTTCCATATTACAGATGAGGAAATGTAGCAACAGAGAGATTAAGTGACTCGTCCAAGGATAACCCAGGCAGTCTGGCTCGAGTCTGAGCTCTTAATCTTTCACCTTTAAAGAAGGCAATCTTTTCGGCAGAACCAAGACAGCCACCAAGGATGTTTATAGAGGTCAAAAGCTAAAGCAACCCCAAGCAAAAACCAGCCAATGGTTCCAGCTCTCATTCACTGAGAGACCACCAGTTCAAACCAACTGAGAAGTCTTACAGATCAAGGGAAGTAGATACTTCCAGTCCACATCATATCTTGCAAGTCAGTGGAAGTACTTAACAAATGCACCCTAGGATGATACCAATTGGAAGATAGAAAAGTGAGAAAAGTGAGTAAAACCTTGCTTTCCGTAACAGTGAAACAGCAGTAATAGAAGAAGTAAAATAAAAACTTAACATTTTTTTCTAAATAAATCCATAAACTGCCTGGTTAATAGAGAAATAGTTCTTTAAGAGTCAGAGTATATATACACTCACACACCATCATCAAGGGACTGTGCATAATCCAGAAAAAATATCTGAAAACATGCCCTCCTCCCTACACCCACCTACCACAATACAGGAAAACCCCTGAATCTCTCAGGAAAGGGAGGAGCAAGAACTAATCTAAGAACCCAAAGGAGAACAAAGCTTCAGTTTAAGAAAGATGTGGTCACAAAGAAGGTTTCACAAACCACTCTGCTGTGGGTACCAAAAAGCAAATAATCAGCATACAGAGAGCTCTGGCAACTTCATGCAAACTTCAGATTTAAGCAGGGCACCAAATAAGGGAAGGATTCTGGTCTATCAACTCCAAGGAAAAGTGTTTCAAGTTAAAAATGGTTATTCAGGTTTGGATGCAAACTTCTGTATCTGTTCTTTATCAACAGAGACACCGCTACCTCACTGTCAGCTGGCAGCAAAAAGAGAAGAGAACTGTTAGAATAAAAATGGGGTACACACAGACATGACCTAGTACAGCCTGGCATTTACCTGGACACCAAAGACAAGACTATGAACATGGCAGTACAGAGCCTCTGGGATTCCACATCCCAGCTGGCTCCAGGTCTCCAGAAGCAGTTGGGCCATGATGTCACAAACTCCCCCACCCCCCCACCCCCCAGCCAGACACAGCCAGATAGTTCAACATTAAGGCCAAAAACCACAGCACTTTTGGTGAGAGACTCCGTTTCGCTGTGACTGAAGGCCGGGCCTGCTTCCATCTAGTTTTTTGTCAGTCATGTCTTTTCTGTGCTTACTCCCAGCCCCAAAATATCTAGTTCAAAAGACAGGGCAAACACTTTTAAATCTCTTCTCTTTTCTTCTCTCAACAATGAGAAATCAATCTTAGGCATACCAGAAAGCATTTGCAAGGGAAAACACAAGCATTAACCTTTTCCTAACTTATTTAGGAAATGCTCTATCCCCGTCACTATAACTATTAAACCTATAGGGAAAATAGGACTTCCCTATTTTCCCTATACAGCAGCCACCAGCCACATGTGGGTAACAAGTATTTGAAAGGTGGCCAGTGTGACTGAGAAACTAAATTTTTAATTGTATTTCATTTTAATTAATCTAAATAGCCAATATGGCTACCACACTGGTCGGCACAGCTCTAGACTGTGATGTACTTTATTTAGTTAACGTTTCATTTCTATAACCCTCTATAATATAAGGACACAGGGAGGGAAAGTAACATGAGAGAAAACTCAATTAAACTCTGCTGGCCCCACAAGAATGCTTAGTTTGTGACAACTTATCAAACTGCATGGCTTTGATATGTATACTTTTCCGTACATATTTTTTAATAAAAGGTGTGTGTTTTTTTTTAAATACCACGGTCTTTTCTGCTGTTCCACCAAAAGCCTTTATTCTATAGCCAGTAACCCTTTGCCCCATATGTCCTAACCCCCACACAGAGATTCTAACTCTGAGGGGGTAAAAATGAAGGTAACTGTGCTAAAAGTTTGGGACTCCATCTAAGTGCAGAAAGCTACATTGATGTCAAAGACCAGATCTGTTGATGGGATAGACTATAGCTCTATTTTACAGATGTAGAAACAAGGAAAGAGATTAAGAAATGTGTCCATGGAAATAAAAAACAATTTAGGAATGTATTCCAGAAGATGTAAGTCCTAGTCTCCGTTAGCCACAAGGGACAGTTTATTGGAAACACCGAGGACATCTATTAGTGCCTTATTCAACCTTTTGATATGTGCCACGTCGAAGTATTTTAAAAGCCACACTGTTTTACAGATCTGTCCAGAAGTCTACAGGAAAATCTGCCAAAAAAAATTCCTCAGTGGGAATGTCAACTGACTTACACAGTTTGCTTTACAAATTAGGACCCAGTATCTCAGAGATCTGTGGCACGAGTCAGCTCAGAATCTTATTAGACAGAGTCAAGTTTTAGTATCCTTACCAAGAAACATCCCAGAAAAACGTCAATCCACTGAGGGTATCATCCCAGCTCCCCTTTCCCATGTGCTTCAGTAGCTGCAGCCCTACTGTGTGTGTGCAGGGCAAGAAGAGGACTTATTGCCAATGGTTACAACACAAAGCATAACTTACTCCTAAGCCAAACTGCCCTTGGCTCAGAAAGCTTCCCAGAATGATGGAAGGCATGACTTTAGGATGACTCAACTTTTGCTAATGCATAAAATAAAGCAGAGAAGAACTATCTGAAGGATCTACGTCTAAGTTTGCGCCAAATCAAAAGCCCAAAGTATCTACTTTGTGATGAATCTTCAGCTCCAGCTGACTGATTAAACAGCATCAATTTGGACGTCTGTACCATGGCCTAAGATATTCTAATCACAGACTCTTGGCTAGGAATCCTAGGAGCAACCACTTGCAGTTTCTAACCACACCATATTTTTATCTATGTTATTCCTTCTGCCAGAAAGCTGGCTACTCCCACCTACCTAAAGAACCTTTTTCATCCTTCAAAAGTAAGGACAGATCACCTTTCTAGGTAGCTTTCCCTGTTCATCATGAATTAATTCTTTCTCCTCTGTATTATCCCTATACAGTGTACATACTTCTACTATCGCATTTGTAACACTTTACTCCAAGTATTTATTTACATATCCGTTTTTTTCCACTAGACTGTATCTTTGAGAGAAAAGATCAGTATCATTTACGTTTTTGTGTGCAGTGCCTGGAACAATGATTAACATGTAAAGGTACTCACTATTTACTGAAAGAACCTGAATGGGCACAGGGAAAACCTCGATCCCTTCAGAGAGGACTAATAAGCAAGAGAAAAAGAGTAAAATGTCCATATAAAACTGTTATTTCAGGCAGTGTACAAAGGTATATACTATACTGCAGCATAAACTGAAAACAAGAAAGAAGAACAAAAGAGAAAAAATCAGAGGTCAGTAGTAGTTAAGGACATGACACAAAATACATGTCAGAAAGTCCTTCACATTTATTAAAGGAAGTTACAAGTTTGACACTAACCTCTGTGACAATTAAGACAGAATTATTCTTAAGAACAAATTCATAAATGTGCATGAAGTTAAATTAAATAAAAAAATCCCACACATCACGACTATCTCTGATACTAAAAGCAGAAATTTCTCCCATGGGTTTCCAGAAAGAAGATACCATGTGATACAATAATGATTCCCTAGACCGCTTTATTATTATTTGTCTTGATATGGGCTGATGACCCTACACCAAAGTACAATTTGGTTAAAACAATACTACTGGGGACCAATATGTTACCCATGTACACAGTTCTCTGATGGTTCTAGGTATAAATGACATGAACAGAATAACAGTAGGAGATGCCTTTTGATTTCCATCAGATGCTCAATTAAGTTCTTGATCAGTGGACAGATGGAAAACAGACAACTGGAAAAACCACTGAAGATCTCAAAAATAAAAATGTGTGGTAAATACATTTTATAGAGACTCAAGCATCAGAAAGAGTCTCTATTGTATTTTAAGGTTCTTCTGGTCTAATGTCTATACAGTAACACTCGGAAAAATAAAACTGAGCAGTAACTTCAATATTAAATATTTATGAGTAAAGTGAAAGGCTTCCAAGGGGCGGGAGGGGGGACCAGGAGTTTCCCCCAAAGCCTAACCAACAGTCTGCCGACTGGGAGAAGATCGCCAGCCAAGAAAACAACTTTTCATATTCTCTGTTTTAGCCCAACATTACATCCAAGACAGTGAAAACAGAGTAGACAGATGAAATTCTGGAACCTTTAAGAGTAGAGAGGGATTACAGAATGATAGGACTGCAGATACATCTCCCCAAGAGTATGGTCAGAAATAAAAAACGATATAGGAAATTGGTGAGAAAGGCAACAGGGGGAAAACGAAAAGGTCAGTGCAAACTCTTGCCCCACACAACAGGCAGTGTTTACTATACAAAGTGAGCTGCTCCCACAGTAACATCAAATCACTACTCTATTCCTTCCTCAAGCAGCTGCAGAGTGACAAGGACCCTGTGTAAGGGTCTCATTCTTTTCTGGAAGGCTCTTCACAGACAGGATCTGGATCCTAAGGGACGATTTATAGTACACCCTCACATACATTCCAGTTGGCTAGAACTCAGCAGCTGATTGCTCCCTTGTCTAACTTGGTAAGGAGCCAAAGGAGGACTTTTTTCTCAGTCAACTCTCCCAGGCTGGAAAATTCTGCAACCCAGAGTTCTGGCTTAAGTCTGGATATCAGGTTATTCACAAGATGCCAAAACTACGTCCTTATATCAGTTTTGAACAAGTCTCTCAAGTATACCATACAGATTCCCACAGATCTCAAAATCATCTGGACATTAAGGCAAAAGATGGCCACTCTTCTTCTCACATAGATAGGAACATGCTTTACAAAGCATGTGCAACATCAAAACAAAGCTTTCATAAATTAAACATCAATCTCAATAATTCTTTAAGGGTGAACATGCAACATACTCATTAAATGGCCTCCTTAAAACCTTTTTTTTTTTAGAAATCTTAAAAAAATTTTATTTTTTAAAAAATAAATATTTATTTATTTGACAAAGAGAGAGAGATCCCAAGTAGGCAGAGAGAGCGGGGGAAGCAGGCTCCCTGCTGAGTAGAGAGCCTGACACGGGGCTCGATCCCAGGACCCTGAGATCATGAACTGAGCCGAAGGCAGAGGCTTTAACCCACTGCGCCACCCAGGGGCCCCTCCTTAAAACCTTTTTATTCTACCCTACTGAGCACCCTCCCTGTTCCATGAGTTACTCACATTCTCTCTATGGTCAATCCTTATGCCACAAAAGAGCCAAATCCCAAACCTGTTTCTCTGAGAGGAAATGAGAGAGGAAACCTTAACAAGGTGTTTCTGAGCTCACCAAGCTCCTGTATCGGTGATTCTCAACCAGAATGGTCGCACTCCTTCCTGGGAGTGCTCGGAAATGTGTGGGGGCCACTACTGGTATCTAGTGGACATGCTAAACATCCTGCAGCAACAGTCCCACAAAATGAGGAACTGAGCCCCCCAAAAGGCAGTGAAACCCTTATTAACAAAGTGAGGGACCACCACTGTAGTAACTGCCTTCCTCCTTCCCATTCTAGGGCAGAGGTGGGCAAACTCTTTCTGTAAAGGGTCGGACAGTAACTGTTTAGGCCTCGTGGGCCACATCCATCTCTGTCACATGTTCTTCTTTTTAAATAAGTCCTTACATAAGTATGTTACAAACCACTCCTAGCTTGCAGGCTACTGGCAGTCTTTTATTTACCCCTGTTCTAGACCATTACCTGACTCGGTATAGTCTGTTCACACTGAGAGATGCTGACTAAAATAAAATGTGATGAATCATGTAATAAACAACTTTAATAATGTGTACTACAATTTTAATGACTGTAATAAGAGCTTCAGAATTTAGCCTCAGAACCTAAAAACTGGGGTATTATTTACTTCTAATTAATTAAATAATTCTCTCCCATTCTCTCCTCCTCCCCTGCGCATTTGGGTTTCAAGTTCTCTCCTGAATGTTCCTTTTCAAACGCATTTCTCGAAGAGTACTGCTACTGCCTTTGCCCCTCTTCTCAGGACGCGTTACTTCCTATTCACTATGTGTGCCACTCAGAAAGTCTCTCTAAAATTACTACTGTTAACATTTTCTAAAATGTCTAAACCAAACCAAAGCCTGGAAATTCTGACTGGTATCTGGGTCCTGACTTTCCGGATGGTAACTAAAGGTCACGTGGGGTGGAAAGTGGCCTGTGGGTAACACAGAATACACACATGCACGCGAACAGGATATGTTGGTAATCCGGTTTCCTGAGACCTGGTGAGTTGTGAGAGTTCTCATCAACACTGTTGGGGAAGATGAAAAACCTTAAGCTCGGAAATACTGGATTTTAACAAGGTGTCCATTCTTAGAATTAGAATTTTGGGCTAGAGCAGAATGCCCAGGTATACCTCTTTCCCCCCACATTTTACATGTCTAAAAATACGAACACACACACACACACACACAAAATAAATGAAGTTAGTATCTGACAATGTTTCTTCACAGTGTGGAAGCTGGTGCTTGCAGCATGGCTTATGTCACGTCTCAAGCCCAGAAAGATGAAGAGTGTGGTTTTGGTGTTTAACCAGTCTCAACTGCACCCTGGCACTCTGTTTCTCCCCCCAGAGAACTTTGCTCTGCTAGAGGAAAGAAACCAACCTCACATCTTGAAACGAAACGGCTAGGATAAAAATAAAGCCCTGAAGTGGTTTGGTGACCGAGGTCAAACGGGGCGTTAAGGGTTTGTAGGTAGGGCCAATGTACTTTGAGAAACTTCCACTCACTGCCAACCACAAAGAGAGAGAAAGACATCAGCCTGAGAGTCCAGCAATGATCCAGGCCAGCAGCCCCAGTCCTTGCCTGTTAGGGGCCCTTTCTCACAGAACACATTAGCAATATCTGAAAAGCCCAGTCCTGGTTCTACCTTTGAAGCAATCTCACCAAGTTCTGTTTCTTCAGGCCTAAGAAAAAGAGAGCCAACCTATAGCCTCTTCCTACAGAAAGAGGCTTTACGAACACACCTGTCATCCTAGGTTGCCAAGTCTCGGGTCACAGAAGAATACTTTCAAACAGCTTCCAGGGTGGAGGAGCATGACATAAGGTACATACTATAAACTACTTCACAAAAGTAAAGGGCTGTATAAATGACATGATGTTCATATAATTCACACAGCAACCCTGCAAAACTGTATGGTACCCACCCTACAGACAGGTTATCTTTACAAGGCCAAGAAATTAAGCTAACTTTCTCTGCTTTGATAATGATGGAACAATGAAATAATCGAGTTACATGGATAAAAACATTTACCGATTAGCACAGAGACTCAATTCTTCCCTTGCTACAGGTCAGATCAATGCTTATGCCATCCAGAGAAAATCAGGCCAAGAGCTTTGAGCTGTACCTAAAGGCACTAATTCTGGAAAGTGCCAATCTAAAGGTTTGTGATACCACATCAGGACCCAAAACTCACTCCAAGACTCATCTTGCCTAAGAAAGCAGGCCTTCTAAGACTGCGCCCTGAGCTCTAGTTGTGTTCCCAGGGCAGCGGGGGTGAGGCGAGGGTGGAGGTATTAGATGTGTACCACCCACACATCACAGCTTTCTCCCCAGTGCGGCGGGGGCAGTGGTGGCAGCAGCGGCGAGCAGCAGCAGCTCAGGTGCACACACTATGCAAGGGGCACCGAAAAACAAGACAAGTGGTCGGAAGAAAATGCCACCTGCAAAACACACTTTCAAAATAAAAAAGCCTGCAAACAAATCCAACAAGTTGAGCATGTGAAAGCTCTGTGCTACCGGCTGCCTGACCTGGGTTTCTCACAGTGAAGTTGTGCTCCTTTGTTGGCCAACGTTTCCTTTGCTGGACTCCTAAGTAAATGCAAGAAAAAATACACTCGCGAACTACCCAGCCTCACAGAGCCATGCCTTCGGTCAGAAAGAAAAATCGTCATTCTCAACTTTTAATAGCGCCCTCCAAAGGGAAAAAAAGAACACCAAGGAAACATGGGACACATGAGATTTAGGCAGGGGCGACATGAAAAGTTTCAGGCAGAAACTATGATTTCCAAGCCTAGAGAAACAAGGTTCTCATGCTGGCAGAGATTTCAGGTAACAACTAAAAAGCCTGGGGTTAGAGAAAACTACAAAAGATAAGAAAAGTTTATTTCTGAGGCACCTGGGTGGTTCAGTGGGTTGAGCCTCTGCCTTCGGCTCAGGTCATGATCTCAGGGTCCTGGGATCGAGCCCCACATCGGGCTCTCTGCTCAGCAAGGAGTCTGCTTCCCCCCCTTCCTCCCCACCTGCCTCTCTGCCTACTTGTGATCTCTGTCAAATAAATAAATAAAATTTTTAAAATAAATGAATAAATGTTTCTTTTTTAAAATGTTTTCTCACTATTTTGATTTGCATTTTTTTTAGACTTTGAGAGAGAGTGAGCGAGCACACAAGGAGGGGCAGAGGCAGAGGGAGAGGGAAAAACAGACTCCTTGCTGAGCAGGGAGCCTTGAGCAGGGAGCCTTAAAGCAGGTCTCGATCCCAGGACCCTGGGATCATGACCTAAGCCAAAGGCAGACACTTAACCGACTGAGCCCACCAAGGTGCACAAGAAAAACTTTTTTTTTTTTTTAAGATTTTATTTATTTGACAGAGAGAAAGAGAGAGAGAGAGCGATCACAAGTAGGCAGAGAGGCAGACAGGGAGAGAGGAGGAAGCAGGTTCCCTGCTGAGCAGAAAGCCCGATGCAGGGCTCGATTCCAGGACCCCAAGATCATGACCCAAGCTGAAGGCAGATACCTAACCAACTGAGCCAACCAGGTGCCCAAAAAGTTTATTTCCAATCAACTGGTTTGGTGGGTGGCATTCAGACTTTTCCAGAACACAGCCTGAAGCTTTTCAGTTCACACGCTTAGGCAGAGTAACTTCTCACTTTTCACCAAGTTTGGCTGCAACAGGATGTTGAGGAAAGAAGCTGTCCCAGAGCTGTGTGTGCAGGCCTCCATTCCCAGAGGTACTAATTTCATCAGGAAACAGAAGCAATACCTTCAGATTCCTTAGGCTCACTACTAGACTGCAGACAAAGAGGGAACCAGCCTGGTAGCAGGACATACTGCTAACTAGTTTCTGGATCAACACCAATGACAATACCACATGAAGCCAAGCAAAACATTTATGCCCCACCCCCCCCCAAATCAAAAGAAAAAGAAAAACCAAAACAACACGTATGGTCCAATGA
>CM053619.1:9547370-9584902 GCA_028646535.1 Procyon lotor | reverse complement strand
ATTTTGGCGGCACTTTGAAAGCACTGATCACAAAACCAAATGCCTACGGAGAAAAGGTGGGTGATGAAAGTGAGCAGCATGCAAGTACGGGGGGGGGGGGGGGGAGATAAACTGGAGAGCACAAGCCTGATTAAAAGGGGCTAGCTGCTACCTGGCTCTGGCAAACTGCTGCAAGATCTTGATTTTTTCATAAATTAGCTGGCAACTGATTGAACCTTAAAAACAAAACAAGCAAAAATCTACCATTTGGGGGCACCTGAACCATCTGATTAGTGTTAGCATTACTAAAAGTGAGACAATCAGACACCTGCTAATGCAGGGCAAAATGAGGCAGACAGCACCACCTTTGAAGTACTCTTGCCAAAAAGGCTGAACCCCAATCTAACCAAGTTTCTAGAGCTAACTCACATTTACAGAACATGAGGGACAGAAGGAAAGGTTAAATGACACCACAAGGAAACAAAGACAAATTCAGAATGTGGGAATTCTACAGGACAACTAACTAGCTTCTTTAACAAGCTTATGACATGAAGAACGTTCTCAAAAGGGAAGGCAGAATTGTTCTTGACTACAAGAAACTTAGGAGATAAAACAATCCAATATAACATGTAGGCCTTATTTTGAACAAACCAATTCTAAGACGACATTTGTTAGATAACATGGGAAGTGAAGTTACGGAGCAGATACCAAATGATGCCACAGGCAGACATGGCAATGGCACTGTGGTATTTGAGAAAAAGTCCATTATTTTTTTTTTTTTTTTTTTTTTTTAAAGATTTTATTTATTTGACAGAGAGAAACACAGCGAGAGAGGGAACACAAGCAGAGGGAATGGTAGCGGGGGAAGCAGACTTCCTGCCGAGCAGGGAGCCCGATGCGGGGCTCGATCCCACGACCCTGGGATCATGACCTGAGCCGAAGGCAGACGCTTAACGACTGAGCCACCCAGGCGCCCCTAAGTCCATTATTTTTTAAAAGGTGTGTACAGAAGTGAAATATGTAGGGTTGCAATGGTGCATTATCTAGGATTTCCTTTAAAATATTTCAACTGGGGCGCCTGCATGGCTCAGTGGGTTAAAGCCTCTGCCTTGGGCCCAGGTCATGATCTCAGGGTCCTGGGAATGAGCCCCGCATTGGGCTCACTGCTCAGCGGGGAGCCTGCTCCCCCCCCTCCTCTGCCTGCCTCTCTGCTTACTTGTGATCTCTCTCTCTGTCAAATAAATAAATAAAAAATCTTTAAAAAAATAAAATAAGGGACGCCTGGTTGGTTTATTTGGTTAAAGCCTCTGCCTTCAGCTCAGGTCATGATCTCAGGGTCCTGGGATTGAGTCCCACATCGGGCTCTCTGCTTAGCGGGGAGCCTGCTTCCCCCACCCCCCGCCTCTGCATGCCTCTCTGCCTACCTGTAATCTCTCTCTCTCTCTCTCTCTGTCAAATAAATAAATAATCTTTTTAAAAATTAATAAATAAAATAAAATATTTCAATCAAGGGCACCTGGATGGATCAGTCAGTCAAGCATCCTACTCTTGCTTTTGGCTCAGGTCATGATCTCAAGGGTCATAGGAACAAGCCCAGTGTCGGGCTGCTCTGTGCTCAGCGGGGAGTCTGCCCGAGGATTCTCTCTCTCCCTCTGCCTCTGTCCCCCCAACCCCTCACTGCTCATTCTCTCTCTCTCCCCCTCTCAGATGGATAAATCTTTATTTATTTTTTTAAAGATTTTATTTATTTGACAGAGAGAAACACAGCGAGATAGGGAACACAAGCGGAGGGAATGGTAGCGAGAGAAGCAGGCTTCCTGCCGAGCAGGGAGCCCGATGCAGAATAGAGTCCAATCTCTATTCCTACCAACTTAGATCAGGACTCGATCCCAGGACCCTGGGATCATGACCTGAGCGAAGGCAGACACTTAACGACTGACCCACCCAGGCGCCCCTGGATAAATCTTTAAAAAAATAAAAATAGCTGGGCGGTGGGGGGTTAGGGATAAGGTGGCTGGGTTATGGACATTGGGGAGGGTATGTGCTATGGTAAGTGCTGTGAAATGTGTAAGCCTGACGATTCACAGAAATGTACCCTGCGGCAAATAATACATTATATGTTAATAAAAAAATTTCAATGAATGAATGAATGAATGAATAAAATACTGCAACCAGGGCACCTGCATCGCTCAGTCGGTTAAGCATCAGACTCTTAATCTCAGCTCAGGTCTTGATCTCATGGTTATGAGTTCAAGCCCTGCACTGGGCTCCATGCTGGGCATGGAGCCTACTTTAAAAATAACATAACATAAAGTAAGGTAAAGTAATGTAACATAACATAACGTAACAAACACAACAAACAACATAACATAACATAACATAACATAACATAACAAAATACTTCAACCTGGGTGGGGGGAACAATACATGAGGGAAAGCTAAAACAAAGATGGAAAAATCTTGATAACTGTTGAATATGAGTGACAGGTAGATGCGGGTTTATTTTATTATTTTCTCTTGTGTGTGTTTGAAATTTGTCATTATTAAATAAAAGTCTTCATATCACTATGGTGAGTGCTGTGAAATGTGTAGGCCTGATGATTCACAGACATGTACCCTGGGGTAAATGATACATTATATGTTAATTAAAAAATAAATTAATTTTTAAAAAAAGTCTTCACATTAAACAAAACAGGTCTGCATTTAAACAGTGGACTCCCAGGCTGTGAATTTATCAAGCTTATTGTTCACTTTGGTTAGAAAGAGTAAAAAAGGCAAAAATAAACTTAACAGCTTAAAAGATTATAACAAAAAAGTAAGTATGTAAATAACTACTACCAGCAATACATGAGAAATTACAATATGCCACTCATTGTTCTTCACATGCATTATTACTTCATTTAGTCTATCAGTATCACCATCTGATAGATGAAGAAACTGAAGTGCATGCTTCATTGCTGATAACCGATAAAACTAAGACTTGAACTTAGAACTTCCCAAAGCCCAAGCTGTTAAACTCTGCACTATCCTCCCTCTGATACAGCAAATGCTGGACAAAATTAATAAAATCTATCAAGCTGCCAGACTCTAAGAGAGATACAATAGACCTATAGGCAAGCACTCATGGAAGGATCTCCCAAATCCAACAGTAATATGGGGGGTGGGGAGGACAAAGATAAATAACTCTGTATGATATGCCACTAATTGTGTAAAAGAAGGGAGAGAACCATATATAAATATATGGATATATATATACATATATGTTATACACACACACACAATCTTTTACCTATTCCAAAATATTTCTTTAAATAACATATTTAAAAAGGCAATCGCTCCTCTGCTAGATCTTTCAATCTCTATTTCTACCAACCTAGAAGCCAACCCTAACACTGCTGCCTAGAAACTTTTCCAACTAGAACCTAGTTTTTCTTTACTTTTCTTTAAAGATTTTGTTTATTCATTCGACGGAGAGAGACACAGCGAGAGAGGGAACACAAGCAGGAAGAGTGGGAGAGGGAGAAGCAGGCTTCCCGCTGAGCAGGGAGCCTGATGCGGGGCTCGATCCCAAAACCCTGGGGATCATGATCTGAGCCAAAGGCAGATGCTTAATGACTAAGCCACCCAGGCACCCCAAGAACCCAGTTCTTCAAACAAAGTCACAAAGTTTCCACGCCCAGGGGGCCTCAAATTAATCTCTCATGCCCCAATTTATCACTAGTTCAAGATGCTTCCCCACAAAATGGACCCTTTCAGACTAATCTTTCAAAACAATAATCAGTCCTATTGTCTGATAGGACAATGTCTATCTTTCTTGGAGATCTTCTTCCGTATTCATGTGACTTAAGAAGTTTCTCTTTAGGGATGCCTGGGTGGCTCAGTGGGTTAAAGTCTCTGCCTTCGGCTCAGGTCATGATCTCAGGGTCCTGGGATCAAGCCCCGCATTGGGCTCTCTGCTCAGCAGGAAGCCTGCTTCCCCCTTTGTCTCTCTATCTGCCTCTCTGCCTACTTGTCATCTCTCTCTCTCTGTCAAATAAATAAATAAAAACTTTAAAAAAAAAAAAAAGAAGTTTCTCTTTACACAGGAGAGGGAGGACATTACAGTGTCCCTTTGTGTACTTGGATAAACAGCAAGAAACAGTACCTATGTTGACTTCAGAAATTAGAGTACCACTTTTCCAATTAAGTTCTGAGTTGATAATTAAGCATGGATTTTTCTCTTCTGATTTCCCAGGTTAATGGGCATTAGACATTTCCAATACTAAGTGCTGTAACCTATGTAAACATGCAGGAAAAGCACACCCTAAGATGTTAATGGTAGTTATTGCTAGGTGGTAAAAACACATCACTTATCTGCATTTTCATAATTTTTACAATAAGGATGTATTGGCTTTGTAAATTTTTTAAAAGATTTATTTATTTTTGTAGGGTCAGGGAGCAGAGGGAGAGGGAGAGAGAATCCCAAGCAGACCCTGTCCTGAGCACAGAGCCCCACATGGGGCTCGATCTCATGACCCTAAGATCAGGACCTGGGCTGAAACCAAGAGTCAGAACCTTAACCAACTGCGCCACCTAGGCACCCCGGGGCTGTAAATTTTTAAAGGCAATAAAAATATCAAAATGAAAAGAAAAGAAGGCTTGCTCTACTTAATCGAAGCCATTTGGTAATTTCCTCCAACAACCAAGACACAAAGAAACACTAGTATCTTCTGCACATTTGAGTTTGGAATACCTAAAGCACTGTCTAAAGGAGTAGCCCTCAAATTTTAATCAACAAACTGTGGGGCAAAAATTCAATTTCCACCCTAATTTAATGAATGAAACAGTATTGCTTTTGTTCAATTAACAATGCAGACATGAGAAGTAAACAATGAGAAATTCCAGAAACAATTACTTCTGGAATTCAGAAGTACATTATTTGGGCCCAGCCCACTGACCACTACCTACACATACCATAGGACCAAACTAGAAAGTGTTCCCTTGGAAGGCTCAGTCTCTCTCCCACTCCAACTTTCTCATATGATCCTCCAAATTATCATAGACTTAGATATCCTGCAAGCCCTCTTCTGTGTCACACCTGTCTTTGCCCTGCTGTTCCTTTTACTTGGAACACTCTCTTCTCACTTGGCCTAGTTAACTCCCAGGAGACCTTCCAAAGTCACTCTCCTTTTCCTCACTACAACCCATACTTCCACCAGGGCTGAACCAAGTGTTCTTCTCTGTGCTTCCGTGGTACCCAGTGCATTTCTCCCTCACGCCACTTACCAGAATATACTTGGGCATCATTATTTGCGGATTTTGTATTTGTGAATTCAGCTACTTACTAAAACTCATTAATAACACCAAAATCAACACCGATGGTGCTATTGCAGTCGTGCATGGAAATACCCAGAGTGGCAAAAAATTCAAGTTGCCTGATACACATGTTCCCAGGTGAGGTTCAAGAAGGTGACTGACTGACTTTTTGCCCAAGTCCTCATACTCTAAGCAAATACCCTTTCCAAGGTCTATTTAGAGCCATGTTTTCACATTTGTGTGCTTTTTGTTGGTGATTTCACTGTTTAAAATGGCCTCTAAGCTGAAGTGTTCTAGTGTTCCTAAGTGCAAGAAAGCTGGGATGTGCCTTACAGAGAAAATGTGTGTCTGTTCAGGCACAAGTTATAGTGGTGTCAGTCATGAGTTCAATGTTAATGAATCCATAATATATATTAAATAAAATGACTATAAACAGAAAACAAGGTTATGGGGCGCCTGGGTGGCTCAGTTGGTTGAGCATCCAACTCTTGATTTTGGTTCAGGTTATGATTTCAGGGTTGTAAAATCAAGCCTCGCTTTGGGCTCCACAATGAGCATGGAACCTGCTTAGGATTCTCTCTGCCTTTTTCTCTCTCTCTAAAAACCAAACAAACAAAAAAGGTATGTACTGATCACTTGATGAAATTCTTATAATCAGAGGCTCACAGAAATCTAAGACTGCATTTCCCTGAGAAGCAATGGTTCAGGGGTGCTTGGGTGGCTCAGTTTGTTTAAACATCTGCCTTCGGCTCAGATCATGATCCCAGGGTCCTGGGATCAAGCCCCGCATTGGGCTCCTCATTCAGCAGGAAGCCTGCTTCTCCCTCTACCTCTGCCTGCCGCTCTGCCTGCTTGTGCCCTCTCTCTCCCTATTAAATAATCTTAAAAAAAAAAAAGGAGTGGTTCAATATTCACTAATTCAGTGTCTGTGCTGACTTTCTAGCACATAACTACCACAAATGACAATAACCAACTCTATACCCAAACATTCTGCTTATGTGGCCACTACTTCCACCAGATCATGTGGAAGTTTGGCAAACTAGGCTCACAGGCCAAAGGCAGGCTATCTGCCACTGGTCTTTGTAAACAAAGTTTTACTGGAACACAGCCATGCTCATTCATTTATGTACTGTCTACGGCTATTTTAGCACCCCAACAGCTAAGTAGTTGTGTTTTTTTTGTTTTTGTTTTTAAGGTAATTAGTTGTAACAGAGACCATATGGCCTGCAAAGCCTCAAATATCGACTATCTGGCCTTTTTCAGAAAAAGCTTGCTGACCCCTGCATTAGACTCTAAGCTCTCTGAGGTAATAATAATGTCGTATTCATCTTTACAACACTAGCACAAAGCTGGCACAACAGGCCAGGTTAGACTTTAGTCTGGTTAAGCACTGGACCCAGAAGCAGCCCTCTAACTCTAAAAACTAAAGACTAACTGCAGTAAATTCTGGATGTAAACAAGTCCTGAAAAAAAAAAAAAAAAAAAAAACTATGCAAAGAACTAAAATAAATATTGATATGGTATAAAAACCATTTGGTGGGTGAAACAAGAGATTCAAATAAGGAAAGACTGAACAATAGGTATTAGGAGCTACTGAGGTATGGTCCAGTCTGAACCCCAAAACACACTGAGAAGGGTGGAAGAGAAGAAAGATTTGTCAAGAGGTTGGCCTCTTACAACGACATCTCATTTCCTAAAGACATTTTCCACACATAGCACCAAACATGTTATAGGTACAGTAACCACAGTCAGCTGGAGAAAATGCTGGGAAATGGTAAATCAAATCATGCCAAAACATGAGAACTCACTAAAGATCCAGAGACAAACATCGATCAATGGCTCCTATTCTCATTTGCTCATTCTTCCCCAATAGACAGATTCAAGTTACATTCTATTCAAGATACGAACAGAGCAGTTTCATCAGAGACCCTGGCCCCTCAGTGTGAAAAGTGTTTCTGATGCTATAATCTCCTTAATTAATACACTACCTGCAAAAACTCATTTGCTAAGCAGTAACCCTTTTCTGATCTCCAAAGGGAGCTGTGGTATAGCAGAAGGCACATCCACTAAATAAAGAATGTTTGCACCCTGGTGACATTGAATTTGAGTAGCCTCGCTGGCAGGGGTAGAGTTTTTAAATATGAGTCTCAATTAGTTTAAAAGGATGCCACTTACAGTTGAGGTTGGCAGTCCCTCCCCAGTTAGCGTGTTCAACCCAAACCACATCTCAAGACTGAAAACCAACAACCCACAAGCTAACCTCCTGTAGCCATTCAGAGAGAAATCCAAAGAGCCTGGGCCTGGCAAAGAGAAAATAAACTAGTTGGGACTCTACTATCATTAAGAACAACCACCTGAAGCCAAACTTTCTGCTTATTCATGGATGTAAATTTTAGTAGTTTGTGCTAGAAACTCTCTAGGAATTGCTAAAGGAGGCTAATCACCCAAAAAAGACAACTAAAATGAACAAGCATGCACAGAAAATACATAAGTTACACAGGTAAGGTAAACAAATGACATATACCTGTATAACAAAGTATCATTCAGTCATACTAAGAATATACCAAAAAAAGATATTCTTAAACAAGTGGAAATAGTTCTGCTATAATCCTTGTTTTGAAAATATCCATTTGTTCCATTGTGATAAATATAATGGGGAACAATGTGAGCATAGCACAAATTTTGCATGTCCTTATGCATGACTTTGTTCATGAGAAACAATGAACACAGAAAAGTGCACTCAGCTGAACCAAGCTATACAGGAATAGAAAATACACACACTCTCCAGATATCTACCAGCTACCACAGTTCACTATGTGAACTCGGTCTAGGCCACACCGATCCACATCTGGTGTTACCTCTACCTGTCCAATTTCAAATAACCCTCCTTCCACCACTTCACAATAACACTAAAGCTGCACAATAACACTAAAGTTGCAATAACACTAAAGACTTCCTTCTGAAGTCGCTTCTGGAGTTCTTTTCTTTTCCAAAATAATATTTATGTATTTCTTAACCAATGGACATGTATAAAATGGCATAACTGTCTTATTAGGTTCATATCTTTTTTCATTTTTTTTAGTAAGTCACTGAGGATGTTTTTCAGTGTCATGCTCCTAACCCCATCTTGTCCATAAGCTCTGTGGCTTTTTTTTCTGTGTGATTTTACATAGCACAGTGATTTTTACGACTGTGTATGTTATATTATAACATTATAACAGAACTGACTGTACGTCTAATTCCTAAGTTAAGCAAACTATAGGGGCACCTGGGTGGATGATGATTAGACTAAAAATATAAAAACAGCTTCACAGATAGTTTAAAAAAGGAATGACCATTTTACTCTGTATATGTCTCTAATTATTTGAAATTTCTACCAAAAATACATCCATATATTATTTCTACAATTAAAAATAAAATAATTTAAAAATAATAAAATAAAATAAAATAATTAGTAAAAATTAATAGATCTAATGTCAGCCCATATGCTGAAAATGACTTCTCTGAGATGCAAACAAGAATGAAAACACAGACTTAGGGATACCTGGGTGGCTCAGTTGGTTAAGCATCTGCCTTTGGTTCAGGTGATAATCCCGGCATCGTGGGATCCAGCCCTGCATTGGTTCCCTGCTCAGTTGGGAGTCTGCTTCTCCCTCTATCCCCATATCCTACTCATGCTCACTCACTCTCCCTGTCTCAAATAAATAAAATCTTAAAAAAAAAAAAAAAAAAAGAATAAAAGCACAGACTCATAAACACATTCCTTAAAAATCAATGAAATACCTAATGGAAGAGAGAGATCTATAGGATATTAGTTATAACCTTAACTCTTATGAAGGATACTCCCCAACCTTGAAGTAAAGGTCAAGGAAAGCCACAAAATGCTTTCTCAAATTGTTGTTACTTGCATTTTATTTATCTACTTAAAATATTTGTTTGAGAGAAAGATGTGAGAGTACAGGGGGGCAAGCAGAGGGAAAGAATCAAACAGACTCCTGCTGATCGTGAAGCCTGGTGAGGGCCCTGAGATGATGACCTAAGCCAAAACCAAGAGTCCATGTTCAAGGGACTGAGACACCCAGGCACCTCTGTGGCTTTCATTTTAGAGACAGACAGTGGAGCTAACCCAATAGAACAGTTTCTGTCTTATTCAAACAAGCTTCCCATTTGGGGCTGCAATATCCAAACTAGAAGAGGACAGCAGGGAGAGGGTCCACCAGAGCTGCAACTCCTTTGAAGCAACCCATGCAAACCATGGCACATGGCAAACTGGAAGTTTCATTTATAAGTAATGACTACTTTCCAAGTCATGCAGAAAACAGCTAAAAAGACTAAGAAGGCTAAAGGAAGAGAAGTGGAAATTTTTTTTAAGATTTTATTTATTTATTTTAGAGAGAGAGTCAGGGGCAGAGCAGGGAGAAGGACAAGCAGACTCCATGGTGAGCACAGAGCCCAATGCAAGACTAGATCCCACAATCCCAAGATCATGACCTGAGCTGAAACCAAGAGTTGGGCAATCAACCAAATCAGCCCCTAGGTGCCCCAGAGAAATGGAAATTTTAAATTAAACCCCAAAGAAGTCCTCCTATCCCACCAGCTTTGATTCATTCTTAGCAGACAACCATGTCTCCAACTTCAAAAAGAAAAAAGAAAACATCAGGGCGCCTGGGTGGCTCAGTGGGTTAAAGCCTCTGCCTTCGGCTGGGGTCATGATCTCAGGGTCCTGGGATTGAGCCCCATATCGGGCTCTCTGCTCAGCAGGGAGCCTGCTTCCCCCTCTCTCTCTGCCTGCCTCTGCCTACTTGTGATCTCTCTCCTCTCTGTCAAATAAGTAAATGAAATCTTTAAAAAAAAAAGAAAACATCAAAAAGGCCCTCCCTCATCTTCCTCCTACAACACCCACAACCTCACCTGACCCCATTACCCATTCCTCCTTTCCCTCAAATATAAGAAAGAGGGATCTCCCACCCTCATTCAGGCTAATCCCTGCACTTGTGCTCCAAGTTTCTCTCCCTTCTAATCCTCTGCAAGGACCTCTCCCTGCCTGCCATCTATCTCCTTTCTCTCTTAGATCGTCAACCTACTTATTGTTTTTTTTTCTGGAGTGACTGAATCAACTCTCATGACTTCAATCCCATCTATAGGAGGCTGCCTTCAAATACCTTCATCTCTAACCCAGGATGCTCTCCCCACTTTCAGATATGATCGCCATTAAATCTCTCTTCAATGTCCTATAGAAATTCCAACATGTCTAAAACTAAACTCTTCATTTTCTCCTAAAACCAATTCTACCTCTATTCCCTATCTCAAGGAATAGACCAGACTTCACCCAGTTTCCAACACAGAAATACCTCCATAGATGTTACTTTTGACTTCCTCTTGTCCTTCATCTCCCCCTGTCCAATCAAGTCCTTTGGATTCTACCTCATTAATATACCTCATATTTGCTCACTTCTCCTCATCTCCAGAGCCATTTTCTCGTTCAGGTCCTCTCCACATCATACTTGGATTATTGCAGCACCCCTCCTACTCTTATTTCTAGTTTTACCCTTCTTCAAACTCTACACAAAGCAGCCGGAGTTATATTTCTAAAATGTGTTCTCTAACAAAGTTACTTCCTTATTTAAAGCATTCAATAGTTCCTTACTACCTTCAGGACAAAGGTCAAATTATTTACTGCATAACCCTTCAAGATGTGGTCCCACTTCACCCCACCATCCATTCTACTATGAATTTTACTTTCAAGGCACTATGAATCAGCCATTTAGTTTTCCTACTATGCTCTCTCTCCCACTAGTTTCACAAAATCCCAACAGAATCCTAAAGTATCATACTGGTGACTCCAAACGCAAAGCGGCAAAATATTCCCATCCTATACTAAGTAGATCTTCCTTCAGAAAACTAGTTTTACTAAATTCTATAGTGCCACATAGTGGTGAGAGAGGGAAGCACACAATAAAAATGAAGTGTATGTAGCTGGAGAGGAGGTCGTCAGAAAGCCTGAAGTGATTTACCTTCCCTGGGATTGATAGGAAATGTCTGTGCAGTGCCTCCCAGTTGCGTGTACTGGGTCATCCACTTTTACTTAGCTAGTCTTGCTCATTATATCACCCTCAGGAACTTACATCACTTGGGCTCAGGCTTCCCAGCCCATTCTCCTGCTCAGAATCCTTCCCAGATTCAGTGCCCTGGGAGGACCGGGGATGTGATGGATGGATCCAGATCTCTAAGCGAGTGGTGTCATCTCCAACATGCCGGAAAGTAGACTTCTTCCCTTTCCGCCACTGGTCAGGGCTCAGTTCCAATTCCTCGTGCTGCTTTTTTTCCATCTGTTCTGCCTGTACAACATACAAACACAAAAGCTCAGACTCTCCTGGGATTTAGGTAATAAAAAGAGGCACTCACCTCATCTGAGTTTGTTGCCCAGGGGCTATAAAAAGTAAAGACTTTATGTATAGTCCCTAAGTATTAAAGTATTATCTACTTTGTCTCATAGAAGTTATTAATTCCGTAATCTAGATACACACCCAAGTGCCCAGGAGAACTCTCCTGAAGATGAGTTTGGTTCTGCATACAGGCTGACTGACTCCATCAGCACAGCCCAGTGGGACCCCTTGAGGACATTATGAGGCATTCCCCTGAGGACAGAGAAGCACGAAGAGAAACATATTCTTTTAGGAAGGAATGAATTTGCCTGCATCCCCACTCACCTTTCGTTTGGTCTCCTCAAACAAACTCATGAGACTCTCCTTGGCAGTCAGGATAGGGTTGCTGGCAGCTAAACTGCGCATATAGTAATAGACAGCATCAAGCTTCCTCCTCTGCAGAAAGAGGCCAGAGACATCAAGTCAACCAATCCTTTTCCTGACTCCAGTCTGAGTCAGCTGACCTAGAAAACCTTACTATCCCTCTCAGGCTATAAGGAATTCCAATAAGAACATCAGAATGCTATCCATGGGAGGAACCACGATTACGTAAGGGATCTCTCCTAGCACAGGATTGACTGTGTCTTACATGCTGAGGTACTCTAAGAGCCAAGTACTCACAAGAGGGAAAAAGAATAAAGAGCCTCATCAAATATAAAATCCAATTACATTTTGTTTTTAGAGAAAGAAAATGTTCAACTCACTAGTCATTAGCTAAAAAAAAATATAAATAACAATGGCAACATCACTGATTTAAGTAGAGTGAGACAAGTGACCACCACTTCATAGATTTTACCTCTAAACCTAAGAACATTGCCCCAGGGGCATTATTAGTCCCATTTTAAAGATGAGGAAATGGATGCCCAGGGAGATTGTTGTCCAACACCATAACTTGTCCAACAAGGCCTCCAAGCCAAATCCTGGGTATGTCAGTATATGAACCTACATCTGTCTGGCTCCTGAGTTCAGGTTTGTGCTATACCACACTGACTCTGCAGAGAAATTCCAATGAATTCAGCAAATAAATACTTCAAGTCTGTTTCACAACCAATTAATAAGAAAAAGAAGTAAAAGAAAGAGAGAAGGGGGGCGCCTGGGTGGCTCAGTCATTAAGCATCTGCCCTCGGCTCAGGTCATGGTCCCAGGGTCCTGGGATCAAGCCCCGCATCAGGCTCTTTGCTCGGCGGGGAGCCTGCTTCTCCCGCTACCATTCCCTCTGCTTGTGTTCCCCCTCTAGCTGTGTTTCTCTCTGCCAAGTAAATAAAATCTTTAAAAAAAAAAAAAAAAAAGAAAAGAAAGAAAGAAAGAAAGGGAAAAGGTTAGAAAGGAGGGGGGAAAAAAAAACACTGAAACAAAGGGAGAAAGAATGTCAAAAAGCTTTTCTCCAACTTCATATACATTTTCCCTTTTTTTTCTGTCTCAAAATGCATTTAGAACACTAAGTTCTTTCTCACCCCAGTAACTCATTCTTCAAAACTTGCATCTTAAAAAAACAATAAGGGGCGCCTGGGTGGCTCAGTGGGTTAAAAGCCTCTGCCTTCGCCTCAGGTCATGATCTCAGGGTCCTGGGATGGTGCCCCACATCGGGCTCTCTGCTCAGCAGGGAGCCTGCTTCCCCCCCTCTCTCTGCCCGCCTCTCTGCCTATTTGTGATCTCTCTCTCTGTCAAATAAATAAAATTTAAAAAAAAAGAAGAAAAACAACTCATTAAAAAAAAAAAAAAACCAACAAAAAAACCCTCGCATCTTCTATTCAGCTAGCATTGTTAAAGGTACACATTCTAAGGTCAACTGCCTGAGTTTGAATTAGGTCCACTCATTAGGTAGATATTTATTAGAAGATATTTACACACCTATGGCTCTTAAAATGAGTAATATTGATATAATACATACATTTTAACAGAATATCTGATATACTATTACAGTCAGTTAAATGGGGGCTATTTTTTTTGTTTCTTGTTTTTTATTTTTAAGTAATCTCTACTACACCCAATGTGGGGCTCAAACTCACAACCCTGAGATTAACAGTCACATGCTCTACCAACTGAGCCCGACAGGCACCCCTAATGGGGGCTATTTTTAATATTATCCCAAACTGTACTGATATCAGCCTATAACACTCACTTGATTTTAGATTGTGTTTTGTCCATTCTACAATGATTTTTTTTTCATATTTTAACATTTCTGAAATCAAGATAGAACTTACAATCAAAAACTACCATTATATCTATTTATAATTCACATATTCTTTCTTAGTGGTCCAGAAAATAATGGCACATCTAATCAATCATCACATTTTATGAAGTCTGATTTGTACCACTGTCTACACACCTTACTTGTCTTCTCAATACATTTTTCAGAGCAGAAACCATACCACATATTCATCACTCACAGCACCTAGCAAAGTGCTGTGCACAGTTTCTCACTGAATTCTTGAGATTCACTGAATGACTGATTGGAGGAGATAGAAAATTGAGATAGTGATGTTAAAAGACAACTAGGATAAAAGGGAGACAGAAAAAGACGGACAGAGGAAAAGAGCTTGAAAGGATCACCAATTTAGGTCACAGGTCTATGAAAGAAAAATACACCAGTTTAATCAGAATGGCAAAAAGCCACTGAGGGAATTCAATGAAGTTGTAAAACATTATGATCAATGCTCAAAAATCAGTGATATTTCTATATATTAGTAATAAACATTCTTTAAAAAAAATTAAGAAAATAAATCTATTTACAACAGCCTCAAAAAGAATAACATACTTAGGAATAAGTTTTACCAAGGAAGTGTATAACTTATACACTGAAAATTATAAAACACGTCGGAAAAAAATTAAAGAAGACCTAAATAAATCAAAAACATCTGTGTAAATACTCCCCAAAGCAACTACACAGTCAATGTAATTCTTATGAAAATCCCAATGACTCTTTTTGCAGAAATGAAAAAGCTGATCCTAAAGTCCGTATGGAATTACAAGAAGCCCCAAACAGCCAAACTCATCTTGAAAAAGAAGAACAAAGGTGGAAAACTCATATATCCTGATTTCAAAATTTACCACAAAGCTATAGCAATTAAAACAATGTGGTGCTGGCATAAGGACAGACATACGGATCCATGCAAGAGAACTGAAGGTCCAGAAATAAATCCAGGCACCAAATGATTTTCAACAAGGATCGCAACACTAGTCAATGGGGAAAGAACACCCTCTTCATGGGGTGTCTGGGTGGCTCAGTGGGTTAAAGCCTCTGCCTTTGGCTCAGGTTATGATCTCAGGGTCCTGGGATCGAGCCCCGCATCGGGCTCTCTGCTCAGCAGGGAGCCTGCTTCCCTCCTCTCTCTGCCTGCCTCTCTGCCTACTTGTGATCTCTCTCTTCTCTGTCAAATAAATAAATAAAATCTTAAAAAAAAAATCTGAAAGAACAGCCTCTTCAACAAAGGGTACTAGAAGAATTGGATAGCCACATGCAAAAGAATGAAGTTGGACCCCTATTTCAAACCATACACAAAAATTAATGAAAAATGAATCAAAGATCTAAATATAAAAACTATAAAAACTCTTAAAAGAGGGGCGTCTGGGTAGCTAAGTCACTTAAATGTCCAATTCTTGGTTTCTTCTCAGGTCATGATCTCATGATTCATGAGATCAAGCCCTGCATCAGGCTCTGCGCTCAGTGGGGAGTTGGCTTGAATATTCACTCCCTCTTGGGGCACCTGCGTGGCTCAGTCAATTATGCACCTGCCTTCAGCTCAGGTCATGATCCCAGGTCCTGGAACTGAGCCCCTCATCGGGCTCCCTGCTCAGCAGAAAGCCTGCTTCTCCCTCTCCCTCTGCCTGCCATTCTGCCTACTTGTGCTCGTAATCTCTCTGTCAAATAAATAAATAAAATCTTTAAAAAAAAAAAAAAGATTCTCTCCCTTGACCCCTCCCCCAACGCATGCACATGCATGCACACATGCTCTAATAAATAACTTTTTTTCTTTTAAGATTTTATTTATTTATTTGTCAGAGAGACCACACGTGAGCACAAGCAGGGGGAGCTGCTGCAGGCAGAAGGAGAAGCAAACTCCCCGATGAGCAAGAAGCCTGACGCAGGACTTGATCCCAGGACCCTGGGACCCAAGCCAAAGGCAGATGCTTAACCAATGAACCACCCAGGCATCCTGAAAGCAGGATCTTTTTTTTTAATATTTTATTTTTTTTATTTGACAGAGAGAGAGAGATGACAAGTAGGCAGAGAGGCAGGCAGAGAGAGAGGGGGAAGCAGGATCCCTGCTGAGCAGAGAGCCCGATGCAGGGCTTGATCCCAGGACCCTGAGATCATGACCTGAACTGAAGGCAGAGGCTTTAACCCACTGAGCCACCCAAGCGCCCCCTGAAAGCAGGATCTTAAAGAGATTTTTGTACACTCACGCTCATGGCAGCATTATTCACAATGGCCAAAAGGTGGAAGTCTGCACTGACAGAAAGTGATAAACAAAATATGGTATATACACACAACTGAGTGCTATTCAGCCTTAAGAAGAAAATTCTGACACAAGCTGTTACATGGATGGACCTTGAGGATATAATGCTAAGTGAAATAAGCCAGTCACAAAAAGACAAATACTGTATGATTCCACTTATATTAAGTACCTCAAGTAGACAAATTCAGAGACAGAAAGTAGAAGGGTGGCTGTCAGTGGTTGGAGGGAGGGAAAAATGGGGTGTTGCTTAATAAATGGTATAAAATTTCAGTTTTGCAAGATGAAGAGAGTTCTGGAGATTAGCTGTACTACAATGTGAATGTAAAATGGGTAAGAAGGTAAGTTTCATCTCATGTATATTTTACAATTAAAATTTTTTAGTTTTTTTAATTTAAGAAAATAATGGGCAAAGGATTTATTTATTATTATTTTTTAAAGATTTTATTTATTTATTTGACAGAGAAGAGAGAGATCACAATCAGGCAGAGAGGCAGACAGAGAGAGGGAAGCAGGCTCCCTGCCAAGCAGAGAGCCCGATGCGGGGCTCAATCCCAGGACCCTGAGACCATGACCTGAGCCGAAGGCAGAGGCCTAAACCACTGAGCCACCCAGGCACCCTGGGCAAAGGATTTATTTATTTATTTATTTTTCCATTGGCCATGTTTTATTTGTCCTTTTCTTTGAACAGGATAACCAAAGATACAGACAGTATTCAATAAAATAAAATAGATGAAACAAATTCTAAGAGACTGCAATGCCACATGGTACATTTAACCTAATTTTATTCATTCTTGGGCAAAGGATTTAAATAGATATTTCTCCAAATGGCGTAAAAGTGCAGCTCAACATCATTAGTTGTTAGGGAAATGCAAGTCAAAACCACAATGAGATACTACTTCAAAGTCACTAGATTTGTAGATAACAAAATGATTCTAAAGTTTATATGGAAAGGCAAAGGATCCAGAATAGCCTACACAATACTGACAAAGAAGAACATGGTCGGAAGACCGAACTACCCAACTTCATGACTTATCATAAAGCTACTGTAAATAAGAAAATGTGGTACTGGCCAAAGAGACAAACAGATCGATGGAATGGAATACAGAGCCCAGAAATGGGCCCACACAAATACAGCTAAATGCTCTTTGAAGGAGGAGGAAAGGCAATTCAATGGAGAAAGGATAATCTTTTCAACAAATGGGTGTTGAAACAACTGGACATCCACATGCAAAACAATGAATTTATACCATAGATCTTTTTTTTTTTTTTAAGATTTTATTTATTTGATAGAGAGAAACACAGCGAGAGAGGGAACACAAGCAGAGGGAATGGTAGCGAGAGAAGCAGGCTCCCTGCCGCGCAGAGAGCCCGATTCGGGGCTCGATCCCAGGACCCTGGGATCATGACCTGAGCCGAAGGCAGACACTTAACGACTGAGCCACCCAGGCGCCCCTCTATACCATAGATCTTACACCTTTCACAACAGTTAACTCAAAATGGATCACAGACCTAAATGTAAAATGTAAAACTATACAGCTCCTAGAAGATAACACAGGAGAAAATCTTGATAACCCTGGATTTGGTGAGGAGTTCTTAGATATTACACCAAAAGCAAAATCCACAAAAGAAAAAATTGGTAAGTTGGATTTCATTAAAATTAAAAACTTCTGTGCTAAGAAAAAAGATAAGTCCCATACAGAAAAAATATTCTCAAAACACATATCTAATAAAGGACTAGTATTCAAAATATACTCTTAAAACTCAACAATAAAAAACAAACAACCCAATTTAAAGATGGGCAAAAGATCAAAACAGACACCTCACCAAAGATACACGAATGGCAACTAAGCATATGAAAGGATGCTCCAGGTCATACGTCATTAGGAAAATGCAAGTTAAAATGAGGTGACACTACGCATCTATTATAGAATGACCAAAATCCAGACTACTGACAACACTAAATGCTGATGAGGATGCAGAGCAACAGGAACTCTCATCCACTGCCTGCAGGAATGCAGAATGGCACAGCCACTTCGGAAGACAGTTTGGCAATTTCTTCCAAAACTACATATACTCTTACCATACAATCTGGCAATCACTCTTTGGTATTTATCTAAATGAGATGAAAACTTATGTCCACACAAAGACCTGCACGCAAACGTTTACAGAATTTTTATTCGTAATTGCCAAAACCTGTAAACCACCAAGATGTCCTTCAATAGGAAAATGGATAAACAAACTGTGGAACATCCATACCATGGAATACTACTCAACAATAAAAAGAAAAGAGCTGTCAAATCACAAAAATAACCCTAAATGCATATTACTAAGTGAAACAAGCTAATCTGAAAAGGCTACATACTATATGGTTCCAACCACATAACATTCAGGAAAAAGCAAAACTAAATACAGCGAAGATTAAGATTGCTAGAGGTTCAGAGGAGTGAAGAGGGATGAACAGGTAGAGGGTGCAGCACAGGGTATTTTTAGGACAATAAAACTACTCTGTATGGGGGTGCCTGGGTGGCTCAGTGGGTTAAAGCCTCTGCCTTTGGCTCAGGTCGTGATCTCAGGGTCCTGGGATCTAGCCCCACATTGGGCTCTCTGCTCAGTGGGGAGCCTGCTTCCCCCTCTGTGCCTGACTCTCTGCCTACTTGTGATCTCTCTCTGTCAAATAAATAAATAAATAAATAAAAACTACTCTGTATGATACTGTAATGATAACATGTCATTACAGATTTGTTCAAACCCACAGACTGTACAATAAAAGTGAATCCTAATGTAAACTAGGACCTTTAGTTAGTGATAATGTATCAATACTAGCTCACCAATAATAAACAAATGTATTACACTGATGTAATACATCTTGTATTACAAGATGTTAATGACAGGGAAAACTGATGGGGAGAGGGGTTGAGGGGGTATATGGGAAATCTCTGTACTTTCTGCTTAATTTTTCTGCAAACCTAAAACTGAAGGACGAAGGATGGATGGATGGATGGATGGATGGATGGAAGGAAGGAAGGAAGGAAGGAAGGAAGGAAGGAAGGAAGGGAGGAAAAAGAGAGAGAGGGAGGGAGGGAGGGAAAGAAAAAACACTAAAGAAAAAAAATGTCCCCAAGTAGGGGGGAAAAACCTACAGTGCAGTATCACTTTATACTTACTAGGATGGTCATAATCAAAGAAATGAAAATGCTGGTGAGAACATGGAGGAACTGGAACCCTTTTACATTGTTGGTAGGAATGTAAAATAGTGCAACCTCTGTGAAAAAGTTTGGTGATCCCTTAAAACGTTAAACATAGGGGGCGCCTGGTGGCTCTGTCAGTTAAGCGTCCAACTCTTGATTTTGGCTCATGATCCCAGGGTTGTGAGATCGAGCACCACACTGGGCTCCATGCTCAACAGGGAGTCTGCTTCTCTCTCTCTCTCTCTTTGCTCCTCCACCCACCAGCACGCACACAGACTCTCTCTAAAATAAATAAATAAATCTTTTTTAAAAAAAAGCTAAATATGGAATTACCATACAACCCAGCAATTCCAATCACAGATACAGACTCAGAAGATCTGAAGACAGACTGAATACCTATACTTCACAAAGCGCTATTCACAATAGCTAAAAGGTGAAAACAATCAAAATGTCCAACAATTATTGAATAAAGTTTGGCATACCCACACAGCAGAATATGATTTGGCAATAAAAAATGAAGTACTGAGACATACTACAAGATAAATGAACCTCAAAAACTTTATGCTAAATGTAAGCAGACAGACATAAAAGGTCACATACTGGATGATTCCATTTATATGAAACATTCAGTAGGTACATCCGGAGACAAAAAGCAGACTAGTGGTTGCCAGAGGCTGGGAGGTAGAAGGAATGGAGAATAAAGGGTATGGGGTTTCCTTTTGTGGTGATGAAAATGTCTTGGAATTAGATAAACAGATTTGATGGGTGCATAATACTGTTAGTTTACTAAAGAGAATAAAGAGTGAATGAAGAGGGCTACCTGGGGGGCTCAGTCGGCTAAGTGTCTGTCTTGGGCTTAGGTCATGATCTCAGGGTCCTGGAATTCGAGTACCACATCAGGCTTCTTGCTCAGTGGGGAGCCTGCTTCTCTCTCTACCCCTCCCCACTGTTGGTAATCTCTCTCTTTCTCTCTTTCTCTCTTTCTCACTCTTTCTCTCTCAAATAATTAAATAAACAAAATCTAAAAAAAGAAAGAGTGAATGAAGATATTCTAGAGATGTAGAAGGAACTGTCAGTCAACCACCCTACTTAATCAACAATTTCAATCCATCATGAAGTGTTACAAATTTCTTTAAATCTTTTATTAACTAAAAGGGAATAAAAATTTTAATTCAAACATTGTTTACTTAGGCAATGAAATTTTACAGCATTATGAAAACTCTCCCTGCTTAATGAGATTAGCTGCTTTATATGTAAAATCTTTGATACCTACCATTGGCCTTCCCCCCTTCAATTGGGCTTCCTTATGAGGGGCTGTTATCAGCTCCCAAGGCTCTCTGTTAGAGGCATATTTAGTGGAGTTTGGTAAGATCTAGGAAGATACAGTTTGGCACTAAGTGCTTTGGCTAAGAAGGCTCCTTAAGTGAAAACTTAAGAGGAATAAGGGGATAATCTGGGGAAAGGAAGTAAGGATCTCACTGGTTAGGGCTGGTTGAGGACTTTAAGGAAAAGTGGTAAAGGGAGCCTTATTTTCCTTTTAGAAGGGAGTAACCTCATTCAACAGGATAAGGAAGGGAAGCAAGACAAGCTTCAGAGCAGAAGCCTCGGTCAAAAACAAAGTGGTGTTTGGCTGGAGCATTAGCATTCCCTTAGGAATTTAAGTGCAATAAAACGGGATGAAGATTCAACTGGAGTGAGGAATCACTGACAACTTACCTCTGAAAGTAACAAGAGGAATGTGAGGATGGCAGGAAAGGATATCTTTTAGGTTTAGTGTTCAGAGAACTCTAGCTCCAGGAGCTAACGCTACCAAAATCCATTCTTTCTAAGACACTGCCTGCAAAATACTTCCCCTGTCCATAGGATTGCTTACCGTATACACTGCCAGCAGAGCCAACTGGTTATATGGGCGCCCATTCTTAGGAGCAATATGCTGGGCCTTTAGGTACCAACTGGAATAAAAAAACAGTAAAAAAAAACGCTAGATCCACATCAACGCTTTCCCATTTCATCACCTCACACCCCGAACTGCTTAAGAAATAGCTGGAGTGTTAGATGTAACATCAGAATGGTAAAGCCTGATTACAAAGACCAATAGGGACACCTGTAGGACTTCCACATGAGAGGCAGCTCAGGAGGCCCGTTGCTCTTAATAGGGCTGAGTTTAACGCCACGAGGAAAGAGAAGCAATGAACAAGAGGCAAAAGTACCTGCGTGCTTTCCCGTAGTTTGCCGTGTCATTGGCTTGTTCCCGATACCTAGCGATATCTCCTTGGCAAATCATACATCGCTGGGCACTGATCAAAGCATATTTTACCTTCAGGAAAAATGATCAGTTAGTAGTGTACCCAAAAAACTCTAACTTCAACCCCAAAGGATAAGGATAAGATCAAAGTGATAGAACTTTAATAGGCATTAATAAGGCACTAGTAGTCCTCAACAAAGTAAAAAGTTTTCAGTCTAAACTTGCCTAGTGAAAAACAGCCAATAACGTAATGCAAAATTTAATGAGAAAGAATGGCAGAAAAGAGGAGGTCATTCTTATTTCAAGTCCCAGGTGAACTGAAGAAAACATTCTGAAACCTAGAAACCAGGAAACCTAATTCTCTACATAAGAGTTGTGTAATCTTCCACAGGTCTTTGGGACTGTTTTTGGGACTCAAGTTTCTTTATCTGAATATAAAAATGCATACTCCATAGGGTAAGTGGAGAGAGTGTTAAATACTTCACAAATTATAAAGTGATATACAAATACTAAGACAACTGTTTATTCTGTTATTTTCCTGTCTCACCATAGACTCTCTCTCCTCAAACTATTAGTATCAGGGCACTGTGTTACTGTATTACATTCACTTTGCAAAACAGTAACAATTCCCTAAAATGATAACATAGTTACCCTTTACCAAACACCTACAATACTGCCACACTCAAGAGTAGTTCTCTCTCCCTCTCTATACTTACGTTTTCTCAGTAATGGGCTTAGCATCTGTCCCTCCATGAGAAAACAAGAGAGTAGACCCTTCACAATCCCAAGACACGTGTCCGACCAAAAAACCTAAGGAATATCACTTCGTAACATATAATTCCACTCCACACAAGAAATTAACACATCACTAAATAAAGAAAGAGCTTCAAGGAAAAATAGATACTGTCCCTGAGGAAGGCTCATCCACTAGCTAAATAACTAGCTACTGCACATCAACCTCCGAATACGTAAATTATGCCTCAACAATTCTATACCACTACAAGCCATATCCTTCAGAGTCCTGACTATTCCACACATTCTCTGAATGAACACCAAGAACCCTTTGTAGTAGCTGATAAAGCACTACAAAGAAAAACAGATTATGTTTCTATCCTATAAGCACTCTGCTATCTCAATGGGAGGGAGAAAAAACCAAATTCCACCAATGCCTTTCCACTATCCTTTGGATGAAGTCCCAGATGATCTAGCTTCTGTTCACCTCTGCAGCACCCCTTCCCCCCCCCTCTGCACCTCAGTCAGACTATACTTTTCTCAGTCTCCCTAACACACCATGTTCTTTCCCCCTTCAGGACCTGCACATATACTACTTCCTCTCCATAGAACGTTCTAGCATCTTCCCATACACCTTCACCCGCCTAACAGTTCAGTTCTTCAGCCCCAGCTTAACTGTGACTTCCTCAGTCTTCCATGATCCTCTAAACCCCTTTACCTTATAACCCCACCACGACATCCTTTGCATAAGTCACTGCATCTGCAATTACTAATCCACCACCTGTACTCACCCCTAAGCAAACTCCAAGAGCTGGGATCATAGCTTTCCTGTTCCACAATGAATTATGTTTCCTAGAAAGACACGTGGCATGTAGGAGGGTCTTGATAAATACTTGTTGATTAGTATTAGAGTTTGTGCACAGCAACCGCCAGGAGTAGAAAGACAAGAGAAGTCTCTGCTCCATAAATCATACACCTTTCTCTTAGGAATTTTTTTTTTTTTCTCTTAGGAATTTTTAACCTCTTCCTTTCCCCGGCCCTTTCCTCTCAATGTATAAATAATGCTTAAGTCTTTTGTAGCTTAAAAACAAACTTCTCTTGACACTACGTACTCTTTTAACTATCTTCCCTCCTTGCCTTCACAGCCAAGATTCTTAAAAGAATGGTCTATATTACTCCCTATACTGTATCTACTGTCCCACATGTCATTCTCTGCAATCTGTCTTCTATCCTCTCCAACTAAAATTGATTGTGATAAGCTCATCCAATCCAATGGACACTTTTAGTAATCTCAGCAATTCAATGACTCTACAGCGCTTGACAATTCTACCCACCACCACTGTGAAACTTCATTCCCCGTACCCCTCACTCTCTGGCTGACTGGCCAGTATCCCAGTATCCAAACTTCTGCTTCAACTATCACTTACACACTGATGAATTCTGAATCTATAGCACCAGCTTAGCTCTTTCCCCGGAGCTTCAAACAGACCGAAATAATCATTCATTCATTTTCAAGTTCTTGCATTTATGCGCAGCCAAAACTGAACTAACCTCTTCCTCCCAGCCACTCTCATAGGCCACAAACTGGGAGATGATCTAGACTCCTTATGCCTCCTATCTCACCATTCACACCAAATCAGCCAGCAATTCATTTCTATTTCCCTTATATCTTTCCAATTTGTCTCCTCTTTTCCAGCTCCACTACCTCTACCTTAGTTCAGACCCTCAACCTGACTCTCCTACCTCCACTCTTGCCCAAATTCATCCATTTGCCAGTGACTGGTTCTAAGAAGAAATCTATGCTATCCATTTAGTGAAAATCAAGCCATGGCTCCTCACTGCTTTCAGAATAAAGTCCAAACTTATTGCATGGCATACAAAAGTATTTGATCTAACCCTTTCTACTTCTTTAGCTCTACCTCCTACAATTGCCCAACTCCACATTACAAAAACCAGCATACTGAACTTCTTACACCTTCCAACGAGGCCTGATTCTCTCATGCTGTGCCCTGTACTGGCCCTTCCACTCCTAATCAGGTTTCAAGACCTGACAGTCTCTTAGAAGTCTCCCTTGACTCCACCAGTCTGAATCAGGGTCATTTCACCCTATGCCCCTTCCTCACTGTATATGTAACATTACCACAGTACTTATGACATGATACTTGCTGGTTGAATTGGTCTGTTCCCCCAATGGACTGTATCTTTCATTCTCTATTCAACACCTAGCCTAGTACCTAGCACATAATATTAGACAAATGTTTACTAAGTGGATGATTAAAGATAAAGAAGAGGGCTTACTGTCTTGCGTAATGGCTTGCTGCGAATGGCAAGACCATCCATGTAGTCCTCCAGTTTGAACTTGTAAGTAACCTGCAGCTTCTGAAGCAAACTATCAAAGAAGTCACTACCCTATAAAGATATAAAGACAAAAAATAAGAAACAGCTGAATTAGACTGTTCTGATCCAATCTACCTACCAGAAACTGGGGCAAGTAACCTGTTCACAGTTCGGCTAATGTTTAGTCATACCATGTAAAGAGAGGCATTCACCAACTAAACACAAGACAAATTCATCGCATAAGCCCCTCCGTGGTTTTAAAATACGCGTGCATGTGTGCACACACACGCATGCACACACATACACACACACAACATATACACTTTCTCTCCCCATACCCACCCATAAACAAGACATTCAGAAAATTTCCAAGCTCAGAACTAACTCCAACTGCCAATATGTTACGGTCCCAAGGAAGCAACAGGGTAGGTTAGACCTAAACCCAAGAAAAGAGCATAAAGTTTTTTGCCAATGTTCTGTTATAAATCATCATTATTTCAGGTGATAAAAACTCATCACAACTACAGAATGCTAAAGCTTTTATCCTGAGGACAAAAAGATGATGGTTTACCTCATCCAAGAGTTCCAAAAGTCTGTTCCGAATCTGCTCAGGGTTCTCAACATTTGGATCCTTGAGAAGCTGCCTGAACTTCTCAATCACCTGATAGAAAGCATTCTTCCACAGGATCTGATCCACATTCTGATTATCAGAGAACTCAATATCTAATAGGATACAGCGCTCATATAGCTGCAGCAGTTCAGCTCTGGAATAGAATACATGCAACTTCTAGCTCCAAATACACCACAAGAAAGGCTAGACCCAAGATCTGAGCTTCTTGCAAATTAAACACCTTCCTTGGCAGGAAATCCAAAATGCCACCAGGTATAGTACTCATGTGACTTTTCATTCTGCACAGCAGAAATGTCATTCTAAAGATGGTTATGTCTAGGAAAGTAGTTTTTCCCCATATGCCTCCACCTAAATTTAACAGCTGAAATAAGATCTTCACCACAAGTTATATGTTGTTCACTTCTTGGCATTCTGGAAAGTCTTTCCTTTTCCATTTCCAGATTCCATGTTCTCTTAAAGATTTTTTTTTCCTTAAAGAAAGAGCGGGAAGCATAATCATTTCTAAGACTAGAAATAAAATTTTCTGTTCTTTTTCCAACTGCCCCTTCCTTACAAAAATCAATGTGAAAGGGATTTAACACCCAGTGCCTTGCCAAAGAAGTTTCTATGTTCCTCAGCCACAGGAGCCTATACACCTCAGCTTATCCCCGCTTCCCTCTAGCCAGGATGGGACACACCGTACCTGAGCTGAGCCATCTTCTCCAGGCCCTCAGGACTGATGCGGTCCCTGGAGAGCAGGTTGCTGAGCTGCAGTTCTTGGTTGTCAGCCACTCGGAGAAGCCTGTGTAGCTCCTGCTGCTGCATGTTCCTCATGTGCTGTTCCATCTCCTCAGGACTCAAGGTGCTGGCAGGGAGAGGGCCACAGACGTACTGTCCTGAAGCAGCTGGGTAGCCTGGGTAGTAAGGCCCAGGGTACACACCATTCGTAGGGCCCACGGGGTACTGCAGAGGGCTGTAGCCTGTGTAAGGATACTGAGAGGCAGGGCCTGGTGTCCGGGGGTAATAATAGGGGTTGTCAGAGTTTTGAAACTTATAGTAAGATGCTTGGGCCTGGCGGGAATCACCCCAAGAGGTAGGGCTGACTTCATCATCTGTGTCTAAGAAATGGAGCTGGGGCGTCTGGGTCTTTAGAGCAGGTTTCTGATCAGGATTGTTTGGATCCCATAATCGTCGAGTGGTGCCTCCTCGGCCCCAACTCCGAGATCCCTTACTACCAGATCCAAATAAAAGCCGAGGTCCCAAAGGTGCAGATTCTGGAGAACCGGCTGAGCTGACAGATAGGGTGGTATGGGCAGGCAGAATCAGAATGCCACGTCCACGGCCTCGAAGTTCTTGTTTTAGGTTTTTGGACTCCTGCTTCTCAGAGCCTTTGCCCCCACTGCTTAAGCCTTTGTCAGGCTTTATTCTATCCACATCCTCCCTGGATGATCTCACCATGGGGGAATCTTTGTTCATGGTTTCTGCATCAAAAGTGACGCGAAGAGTGCCTCGATTTTCTTTCCCATTGCTTTTCTGTTCTCCCTCCCCACGGCCAGACCAGCTTCTTTCTAAATGTTTCTTTCTTTCCGAGCTCCTCCGGGGCCCATCAGGCTCATCAATTCTGTCCTCATCTAAAGAGTCAGTTGAGGACATAGATACCTGCTTCTTCAGCCGTGGCCTCTCTTTGGCCCGATCCTGTCGGCGGCGGCGACATCCAGTATCAGTGAGGCCAGCCCCCTCGGCACTATTGTTGCTGCCGGCAGAGCTGGTACTGCAGGTGCGGTAGCGGTTCCTTCGTTTGTCTGAGCGGGAGTAGCGCTTTGCAGAACCTGGCTTCCCTTGTGCCAGGTCATCGGTCACTTTCTTTATCCCCTCCCCCTTCTCAATCCTCTTTCCTTTTTCTCCCTTTGCACCCCTTACTCTGTCACCATTTAGGCTCTTTTCTGCCTCCTTGTCTGGTTTATTCACGACCTCCTCTTTCACATTTCCCTTACACTCATCTTCTTCTACTCTCAGTTGCTCCACCTGGTTGAGGATTTCTTCCTCACCCACCCTGCTAGTCGATTCTTTGGCAAGGGTCTGCAAACGCCTTCCAGGCTGGTAGATCTGCATGTCAGGTTTCTTTGTTCTCTTGATAATTCTTAGATTTCGATCCTCTTGTCCAGAAGTCCTAGGAAAGGACTCCTGTGCCCCAATATTTTCTGGGTCTACAGGACCATTCTGATGTTGGTTATCCAGTTCCTTGCAGACGTCTTTAATGAGCTGGGTACCATTTCCAATAGCAGAGGAATCTCTGTCATTAACAATTTCATCCTTAAATTCGTCACTCCCAGAAGGTTCCTTGATTTTAGGTTTGTTCCTCAGTCGGGAAAGACCAGGCTTATAGATTTCCAGATCTGGACGCCGGTTATCTCTGCGCTGCCTGGGCTCCTTCATGTTTTCTATGATGT
Organism: Procyon lotor; assembly: GCA_028646535.1. Classification (NCBI taxonomy): domain Eukaryota; kingdom Metazoa; phylum Chordata; class Mammalia; order Carnivora; family Procyonidae; genus Procyon; species Procyon lotor. The sequence continues at coordinate 9,557,181 of CM053619.1, read as the reverse complement.
TAGAGAGAGTGTTGAGGAGGAACAGGTAGAAGAAAAGAATAAAGGGGGAGGGAAGGAAAAAAAAAAACTGTCATTCTGCTTAAACAGAAAAGCCAAGCAAGAATAACACATTGAAATGCTAAAATTGGCAAACATGGAAGGAAATTTTTGAAGAAGCAGAAATTCTAGTAGGTTTTCAGTATTTGTTTACCAACTGGCAAGGCTAAGAACTTCATTATGTTAGCGCTATCTACACTTGGATTAGAGAAATAGGAAAAAACAAAAAACAAAAATACATACTCTCTCATGTTACCCAAGTCATATCCAAGTGCCCAAGACCCTAAACTACCTTATCATTGCCAGAATAAAAGATGTCTAGCTTTTTCGGCATCAGACTATTTTCTGCTATGGAGCCCTAGGATCCATTTTAGTCTTTTCTTCTAGTGCTTCTAACTTTTTTCAAAGGTGGCTAAGCCCCCCCCCTTTTTTTTTAAGATTTTATCTATTTATTTATCTGAGAGAGCAAGAAAGAGCATGAGAAGGTGGAAGGTCGGAGAGAGAAGCAAACTCCTGCTGAGCAGGGGACATATCTGATGTAGGCTTTGATCCTGGGACTCCAGGATCTTGACCTGAGCTGAAGGCAACCAACTGAGCCACCCAGGCACCCTGCCCATTTTAACACAGTAGTAGTTGGGGGTAAAGGAGAAAAAGAGGGGTATGCACAACAATCCATAGTTCTGAACAAATCTGGGGGTAAAAATGTGCAACTCCAGTCTCTGAATTTGGCCAGGACAATCCTCTTAATTTAGGATACCAACTGCCCAAACACATACCTCTTGTTGAAGCAAACAGGAAGTAGTTCCTTTCACATTCTTCAACTCCACTCATGCTCACCAACTCTCTAACAGCAGACAGCAGTCATTCCAAGGAAATACTGCTCAGATTATCATCATTAGAATACTGCGACTAACTGCTACTATGATGTGGAATATGAGAAGGAAAAAGTTCCATAAAGGAGCTTTCTCTGGAGGATGATGGAAGTATTGTGACATGCTCTCAAAATACCAAGGACTGCAGTACTTAAAAATAAGGGTACAGGACTTTCGAAACTACACTCCAGGCTCCCTAAACTTACTGAATGACAAATAAGCAAGTATCTAATTTTTGTATCTATTATCTTTACCTATTAAGGGGAGAGATTACTACATATAGCCATGAAACTTGTCAATGGGAGACTGACAGGAATTAGTGAGATTACAGAGTACTCAAAACAGAATGCTTTATAAAATCCTAGTATTGTTCTATAAATAATACAAACAAGCCCATTACAGAAATAAATAATATCCTCCAGCATTTAACCCATAGGTTTAACAAAACAAAAAGAAGCAAAAACACAAACACCTCTGAAGTTTAAGAGACTGCTTCAGTATTTTCAAAAGCTTAAAAGACTATTTCATCAAGTATGAATAAAAGTAAAGCAGCTTACCTCCAGAATAACTGACCCTCAGGAGCCTTTGTAATTTAGGTGAGAGGTGGGGAGGAGGAATGAGAAAAGCTACTACTACTACTACTACTACTACTACTACTACTACTACTCAAGGCAGAGGGAGAAAACACCCTGAATAATCCCATTCAAATGGTCAATGAATACCAATTTCACAGACTCTGGCCACAAGCCTGCAGAAGCACAACTACCATTCTACACAACCCCACCACCTTTGTTAAAAGGTGAGATGAGATACTAGAACCTTCCTTGGAACTTTCCTGGCGTGGATGGAGATTTTAATTTGCAAAATGAACAGTCTCTCTGATAAAAACTGCTCCCACACATGCCAAAGGCAAACCAGAGTAGAGTCTGCTCTCTACCGGAGGTCCTAGATGCCTCCGGTGGCACAGACTTCAGAACCCTGCCTTGGGGGAAAAAGTTCAGCAAGGAAGTCCCAAGCTGTTCAATCTTTCTTCTCGATTTCCTCAGTTCCGTCTCTCCAACTCTAAAGAGGTGACAGGGAAGGCATGCGGATAATTCCTCTGGGAACGATAAATCCCAGGGCCTCCCCCAGACCCCCAGCACCCACTCCTCACCGCGTCTCCTGACTGAGAATCCACAAACTGGTCTCAGAAGGTTGGGGCAATGGGGAACAGTCACCTTCGCGGTGAGAAAGGGGGCGGAGGCAGGAACTCGGGTCGGGCTCTCGGGAGGGGGCCGGGGCTGGCCGAGACCGATCCCACACTGGCCCTCCGGCTGGTGGGGCGGCCAGGGGACCGCCCTCGGCCCCCGCCCCCACTGCTGGGGGAAGGGGCGGGGGCTCAGGAGCGCCGCGGACTGAGCAGGGAGGAGGCAGAGGAGGAGAGGGAGGCGGGGCGGGCAGGCCCAGCCCAGGAGCTGGGCGGCGCGACTCACCTCTGCTCCCGGCCTGCGGAGCCAGAGCGGCCAGGATCCCTCGCAGCTCCGACGCGGAGATCCGGACACGCTCCAACCCCTCCGCCATCTTCGCGGCTGCTGCTACAGCTGCAGCCACTCCGCCACCGCCGCGCGCAGCCAGGAAACCACGACGGACGGGCGGTGCGCGCGCTTACCCACCTCCCACCCGTGTCCCCGCCCCCTCCCGCCTTCCTCCCCTAACGACGGTGGCCGCACTGGGAGGAAAAGCTCTGAACGCAAATTCAGCGGCTTCAGAGAGCTGGGGAGGCGGGCACTGCGCTTGCGCAGAGGTGTGGTCGGGAAGGTGAGCCGAGGCTGGAGTTGGGAACACCGCGCCTGTGAGGTGAGGAGAGACCAGGCCAACCCAGGCCAGGCGACGCGGGCGTTCGTGGCGGTGGCTGCTGTTGCTGCTGTGGTGGCCATCGAGGATACTGGTGCTGGTTTGGGGCTCGGGCTGACGGAGACACCCCACAATCCGGCCGCCTCCTGTCATCTTAGGCCCGGGTCTCCCTCCACAGGCCCGGACCAGCGCCCCAGGCTGTTACTTGAGGACCTTAAAGGTCTTGTAAGAGCAGTTATTCCCCACCCCACCCCGCCCCCGCCTTCTTTTAGATGAGGAAACAATCCTAGAGAAGCATAGCAAATTGCCCAGGGTAACACAGTGGGTAAGTATCAGAGTATTGGCGGACTACATCCCCAAGACCCCTGACTTACCCCCTCCTCGGCCCTGACTTTTCTTTAAAAAAAAAAAAATACAGTATAGTTGGCTCTTGCTGAGGGAAGGTGTTTGGAAGTGAATCACGAGGTATTAAGTCGATTTGGGAAGTTCTGTATCATTGTGGATTCTTGGAAAAATTACTTGACTTCCCTGGATCTGTGGTGGTTGTTTTGTTTTTTCCATCTTTAAAATGTAACTGGATCAGAAGACTGCTATTTTAATTTCTTGTTCCTGAGCCCCTGTTCAGAGCTGTGGTGAAACTCCCTCCCCCGAGGCTGCTTCCCTCCTGTTCCTCTTTACCAATCTCATACAGTCTATTGGAGCTCTACACCATCAAATAGTTACCAATAATTTTCCTTAGACTGGGTCTAAAAGATTTGAAGAGTCTCTGACAGAACTCATTCAGTGAGTCACTATTATGTGACACACGTTTGGCCACCAGAAGGCTGAGCAGATGGAGAAAGTCAATAGATAAGTGAAAAGATTCAGTGTTTCAAAAGGAGATTAATTTGAGTGGTCAGAGCAAATGGCAATATTTAAAACATATGAATGAAATAGGGATAGATATTAAAAACTATAATTCTTTTTTAAAAAAATATATTTGAGAAAGAGCAGGACGCGGCGGGGGTGGGGGGTGCAGAGGGAGAAGCAGACCCCCCCCCCAGCAGGGAGCCAGATGAGGGGCTGGATGGCAGGACCTTGGGATCATGACCTGAGCCAAAGGCAGATGGTCAACCATCTGAGCCACCCAGGCACCCCAAAACTGACATGTTTTAATGTTGAAGTTAAGACATTGGATGAATTTTTTTTCTCAAAAGATGGAAAAATAATCTGAACAAAATTCTTAGGAAAAACATGATTGGCAAATTAATGCAAGTCTCTGTACTGCCGATGAGATATGTCAAAAGTTTAACCAGCTCAAGAGAATTTACCAGAACTCAGAGGGAGGAATATAACATAAAACTATGAGAGACAAGAATAGAGGACATGGAGAATGGATCCAGGAAATTAATAATAAAATACAAGTTCCAGAAGGTGATAACAGAACTGACTGAGGGGAAGCAGGAATCAAATAATAGAAGGAAATTTACTAAGTTGATGAGAAAATTTAAATTTAAGACTTAAATTTAGCCCTCAGATTTAAAGGTTCATGAAATAACAAGGTAAAAATAAATGAACAGTCATATTTAGGCCTGTATTACAATGAAAGCTTCTGAATCTAAAGAATTAAAATGTGTTTGACATGAAACAGTCAAGATATATAATTAAAAAAAATTTTTAAGCCAGTTGCAGAACAATATATAGAGTAATGGTTCCATTTGAATACAGCAAAAAAACATTTATTGTATATGTAAGTTTCTGTATAAATACATCCAAAAAAGGTAGGCAAGAAAACTTACTAAACTTTTTTAAAGTGTTTATCTTTGTAGAAGAGAATAGATTTAAGGGTTGGAGAGTGAAAATTCTTTATATTTATGTAATGTTTTAAATTTTTACAGTAGGAATTTGGTCTCATATGGGTAATCCAAAAAATAACAAGTTTGGATAGTGGAGAAGGGAGGAATTCAAATTCTTTTTTTTTTTTTTTTTTTTTAAGATTTTATTTATTCATTGGAGAAAGTGAGAAAGAGCATAAGCGGAGATGGGGGGTGGCTGGGAAAGAGAAAAGCAGACTAGCTGCTGAGCAGGGAGCTCGATGCAGGGCTCCATCCCACATGACCCAAGCCCAAGGCAGCCGCTCAACCGGCTGAGCCACTCAGGTGCCCTGGGAGGAATTCAATTTCCAAAAACAAAAATTGTACAGGTCATGCTTGCTGAGCCAGATTAGTAAAACTAGAAATGAATAATCACAAATTGAGCAAAATCTAGCTACTAGGAAATTTTTTTTTAACAAATTTTATTGTTTTTTTAAGATTTTATTTATTTATTTATTTGAGAGAGAGAGAGAGAGCACAAGAGGGAAGAGGATCAGAGGGAGAAGTGAATTCCCTGCCAAGCAGGGATCCCTATCCCTGACTCCATCCCAGGACTCCAGGATCATGACCTGAGCCAGAGGCAGTCGCTTAACCAACTGAGCCACTCAAGTGCCTAAACATAAATTTTAAATAACTCCTAGGTCAAAAAAGTAAACATAGCTAAGATTGTGGATTCTTTAAAAATTAAAATTGGGGCACATGGGTGGCTCAGTCAGTTGGGCATCTGCCTTTGGCTAGGGCCATGATCCCAGAGTCCTGGGATTGAGCCCCACATCAGGCCCCTGCTCGGTGGGGAGTCTCCTCTCTCTGACCCTCCCCCCTCTCGTAGTCTCTCACTCTCTCTCAAATAAATAAAATCTTTTAAAAAAATAAAATTAATGAAAATATTGCATAGCAAAACCTATGGTATATCATTAAAACAATACTCAGAGGAAAATTAATAGCCTGATTGCTTTTATTGTTAATTTTAAAAGAAAGCAATCCAGTGATAGCACTTCTGGGAATTTACCCCCAAAATACAAAAACACTAATTCAAAAGGGATACATGCACCTCTGTTTTTATTGCCTCAGTATTTATAATAGCCAAATAATGGAAGCAGCCCAAGTGTCCATCAATAGATGAATGGATACAGAAGATGTGGTAGATATATACAATAGAATATTATCCGATATAAAAGAATGAAATTTTGCCATTTGCAATAACATGAATGGAGCTAGAGAGTCTAAGGCTAAATGAAATAAGTCTGTTTGAGAAGACAAATAACATGATTTCACTCATGTGGGATTTAAGAAACAAACGAAGGAAAAGACTCTTAACTGTAGAGAACTGATGGTTACAGGTGGAGAAGTTGGTAGGGGGATGGGTAAATAGGTGAAGGGGATTTAAGAGTACACTTATCCTGATTAGCACTGAGCAATGTATAAAATTGTTGAATCACTATATTGTATACCTGAAACTAATATAACACTGTATATTAACTATACTGGAATTAAAATTTAAAACTTAATTAAAAAATAAAGTTTTAAAATTAAAAAAAACTTAAAAAGTTTTTAAAGAATGAAAATTAATAACGGGACATCTGTGTGGCTCAGTCAGTTAAGCATCCAACTCTTGGTTTGGGCTAGGGTAATGATCGCGCAGTGGTGGGACTGAGCCCCACATCAGGCTCTGCTATCAGTGCAGGGTCCGCTTCAGATTCTTTCTACCTCTCCCTCTGCCCTTTCCCCAAGTGCACGCTCTCTATAAAATGAATAACTAAAATCTTTTTTAAAAATGAAAGTTAATAACTATTAAACAAGAGAAAATAAAGATAAAATCAGAAATTAAAAAAGAAAAAGAATAGCACTTGAGAAATTGAAGAGCTTTTTCAGAAATAGACATTAAAAGTAGACACATTTCTGGCAAAGAAAAAAAAGGACATCCTCTTAGATGTCTCATAAGTAATGCAGAGTTACTCATGAAATCTCTGATTTTCCCTTGAAATACTTGTTTCTTCACCAGTCATATCTCAATTAATTATGGCATCATCTAAGTCAAAACCCAGGAGTTACCCTTAACCTCCACATCCCTCACTCCCCACATTTAATCCAATATCAGAGTATGTGCCTTCTATCTCTGTAGTGGACAGCTATGGTATTCATTATCTCAACATTCTCATCTTTTCTGTTGAAAACTGCCCCCCCATTCTCAATCAGAAGTACCTTTTCTTTTTCTTTCATTTTTTTCTTTTTCTCACTTTTGTTTGCTATTTTTCCCTCAGGTACAGAGGTTTGAGGCAATCATAGGATTTGGTTCACCTTTTCATCTACAAGTCCTTTTTCATTTTATCTTTTATTCTTTCATTCCAGTTATTCATGTTTCTTTCCTTCCTTCTTTAGGTAGCCTCTTTAGTTGTGTTTAATATATGTCTTTGGATATACATGTATCTTTGAATAATATATTGTATCATTTTATGTGTTTTAAATGTACATAATTGATACTGTGTTATAAAAATCATTGTTTCTTTTTCATGTTTCTGTAAATACTTGTGACTGTTGCATAGTATTGTCAAATGACCTCACACTCTTGCCCACTGGTTCTGGGCCAAGATATGCCAATCAGAATCCTTATCCAGAATTTTTGAACTGAAACTAAGAAAAAAAATCCCTTTCCAGTGTGGAAGCCGTAAAATGTAAAACAGGAGCTGTCAGCAGCCAAATGTCCTGCCATGTGGAACCAGCTGGTCTGCAATGAAAAAGAATGAAGCCAACATGCAAAAAACAGCAGAGGTGAGAAACAATGAGAAAGTCCTGGAAAAATCTCAAGTCTCTGGTTCCAGTTGTTCCTGAAATTTCATATTCTTACCCTTCCCATGGTTCAACTCTTCTTGGATTCCATGAACCAGTAAATCTTATTACCTCCATCTTGTGCCTAAGCCAGTTCATATTGGGATTCTATGACTTGCAACCAAGAGGCCTAATTATAATCTCCAAAATGTATCTCTTGTGTGTGTTTGTGTGTGGTTTTTTCTTAATCGTGGTAAAATCCATATAACATGAAATATACCATTGTGACTGTTTTTTAAGTGTACAGTTCAGTAGTGTTAAGTGCATTGACATTGTTGTACAAGTAATCTCCAGAACTCCTTTTATCTTGGAAAACTGAAACTATACAACTTCCCACCATTCTCCCCACCTCCAGCTTCTGGCAACCTCCATTTTAATTTCTGTCTATGAATCTGACTACTCTAGGTACCTCACATAAGTGTAAGAATACAATAGTTGTTTCTTTGTGACTGGCTTATTTCACTTAGCCTAATATCCCCAAGATTCATCCATGTAGCCTGTCAGAATTTCCTTCCTTTTTAAGCTGAATGATATTCCATTGTATGTATATACCACATTTTGTTTACCCATTCATCTGTTGATAGATACTTGGGTTGTTCCCACATTTGGCTATTACGAATAATGCTGCTATTAACATAGGTGTACAAATACGTCTTTGAAACACTTTTGGAATTCTTTTGCGTATATACCCAGAAGTGGAATTGTTGGATCATAAGGAATTCTATGTTTAATTCTTTGAGGAACTACCATACTGTTCATAGCAGCTGCACCATTTTCTGTTTCCACCAACAGTACACAAAAAGTCCAGTGTCTCCACATCCTGGTCAACACTTGCTTGCCTAATAGTAGTCATCCTAATAGGTGTAAGGTGGTATCTCATTGTGGTTTTCATTTTAATTTCCCTAGTGATTAGTGATGTTGAGCATCTTTTCATGTTCTTATGTCCATTTGTATATCTTCTTTGGAGAAATGTCATTCAAGTCCTTTGCCCATTTTTAAATGAGATTTGTTTTTCCAAAATGTATATTGATTATTTTTTCTACCCTCACTTTGACCATCCAAGCACCTGTGGATTTTCATATAGACAATACTTCTTAAATGGACTCCCTGATTCCAATGTTATTTCTTTCTTTTTCATTCAGCACAATGTAAGCAGAGTGATTTTCTGAAAATGCAAATTCTAACACGTCACTTACCTGCTCAGAATTGTCCAATGTCCATTGCCCTTCAGGAAAAAAAAAATCTATGAATCATGGTCTCTTATGATATAGACCCTACCAATTTCACTCTTTCTCTTTGATCACTATTTTGACCTTCTTTTAGTTTCTGGAATATGCCTTGTTCCTTTCCTCTGTAAAGCCTTCACGCATATTCCCTCCAGCTGAAACACTTTTCCATCTACTCATTCACCTTATGGGTCATAAATTTCACTTCTCCACAGAGGGCTTTCTTTAACCTCCTTCCTTGATCTAAATATCCTCCCATTATAGTATCCTAACATACTTCCCTGATATCACCTATCAATATTTGTAAATATGTATTTATTTTTGGATTATTTATTACACATCTCTCCACTAGATTATAAGCCTTAAGAGCAGGGACAAATTTATTTTTCTAACACTATATCCCAGGATCAAATAATATCTGACACATAGAGGTGCTCAATATTTGTTGATTGAATAAATAAATGAATACCAAATACAGAAAGAAAGCTTAGAAATATTAATGGGTTCAACTTTATACTAATACAGTTGAAATTTTAAATTAGATGATTTCCCCAAAAAGTTAAATATTAATTACCAAAATTAATTCAGGAGGAAGTAGCAAATCCAGATAAATCAATTAGCTGTGAAATCACTGAAAAAGTTAGCAGAGGCATACTTATGAGGTAAAGACAAATCATCTTTGGGGCACATGGGTGGCTCAGTGGGTTAAAGCCTCTGCCTTAGACTGAGGTCATGATTTCAGGGTCCTGGGATTGAACCCTGCATCAGGCTCTCTGCTCAGCGGGGAGCTTGCTTCCCCCTCTATCTCTGCCTGCCTCTCTGCCTACTTGTGATCTCTGTCAAATAAACAAAATCTTTAAAAAAATAAAGACAAGTCATCTTTATTTTTTTTAAGATTTTATTCACTTACTTGACAGAGACACAACAAGAGAGAGAATACAAGCAGGGGGAGTGGGGGAGAGAGAGAAGCAGGCTTCTTGCCAAGCAGGGAGCCCAATCCCAGAACCTTGGCATCATGACCCGAGCCAAAGACAGACGCTTAATGATTGAGCCACCCAGGTGCCCCAACAAGTCATCTTTATTTGCAGATAGTGTGATTGTTTGGAGAGTGAACTATAAAACTATTGGGTCTAATAAGGTAATCCACTTAAGTATCCTATTACAT
>CM053619.1:9504903-9540439 GCA_028646535.1 Procyon lotor | reverse complement strand
TTTTTTTTTTTTTAAAGATTTTATTTATTTGACAGCGAGAAACACAGTGAGAGAGGGAACACAAGCAGAGGGAATGGTAGCGGGAGAAGCAGGCTTCCCGCGGAGCAGGGAGCCCGATGCGGGGCTCGATCCCAGGACCCTGGGATCTGACCTGGGCTGAAGGCAGACGCTTAACGACTGAGCCACCCAGGCGCCCCTAGACCTAAACAAACTCTTAAATAAACCTTAAAGTAGGGATATATTATGCTGCCCTCCTGGGTCCATGGCAAAGATCTTTAAATAAAATTCTAAGAATTTAGAATTAAATAAAATTAAATAAATAAAAATTAAATAAAATTCTAACACTAAGCCTGTTCCCAGAACCTATCCTAAAAACAACAGTCTTAATAGCATCTACCAATTAGCTATGCTTTATAAGCAAGATAAAAACCCCATTTGTCTCCTTCCCTCAGACCATTGTGAGGCTGAGATTGGGATATTTCAAAAACTATCATTACTTTCTCTATACCAAATGGCTCTTAAATCTAAATACAGAAAATAGTTTTAAACCTATAAAGGATCTGCAGGCCTGTTCACCTTAGTGAACTTAACTTACCATTGCTATTCTGTTTGAAAAGTAGCACAGATGCAGGAGGAAACGTGATTGGGCCATATACAGTCACCACCAAGGCCACATCAGCAGTCAGGAATCTCTGAAATTTATGTTTATCCGCTACCATAATAGGGGTTAAAAAAGAAAAACCAGTAACATTTTGAGAAACCATAGGTAGTCCAGAAATCTGTGAAAAGCCGTTTCACTGCAACTCTTAAACCTAAGGCAACTTATGTTTCTTTACCCGGCTAGTTCTCAAAATATTCTCCTACCTCAATACAACTGAAAGATACAACTCAGTTGTTCAGAGTGATTTTTTAACTGGAGGCAGAATCTTGGAGCTTGGACTATATTTGGGGTTTGATGTTCTCCAAGTGATTGATACTTATTACCCCTACCCTCATTTGAGAAACAATGCTTTGCAGAGAGTATCTTCACTAAATAAACAGCTCTTAGTTTTGGGCAAGAATTGACTAACACTTTCTATAAAGGGCCAGATAGTAAATATTTTAGGCCTGTGGTTGTACAGTTTCTGTTCCAACTACTATTCAACTGTGCCACTATAGCAGAAAAATAGCCACAGACAATACTTAAGAAAAAAAAGGTAAAAGGAAAAAAACTCACAGTGTTCCAACAAAATTTTATTTAACAAAAACAAGAGGTGGGGCAGATTTGGCCTAAGGGCCATACTTAGCTGATCTCTGATTCTGAGACCTACCTGTATCTGCTTTTATCTTCAATGAAACCCTCCCCCATTCTTAGTACTGAAATTACAGGGAAATAAAATATTTTGAGGGAAAGAGAAGTCTATCCCTCATTTAGTTAGCGCAGCTAGTAAAAACAAAAATTATCCAACAGTACCCATTAATATTGCCTTCATCATCTTCCTCCAGCCATTGCTGAGAGCTGAATGTGTGCAGGTGATGTTCAGAAGCCTCCAAGTTAGTGCAAAGTATATTCCCACTCCTAATGTGTAGGAGTATAGTCATTTTATTGTAAAAGTGTCCCTGGTCACCACTCTTCAACATCTAGTCTCAACATCTCAGATGCCAGCCACATACCTCTTTTACCCAACTGTGGGCACCCTGAGCCTTCACCCACACTGCCACTGACCATCAGATGCCAAGGGTTCTAAACTCTGACACACCCTTTTATAGAGCCACTGACTCTCATTTAAAACCACTTTGCAACAAATACTCATGGCAGAGAAGCCTCAGCGCCACACAGAGGTTGCATCACTGGGATGCTTCAGACAGGTTCAGACATTGTGAATAAAAAACATCATTGGCTCCTAGACCAGAGTACTGAAAATATCCCTAACCCAGAAATCCACAGTTTGAAATTGTGTATTCTGCACACCCCCCTACAAATCATAGTCCCCCAGAAGACATTAAGATGGACAAGAACCCAGGCTTCCCCACTGCTTTACCTGCAGTGTGCTGAGAGAATAAAGGTGAGGCTCGGAAGCGCCTGAACCCACAGTGGAAGATCAGCTCCTCTTTGGCTTTCACAGGTTCAGTGTTGCCAGAGTGCCGGTTCACCACCACATTCAGTACTGACATCTGGGAACCACATAAGAAAAACAGACACTCATATCTAAAGTAGAGCAGCCTTACCTGAAAGAAGGTGAACCAAACTAGCAGGTTCAGATTCCCTTTAATACTTATTTATGGAGAAGTATAGCTGACAAAACGTGATTCACCTTTTATATTTACCAACAACTGGTATTCAGATCAAACACAAGTTGGTTTTTAGAGCCTTTCACGTATCCTTCTATATGAGCTAGCCCTCCAGTGTCCAACTGCAAAAGCTCAACATCTGCCACAAAATCAGATCAAGTAACTCACTCACCACATGCCTCAAAACCATACTCATTCAAGATCCTTCCCTCCTCAACTCTCAAACTGACCAAGGGCCAGAGCTCTCACATCCACGCAACACAGGACTACTGGCCACCGAGATAAAAGAGATCTATGCCATGGCATCACCCCCACCACCTTCAAGGCTGCCAACCCTTAGTTACAATCTGATCTGACGAGCATTCTTAGAGAAGTCTCAGAACACAAAGACTGCATCACTGAGATGCTTCAGACAGGTTCAGACATGTTGGGTAACACCATCATTGACTTCTCTATCATACTTTCTTGATTTCTAATCCTAAAGCAGATTTTTCACATCCAAATGGGCAAAATATCAGTCACATAAAAATTTAGACTGTCATACAATACAAAACTAGTATTCCAACTAGTTGGAAAGTTTCCTAACTCCCCATTTCCCACAAGACACTAACTCACCTTCTGTTCATGAGGTAGTAAAGAAAATGCAATCAAGGGTGCTCCTCGCTTAAAGTACTCATACACTGAGACAGGGACTTTAGAGACATGAAGTGTGACGTACCAGCCAACCTGCCCAAAGAAAGCAGAAAATAATCATGCAGTTACCCTTAAGGTCTCAATAATGATGAAGCATTTCTCCAAGTATGATTATTATTATTATTATTATTTAGACTGCTCTAAAGCCTACCCTCACCCTTCAAAATTGCCTTTCACAGATGCCTCAACTACCCAGATTAAACTTTTTTCACAGTTACCATCTGAGACCTCTTTGTTCTCAATATTACTCTTACCAGTGACTCAGTGGCTCCTTTAAATTCAACTATGGGCAACACAAATCTAAGGTACTCATGCCAAGAGGAATAAAGGAAGGGTCACCTTGGCACACGAAAGCACATTATAGGGACGGACAAAGGAAGGCAGATACCTCGGCTCCTTCAACCTCTTTTTCCTCAATTTCTTTAAAAATGCGTTTCCTAGTCTTAGTGAAGTTCTGAAACTGAAAGATCCGAGCATAATCTTGAGGGAGGTTTTCCTTAGGATCCCATGGAGATGTCCGAAAGCTCTTGAGGCCTCTATATTTCTGAAATCTAGATATAGGAGATTTTAAAGAATAGTCAAATTTATACGGTGCTACTTACTTTTTCACTTAAGTCACTTCTAAAACAGCTAAGGTTCTAGCTTAAAAAAAAAAAAAACCTTTACCACTTTCTCTCAATATAACCTAACAACCTAAAATCAATTTCATTTTTTTTTTTAAGGTTTTATTTATTTGACAGAGAGAGACACAGCGAGAGAGGGAACACAAGCAGGGGGAGGGGAGAGGGAGGAGCAGGCTTCTGGCCGAGCAGGCAGCCCCATGTGGGGCTCCATCCCAGGACCCGGGGATCATGATCTGAGCAGACTGTTAACCACTGAGCCACCCAGTCGCTCCTAAAATCACATTTCAAACAGCTTAACAAGGGCGCCTAGGTGGCACAGTCGGTTAAGCGTCCAACTCTTGGTTTTGATTCGGGTCAGAATCACAGGGTCCCGGGATCAAGCCCTGCATTGGGCTATGCATTCAGCATGGAGTCTGCTGGGATTCTCTTTCCCTCTGGCCCTCCTACTCATACTCCCCACCCCCCAATAAATAAATAAATAAAATCTTTAAAGAAAACAAAACAAAAAAACAGCCCCTAACAAATATTTCAGAACCAAGCCCCAGTTCCTCACTGACAAAGTCATTTCAGTGGCTCCTTCAGGGAACAGCTCTTTAATCTGGCAAATAAGGTCATTGGTAAAAGTCTTACCTCCTTAATACCCACTAGAAATTCTTGCTTTAGTCACTCACCTCCAGAACAGACAATGATCAATGCTTTTATTCTTGCCCAAAATCCCCCACATCTCCAGATATTTTATACTTTTAGTATTAGCAACTACAGGAAGCATTTGCTGATTCACCTTAGTATTTCTCTTTCATTAAAGTACTGTAATATTGTTAGTCTGTACCATACAGTCTGGAACTTGATTATATATTACTGTTTCCTGTATGTGCATCTTACTCTCCCATATAGAATGTTAGCCCTTCAGGAGCAAGGACAAGGTGTTTGTCTTCTTTTGCAAAACACTGACATAGTTTCTGAGCCACATAAATTTCAAATAAAAACATACTGATTTTAGACTTTTTGACTAACCGAATTCTTGCAGCCACATCACGGGGGGTATCTATTTCATCTGGAAACATCTCTTGCAGTCTTTCTTGTTTATATTTCTCCAACATTTTTTCCTCAGTCTCATCATCCACATTCTCATCATACAGATCATCACGCACAGACTCTCCCACAGTCATAGTTTCATATTCCTCCTCCTCTTCCTTTTCACTGCCCTCATCCTGTAGAATAAAGATTACAGTTTCACACCTGTCTCTACCTTACAGGCAATGTACTAGAAATAAAATAATTTTGGGGTGCCTGGGTGGCTCTGTCAGTCAAGCGTCTGCTTTCAGCTCAGGTCATGATCTTGGAGTCCCTCCAAGGGAGGAGCCCTCTGTTGGGCTCCCTGCTCAGTGGACAGTCTGTTTCTCCCTCTGCCCCTCATCCCACTCTTGCTCTAATAAATACATAAAACCTTAAAAAAAGGAAATAAGTTTTACTAGACATCCAGTCCAAACCAACATCAATTCTAATAGAGATTAAGTTATAATATAAAGTATCATTTCTGGCAGCTACAAGTCATTCCTAGGAAGCTGATCTCACACACACACACACACACACACACCTCCCAAGGTCAGGATTGCACTTTGCCTTGCATATGGGGCTGTACACAGAAGTAGCCCAAGGGTCTATTTCCTTACCTGCGATTCCTCTTCAATAAAATCCTCGTGTTCCATATCATCATATTCATCTTCCCCACCACTTTCACCATCCTCATCCAAAATCCATTCAGCTTGGTAATTGGATGTCCCTTTGGGAACCTTCTTTACCACCTTGGAACTTTTCTTCAAGAAGTCTATAAAAGCCCAAATGAGTTAAGCTAAATTATACACCTCCTTTATACTACCAGGGTATTCTCACCTAAGCAAGATATTGCTACCAACACCAGAAATTCTAATAGACACTGTGAATAGAACAGATTACTTCCAAATGTAATTTGGCTGACTCGGAACTAGCAACACCTTAAAAAAAAAAGAAAGAGAGAGAGAACTAGCAATACTACGCAGCTAAATAACTTCACAACAAATCAAAGTTATTTATCTATTTGCTAAGAAACGACAATACATGGGGTGCCTGGGTGGCTCAGTCATTAAGTGTCTGCCTTTGGCTCAGGTCATGGCCCCGGGGTCCTGAGATTGAGCCCCACATCAGGCTGTCTGCTCGGCAGAGGGAGCTTCTCCCTCTCCCACTTCCCCTGCTTGTGTTCCCTCTCTTGCTGTGTCTCTATCAAATAAATAAAATCTTTCTTAAAAAGCAAGAAAAAAAGCAATAATACAAGTAACTTTGAAAAATGTAGCAACATTGTGTCCAAAGTTTGCGTGGCGCAAACATACGGCCTTTAGAGCTGAGAAGAGAAAACTGACTTCCAAATAAATCCTCATCCCACTCTACCCTAAATGTGAGCAGCTAGAGAAAATCCGCAATTCTAGGCAAGACGAATTACACAAGTCTGCCAATACCAACCATTTGCCTCACTCAGCTCCTCCTCTGTGGGCCAGGTTTGCTCCCCCTCCATTGGATCTGGGATAACCTCTGTTTGCAAAGATTCTTGTTTATCAGGGTCTGCCTTCATTAGCACCTTAAGATCTTCCTCCATATCAGCTATAGCATCCAGAGCACAAATCTGAAAACCAAAATAGTTGACACCAATCAGACATTAACCAAAAATCTACCAGATCTAACACAGTAACCAGAGAGATCCAAAAATAACATAGTTCCCAAGTAAAAGAATGAAAGACTGAAACAGAAAGCCAAAATTTGTCAAATGTTTCAGATATTCAATTTCCTGGGATTTTAAGTCTATTCTGCTTGCTTTTGAGGCCTTTCATAATCTGGTCCTTTTCCCATCTATTTATTACATTCCCTACCCCCCATCAAGCTGATTTCTTCATGGGGCGCCTGGGTGGCTTAGTGGGGTAATAAGCCTCTGCCTTTGGCTAAGTCATGATCTCAGGGTCCTGGGATCGAGCCCCACATCAGGCTCTCTGCTCAGCAGGGAGCCTGCTTCCCCCCTCTCTCTGCCTGCTTCTCTGCCTACTTGTGATCTCTGTCAAATAAATCTTAAAAAAACAAACAAACAAACAAAAAACTGATTTCTTCAGAGTTCAAAGAAACCCTCTGATCTATCACTGTGCCTAGGTTCATGTCTCTGTTCAACTCACGAATCATATTCATCCCTCTCAACACCTGGCCCAAGCCTGATTTCTTCTATGAAGCACGCTAGTCTACTTTCTCAACTTCCACAGCAGGTCTATAGCTTAACCACAATTTTTCAATCTTTATTCAGTTGTTTGCCATTTTATTCTACCTAATTAAATTGTCCAAGGAGAAAGACCACATTTTGTGTGTCTTCTTTAAACTCAAAGCCAACTGCTGTGCAAGGCACCTGTAAGTGCTGGATAAATACATGATATGTCAACATGTTCACAGTTAACAACTGCCTTACTTCAAACTAGCAGTCACATCCAGAGACTAGTATAGTTGTCTAGGAGTGCAGACTACCTTCTCTGACGTTAGTTCACATCCTACAACAGCTTACACATGAATCTATGATACACAATCTTTAAGAACATCAGTCTTACCTCCATTGCCATGCCTGGGTCCTTTTGGGATTTGATCACTCTAGGATTTAAAGGGAAAGGGTCCATGGGGGCATCTATTTGTTTCATCTGGAAATCACCCTGTCCAATGATATGCAGCAAGCTATTTACATTCAGGGTCTGCCCACGAACATAGCCTGAGATTTTCAAGGTGCCCACCAAGTTATTTTCTTCACTCGGCACAAAATCAGCAGCATGAGCAAATAGGTAGGCCCGTCGATCTCGAAAGGCAAGATGCCGTTGTTTTTGGTTAGCCAACTGCCTGAGCAGCATCTCTGCCTCCTGTTGAGTGTCTAACAGGAGAAGTTTGTCATCAGGAAAACGCTTCTCTACTGCTTTACTTAGCTTCTTTCTGGCATCTATTTGTTTCCTTGGTGGGAGGCCAGAAACACTCTGGACAGCTAGTGCTGTGAACAAGAGAGAAAGGGCTTTGTTACCTGTTGCTTCACTAAATATAAATCCCCCCTGTAGTGCACAGACAGTTCAGTTCAGAGACACTGTTTAGACAGACAGTTCAGAGATCACTGAGAAACCTGACACTCAACTACCCTAAAAAATTTTTATAGTGAAATAAAGGGCAGAAATAAAAAGGGACTTTGATAATTTCTTTCTTTTTTTTTCTAAAGATTTTATTTATTTATTTGACAGAGAGAGAGAGTGAGAGCAGGAACAATAGCAGGTACAGTGGAAGAGGGAGAAGCAGGCTCCCCGCCGAGCAGGGAACCCCATGCTGGGCTTGATCCCAGGACCCCAGGATCACGACCTGAACCGAAGGCAGACGCTCAACAACCGAGCCACCCAGGCGCCCCAACTGATAGATAATTTCTAAGATGGACCAAATTTAGGCCATACACGTACAGCCCACCATCCGCCAAATACAATCCACCAGTTACATTACTGTATTGTGTTGGACATGATACCTGCCAAATTATAGGTGTATAATAAATGCCAATATACTTTCCTCCTTTGCCTCTAATACTCCCACCTCACTTACCATATGTGGGAAGGCCCTGAGCAAAGAGGCAGGAAAGGCAGTAATCCCCAGTGCTGTCCCAGCCTTCTAGTGGATCAAGGAGGAAAAGGATGGTATCCGCGACTTTGGCCATGTCTAAAACAGTGTGCAGATCTCCTAGACATATAAAACAAACCTAGTGGGAAGTAGTGCTTGGCACCAGCACATTATACTGTAAGAATATTACCACTACTCAAAACAAAACAATAGAAAATACAGTTGTATGCTCTAACCTGGCCTTGCAGATGTGAAAAACCACCGATGTTTCAAGCGGGGACATAACAGCATAAAGCTATGGGTGCTTCCCCATTCATTCAAGTGTACTGTTCCGGTTTCCTTATCTTGAAGCAACCGAAAGGCCTCTGGCAGGGAAATCCTGTCATGCAGGGGCACCACCAGTACCTGATGAGGAGGACCGTCCTTGCTGCCCAGCTGTCTTTTCTCTGCCAGAACCTAACAGAACAAATGGATGTTTCAGTATTTATTGCCTTTCCCACGGTATAGATGCCCCTTCTGCACCCCGGACTCCTGACTCCCACCCCACCGCATTTTTCTCGTAAAAAGAAGCACGTACGCTGGGAGAGTGAGCCTAGATCTGCAAGCCTGGCATATGATATCCCCAGCCCCCTCCAGGGGTCACATTTTTTAGTTCGAGGCATTATCCGTTTAGAACACTTGTGAAGCCACACCATTCCCCGATCCCTGATCCTCTCACCGCCTCCTTCTTCTGCTTTCGGAGTTGGCTGGCGCGATGCCTTTGGTCTACTCTGCTGAGCTCTTTTTTCACCTTCTTACTTAGGGTTTTCAGTGCTAGACGATCTAGAAGGAGATCAGTAATGAATCTTGTGCAAGATACCAGAGGGTCAAGAAAGGGGACCCTCTGCCCACCTTGGAGCCTCTGCGCGGGGTCCAGGCCGCAGGTAGCTCAGTCTGGACATAAAGGAAAGCAGTTAATATCGACTAAACAGCCCTCCTTCCTACAACCCTATCTTCTCACCCTTGCCGTCCCGCTGTGCAGATCCTCGACCCCGATGGCGCCCGCCTTTATGAGCTTTATTCTGCTGCTTCAGCGGGCCAGAGCGGTGAGGCGCCATGCCGCCGTTCACGTGTACCCAGCCAGCGCTAGTTCCGGGCCGGACCAAGCGCTTCCGGTCCCCTGTCAGCTGCCCACCCCCGTGGCGGGGCGGGGCTCACCATTTCCTCTCGCGAGAGTTTTCCCAACCAGCTTCAATAGAATGAGACGCTCGCTCCTTTGCAAAACCGCCGAGTAAACTTTTCCCACGCCGCGGTCTGCGGCTGGGGACCTTGAAAAATCGGATGTAGAGTCGAGATTTGGGCTCTAGGTCCTGGGAGGGCTTTTATTGCTACATGTATTTTCATTTTTTGCGCCATCAAGTTGTATCAGTCAGGAAGGGAAGCTGTTGAAGTTTCTCCATTCGTGCAAAAGAGGGCTAAGCCCCTCCTGGTACCTAGATTTGTGCACGTAGCTCCTCAGTTTGCAGCAGCAGCAGCAGCAGCAGCAGCAGCAGCAGCAGCAGCAGGTGTTATCGTTTTTGAGCAACTCTCTTTCTTTTGTGGGGCTGCTCAAGTCTACAAGGCAAATCGCGTGGCAGGCACTTCTCTCATCTTCACCGGCTCCGTACAAGTTCCCGCTGGTCTGTTATGGTCTGGTCTGGTCTGTTCCGCGCGTCCCCACCTTTCACACAGCTTCAGGAAGGACGGGACAGGAAAGGGAGAGCTGGCCTTGACACTCGAGACTTCAGGGGGATTTAGAGGAAAGATGGAGCTCTGGCCTTTCAGCCAGGAGAATAACGCTGGCTTCCCGTAGCCATACTCGAGGCGCGAGGGACCCCAGTGCCCCCCGTCGGGAAGACGAGGGAGTAGAAATCAAGGAGCATCTAGCTGGGTTGAGGCTAGCTCTCATGTGAGCAACTTTTCCTCAGCCGTGGGGTCCAGGACGCGCCAACCACTTCGCAAAGGGCTGCGCAGAACTGGCTGCTGGCGCTCACAATGCAGGTTCGCACCTTCGGGGCGGGAGCCTGCGCGTTGCCATGACAGCGGCACGCGAGGCGCGCGCCCGGGGGCCCGCCGCCCCCAGGCGCGCGCAGCCTTCCCCTGCCCGGATCCCCCCTCCTCCTCTTTGCAGAGCTCACCCCCCGCCCCCGGCTGTGGGAAGGGGCCGGGCCAGCCGCCTGACGTCTGTGCGGGGCTCGGAAGATGGCTGCGGAGCCCAGCACCGGGCAGTGGCTGCGGCGGCGGCGGCGGCGGCGGGCGGGGAGCGCGGCGGGCGGGGGCTCCGCCTTGCGCGTGGGGCGCTGAGCGGAGAGGCGCGGAGGCGACGAGGGCGCGCGGGGGACTTGGGGGGGGGCAGCTTGGCATCGCCTCCCCGCCACCCGCCGCACCATGGGCAGCGCGGAGGACGCGGTCAAAGAGAAACTGCTGTGGAACGTGAAAAAGGAGGTAAAGTCGGGGCAAGGACCCCTTGGGGCTCGCGTCCCTGCCCGCGGGCCCGGGACTGAGGGGCCTCGAGAAGGTCCGCGTTCCCCCCCTCCCGGACGCGAGCGCTTACGGCCCTGGGCCGGGCGGGGGCGGGGTCCTGGACTGGCAGCGGCTCCCGCCTCACTCCCGGATCTGGGGGCAGCACCTCTCGGTCCGAGGGGCCAGGCCGGCGCTCCGGCGCTTGTTTGCTCCGCGATCCCGCAGTTCCCCGCCCTGTGACGGCAACAGTCCTGGGAGACCCAAGGTCGGGGGAGGGGTGGCGGCGATTTCTGGAGAGGTGGTGCTGACCATTCATTGCCCGCGCCGCCTGGGGAGGGGGCGGGGCCTCGCGGGGCCTGCGAGAGGGCTAAACCGGTGGTCTTAGCTCCGGTTTGCCCTACACCCAATTCAGGGATCCCTCTGGGAACTGAGTTGCGGCTTCGGGAGGGTTCGTCGCACACCTCACTGTTTCTCACTCCACGCCCACCTCCCTACCCACGGGGGAGGCGGTTTGAGAATGGTTTTTAAGATTCAGATTTTATCCCCGCTTTAGGACCGCCCCCCCGCCGACCCCAAATGTCAGGAAGAAAGGAGTCTTCCCCTCTGCTAATGTCTTTACGTTGGCCCTACCCTAAAGCCGATTTCAATTTCATTGTGTGTGTGTGTCGGGGGGAGGGGTACCCATATGAATGACTCACCGAGTATGAGAGCCAGAAAGCTCAAACCTGCAGCGTGGATTAGAATGGATTAGGCCTCTGGCACCATGAACTCCGCCCCCACCTTTGTGGCTGTCTTCTACCAGATGTGCAATCTCCACGGGGGCAGAAAACCCATCTGTTTTGTCTACTATTCTGTATCCAGGACCTGGCACACAGTAGGCATTCAATGAGTATTTTGTAAATATCTTGGAGACTGCAAGATGGTGGGCATCCATAACCTTGGAATACTCTGAACCTAGCTCTGTGTGACTTGAATAAGTTAGCTAAGCTCTACGTGTCTTAATTTCTTCATGTCTGAAAGAAGGATATGTACTTCATATATAAAAGTTTACCATATTGGTTCCTTTACCTCTTCCTAGAGTTTCAGGATTGGAGAGGACTCTGGGTTCTCAAACTTCTGGAAGGCTCTGGATGGTTCTTTATTAATTATGGCCTGGCTACTGTGCCCTAACATGTACTTGTTCCCTTCCCTCTTGTTCAAAGAGAAATAGTTGAAGCCATCACCTTTTCCAGCTCTGTGTGAGAAGCTCCCTCATGACTTTCCTGTGAAGTGGCCAAGAAAGTATTTTAGGCCAAGAGTATTATATCAGCATTTAAACCCCAGCCCTCGTCTCCCCAAGGAAAAGGGAAATCCTGTCTCAGGTGATCCTAAGGAAACAAGCAATCTAGTGACAGAGACTCATATGAACAGTATAAACGAGAACAAAAAAGTAGCCATACCCAAACTATGGAATATGTGCTAGGATTGTTGGTGTGATCCAAATTTAGGATTAATCGGTGATGTAGGAAAGATTTCTGGGAAGACGTGATTCTTTTTTTTTTATTATTCTTTTTTTAATACTTAGAAGGCTCTTTATACTACTTCAGGAATGGTCCCTAAACAAATGTGAGAAATGTCCAATATATGTCATAGCTATGTGTATTACCTGACGAAGTTTAACCTTCTCTCAATTATTAGTTCCTTTCTGCCTTCAGCACTTGATTTAGAGAGAAACATAGCCTTTCCTCTTCTATGAGTAGAAACAGTGGGGATAATTTTAGGCAAGGCTGGTCTTTCAACACAAAAACCTCTGTTGTAATTCTAAAGTCACCTGTAGGTACTTCTAACCCCCAAATCTGCCCTACCTTCCTCTTTCAGATGTCTGCAGGTCTTTGAGCTGAGACTTTATGCTTTGTTTAATACAAACATCCCTTGGGAAGAAATCTAGGAAGCTTTTAACAGTTTACAGTGCAGGATCAATCTGATTTCCTTTTACCTCACTGCTAATCAGTAGCAGTTTCCAATAGAGAGAAGCCTCCAGGTCCTTCCTCTCTCCTCCCCAGGCTTTAGAAGCTTTACCAGTCTCCAAACTGTACAGTCCTAGGTGAGGGCCTTGGGAATGAAGGCAGCGTCAGAACACTGCATACCTTGTCCAAAGAATGGCAAAGACACACACTGCCCAGAGCTTACTTAATCTGTAAGATTTTATGGTGGGGTTGAGGTAATCCATCCCTCTAATCTCCAGTATTAGTAGCTGTCTCTTGGCAGGTTCCGCCAGGACATCAAAAGTGCTTGACTTAAGTTTTGGGAGCAACTAGAACCTCATACATTGCTGATGAGAGTGTAAATTTGTATAATCACTTTGGAGAGCTATTTGGCAAAATCTAGTAAAGTGGAATATAGGTATCAAATGCCTTGTCTAGAAATATAAATCCCAAGAAATGAGCACCTATGTTCACTAAAAAACGTATCTGTAATGTTCGTTGTTAGTGCTATTCATGACAGCCCCAAAGTGAAAACTACCCACATGTCAGTCAATTGCAATATGTTAACACAATAGAGAATGAATGATCCACAGCTACATACGACATGAATGCATCTTACAGTCATACCAAAGAGCAAAAGAAACCCAGCCAGAAAACACTACACACTGATTTCATCTGCAAAAAGTATAAAAAAAACCCCACAAAATGGCTCTATGATGTAAGAAGTCAGGATAAGCATATATCCTTGAGGGGGGAGTAGTGGCTGGAAGGAAGTATGACAGTGGTGGGTGCTTGGGGGTGCTGGTCACATGTTCTGTTTCTTCATCTGTATATGGGTTTGACAGGTGTGTTCAGCTTGTGAGAACTCATCAAGCTGTGTATCATGATTACATACTTTTTTCGGTAGTTTTACTACCCATCAATAAAAAAGCTGTGTGTGTGTGGTTTTTTAAAGTGCTTTCTTAAAGAAAGATGTGACTGCTCATCTTACAAGGAAACTTTTATATCCAGGTAGGAACCCAAAACACTGGGGTTTTATTGAGACTGAAAGAAGGCTGGGCTTGCAAGCATCTGGAGAGTGTCTCTGAGGCCTGGATGAGCCTTCCCCTAACCTTGGAGCAGAGGGAGTAAATGAGGGTCAGGTTGTTTATCCACACCCCGTAGGGAGCTAGCTTGCTCTGAAAGGATAGTGTGTCTGCCCAGAAGACTTCTCCAGCTAAGTACAGATGAGCAAATGGCATCCTGTCCTCCACAGTGGGACACTTCTTCCGGACTGCACATCTGCACTGATTGCTTGGTGGATTTATGACCTCTCTTCCTTGTTGCCTTTCCAGGAAAACTTTGCTTCCCCACCTCTCCCATCCCTACTCATTCTCTACCCTGCGCATGTCCGAACCCAGAGCAGGAGAGCATGGCTGGCTGTTTTACTTGCCCACAGGGCTTTGATCAGGGAAAAATAAATAAGATGCTGCCCATTTGTCCACAGGTGAAGCAAATCATGGAGGAGGCTGTCACCAGGAAGTTTGTGCATGAGGATAGCAGCCACATCATTGCTCTGTGTGGTGAGTGACCGGGGGCCAACGGGAAGTGGGTTGAGAACTGTGGACACTGTCCCTGCCAAGGAAAGAATAGTCCTCAGGTTTAGTAGTTTTCAAATATGGCTGCAAGTTAGAATCCAACTCTGAAGCATTTGAGATCTCCCTGGGCCTGGTCCCCGACCTACTGAATCAGGATCTCCAGGGCCCAAGGATCTACATATATTCTAGTTCCTTTGATCTTTTGTGTGCATCAGAGTCACCCGAAGAGCTTGCTAAAACACAAGTTCCTGAGTCCCAACCTGGAATTTGCATTTCTGACAGAGGGTTCTGATGCTGCTGGTCCGGGGACCACGCCTCGAGAACCACTGACCTAGGGAATTCTGGTTTGGGAATCACTGCTCCGGTTTATTTTTACTTTAAATTTGGGGGAAGGGTTTGTGTTTTGGGGTGCTTTCTGTGCACATCTCCGTTCTAATTAATCCCACCTGTGTGGCTCTGGCATTCCCAGCTCTCCAAGCACTGGATTGGGAGTAAAACAACATGAGCTACAATAGGGAAAGCCAAAAGCCCTCCCGCCTTACAGGGAAAATATCGGCAATGAAGTATCCCTTCCTCCTCACTGTGAAGACTCCTGCCTTTGCCGGAGCAAGCCTGGCTCTACATACACTAGAGTTTTCTTGGATTTCCGGGAATTCAATCTTCCTTTCAACTCCCTTTCTGAGGGGACAGCTTGCCATCTCTGTGTTGTTTTCCTTGGCCTCTGAGATTGGTGTTTGAGATTTGTGGAAGGGAGGTTGTGTATTTCTGAGAGGAAGGAATGAAAGGAGCAAGTAAGGAGCACTGTTCGTACCGCGGTGAGGCAGTTAGTGCTGCCCAGCATCAGTCTAGCAACAAATCTGAGGGTCCGCCAGGAGCCAGATCCTATTCTCCAGATAGGGAAACAGCAGTAACAAGATAGAGTCTCTGCCCCCAAGGGCTTGCATTTTGTGGGGAGAGAGAAAACCAAATGCACACATAAATATATCCTGTAATAAAGGTATGAGGAAAAATAAAGCAGAGAGCTTGAGGGCGAGCAGCTGGGGAGAGACGGCCTATGAGCAGAGCCTGAGTGATAGACCGAGGATTCATGTGAATCCTCGTGCTCTGCTTACTTACGTCATCTTGGATAAGTTTCTTAACTTCTGTCACCCTTAGTTGGCTCCCCTAAAAACAGGATGGTGATTCCCATCTCAAGGAATTTCTGTGGGGGTTGAGACGATGCATGTGAGAATTTCTAGCACTTTAAGAGCTCAGGAAATATCTGTCTTTCCTTCTCTTTTGGATGTTGAGGCTGAAAATAAGTTTGCAGGATTTGAGTTCTACCATCTTCCCTTCGGGTAAGTTTCCCAGTTCTTTGAGATGATGTTATGATTCTCAGGTTTACAAGGAACAATCTAATCTCACCTTTTCTCAGGCAGAACCTATGATAGGGGAGAAGTATGGGAGTCTTGCAATAAGGGGCTTCGAAGAATATTCAAACTCTACTGCTTTCCACCTGTGTTGTGTGTCCCTGACATCAGCCGCTATCCGTCATTGTCACCAGAAGGGCTCTGCTGGTGGCCCAATTATGCATGGCTTAATTCCCTATCCAGACCACATACAAAAAATACAGAAAACAGAATAAAATAGCACAAACAGCTTGTGCATGGGCGCCACACGTGGGTGGCCAAGGTGGAATAGGGGAAAGAGAGGCAGGGAAAAGAGTTGTGAGTATCTCACATTCAGGCCAGTTAGGATGAGCAGCAAGTGTCAGCTCTCTGATCAGTCCAGGGCCCCCAGGAAGCAGTGGAGCTTTCACTTTGTCTCCTGCCTGGAAGCCCAGGGCTCTTTCTAGAGGCAGAGATAATACCCTCACAAGGAATGCTTCTACTTTAGCCAGTGTTAGTTGCTGAAACAGAACAGAGGTCCCTGAAATAGACCCAAATCTCTAAGGTTCTACTGGATCTCAGGAGGTGCCTCAGGTCTGCCAGGACAAACTTAAATGTCCACAATCAGACAAGAATGGTCCACACAAGAAGCTGTCCGGGTGTGAGACTGCAGGCAGTGGTGGTGGGGACTGAGGCAAACTGAATATTGCTTGCCACCTTTCAGCTCCTGCAGGAATGCCAGCCCGGGCTTGCCGTGGCCGCCTCTGTTTTATCTATCTATCTATCTATCTATCTATCTATCTATCTATCATCTATCTATTAAAGATTTTATTTATTTATTTGACAGAGAGAGAGATCACAAGTAGGCAAAGAGGCAGGCAGAGAGAGAAGGGGAAGCAGGCTCCCTGCTGAGCAGAGAGCCCGATGCGGGGCTCGATCCCAGGACCCTGAGATGATGACCTAAGCTGAAGGCAGAGGCTTTAGCCCACTGAGCACAGTGAGAAGGGAGAGGAAGAAGCCCAACATGGGACTCAATCCCAGGACCTTGGGATTGTGCCCTGAGCCGAAGGCAGAGGTTTTAACCCACTGAGCCACCCAGGCGCCTCACCTTTGTTTTATTTTAAGAGAAGCCAGAAGTCTGGGTTTTTATATGAAGTTTCCCAATTTTAAAAGATTGATAACTATTTCCCATTATGTATTTATTTATTTTAAGTAGGTATCAGGCCCAGAGTGGCACCCAACATAGGACTTGAACTCATGATCAAGAATTGGAATCTTAAAGGACTGAGCCACCCAAACACCCCATAATTCCCATATTTTAAAAACGTGTGGGCCAAACAAAAGGCATCTTCAAGCCTCTGCCAGTTTGCTGCCCCTGCCTTGGGCTCAGTGCTGTCACTGAGGGGAATGTTAGCAGGAGACATTGCCAACAGTATAAAGCTAAGTTAAGTCTGTGGAAAGAGGAATCCTTGGGCTTCGTCAAATTGGTATTCAGTGGTGAGATAAATCCCAATTTGGGCTCAAAATAAGGTATGTTTAAAGCAGTGATGATCAAACTTTTTTTCTGTCTGCAAACCATTTACATGCATCATACAATAGAATCATAATCAGGGATTCTTGGGAGAAGGTAGAGGTAAGAATTGATATGTATTTTTTTTTTTTAAGATTTTATTTATTTGACAGAGAAACACAGCGAGAGAGGGAACACAAGCAGAGGGAATGGTAGTGGGAGAAGCAGGCTTCCTGCCGAGCAAGGAGCCTGATGCGGGGCTCGATCCCAGGACTCTGGGATCATGACCTGAGCTGAAGGCAGATGCTTAACGACTGAGCCACCCAGGCGCCCCAAGAATTGATATGTATTGATGGAAAACTCCACCACTCTGGCTTTTTTTTTTTTTTTTTAAGATTTTATTTATTTATTTGACAGAGAGAGACACAGGGAGAGAAGGAACACAAGCAGCGGGAGCGGGAGAAGCAGACTTCCCGCCGAGCTGGGAGCCTGATGCGGGGCTCCATCCCAGGGTTGTGGGATCATGACCTGAGCAGAAGGCAGACGCTTAAAGACTGAGCGCGCCCTCCTCTGGCTTTTTGAAGACTTGATAGGCCAGTCTCCTTCACCCCTGGGCAAATGCTCTGAAATGCATTTCTAGTCTGAAGTAGATCCAGTCTTCTACTGGGTCCTTCTGTTTGCCCAGTCACATCCACAGTCCACAGTTCAGCTTTGTTCTGGGAGGAATTGGAGTGCGAAGATACTAAGAGATCTGAGGAGAATAAAGGCTGTGAAGGTTGGATCAACCACAGAGTGGCCACATTCCCTAGAGCCTTGGAGAGCGCTGGGGCCCTGGGCCCCTCTGATCTCTCAGGGCCCCTCTGTTCTTGGCAGAGGAGAGCAGGGCTTGGGCAAGATGAGCTGCTCTCAGCTTCTTTGGAGTAGAGATATTTGAACTGGAAGCAGAGTCTTCCTGGAAAGCCTTGAAAATGGAACTGAAGAATCCTGAGGTTGTGCCCTGACCCTGGGCAAACCCAGGAGAGTTTGTACCAGACCCCTGTTCCTATTACCCACAGGACGAGGAGAAGTGTGGTTGTTCCTAAACCTGTTTGTCCAGAAGCTGGTCAGGCCGCTGTAGGTAGAAACCTTGTGAGGAAGCTTTGCTGGCAAGCCCTGGCTGGCAGGGGAAGGTCTTCTCCCTCCCGCAGGCAGAGGCTGGGGCTCGGGGAGTAAGCCCAAACCTACCACTGTGGGAAAGGTTCTCTGATACCATTTTTTCATCTTAAGAAGGCTTGTCAAGTTTGTGTTTAATTTCATAATATGGTCCTTGGGGCGCCTGGGTGGCTCAGTCGTTAAGCGTCTGCCTTCGGCCCAGGTCATGATCTCAGCGTCCTGGGATCGAGCCCCGCATCGGGCTTTCTGCTCGGCAGGAAGCCTGCTTCTCCCGCTACCATTCCCTCTGCTTGTGTTCCCTCTCTCGCTGTGTTTCTCTCTGTCAAATAAATAAAATCTTTAAAAAAAAAAAAAAAAAATTTCATAATATGGTCCTTGAAACATTTAATATAAAGACGCACTATTCAGTATGTTTCTTAAGTATATTTCTTAAGTATGTTTCTTAAATCCCCAGGTGTACGCTGATGTCCCCTGCCACTGCCTCCCCCCAAGGGCAAGGAGCTTTTAACTTCTTTTAAATTTTGTTTATTTAATAAGTACCCCACATAGGGCTCAAACTCACAACCCCAAGATCTAGAGTCTTCTCCTCTTGAGCCAGCCAGGTGTCCCAGGGTGCTTTTAACTTTTGCTTTGGGGCAACTCAAGGTTAGGGTTAAACGCCAGGCTGTCCCAGATTTCGCCTTTGAACTCTGCATCTGTAATAATAATATACATGCTTGAAGAGGACACGTTTATTCTCTTCCCGTCAGGGATCTGAGGTAATTCAGGCATCAACCCTTGAGAAGCCACCATTTCTCTGGACCTGCCCTTCCTCAGGCTCACGGCTGGGTGTGGCTGCCTCCACAGTATTTCTGAGTGCTCTGTTCTGATTGGTCACCGAGGGTGGATTTTAACCTTTGTGGGTAGAACAGGTTTATATAGCTGGCCTGGCACAGCAGCTTCTCAGACTCTGAATGTCTCCTCTGCACGGAAGGCACTGGAGGTGAGGGGTTCCCGGGTGGCTCAGTCATTGGGCATCTGCCTTCGGCTCAGGTCCTGTGATGGAGCCCCACATTGGGGCTCCCTGCTCAGCTCAGCAGAGAGCCTCCTTCTCCCTCTCCCTCTGCTGCTCCCCCTGCTTATGCGTTCACTCATGCGCTCTCTCTCTCTGTCAAATAAATAAATAAATAAAATCTTTAAAAAAAGGCTTTGGGGGCAGGGCCTAGGCCCAGGTCAGCCTTGCCCCTCGGTGACCAGGGTCCCAGGTCTCCCTGCACAGATCTCAATGTGAGAATTGTTGCTTCAGGCTGAAGATGAGCTGTAATGGGAGACAGGGGTGGTGTCTGTGGAGCCGGGAACTGCACCAGGGCTTCATTAACCATCCGCTCCCCGCTCCCTGTTGCTAAGCAGCTTTCATTAGCCTGGAAGGTCGGGCCTTGGTGATCTCCTCTGGGGAAGGGCGAGGAGATGCTAATGAGCTGGGAGAGAGGCAGGTGCTGCGGCAGGATTGCCTCTCACCTGAGACACTGCAGCCGGAGCAATTTTGGCACACGCTGAGATTCAGACTCCGGGCCATTTTTAGTCTGCGAAAGGGATTCCTTCTCTCTTCTTCCCACCCAGACTGAATGAACAGCTCACGCTCAGGGTGTCTGGCTTCTGCCTTCCATCTGCAAAAAATCGAGTAGGAAGGAAGGCCCCCTAGGGAAGTGACTCCTCTTACCCTGCCTTGGGACGAGGCTGAGGGCCTGTGGTGGAGGTGGTCTGTGGCCAGTTACTCAGTCGCTCTGAATCCACCCCAGGAGGTTGGCATGAGCACTAACGGGGTGCCACAGGTAAGGCACACAGCATGGAGCCAGGTACGCATTAGGTGCTCAATAAATGTTGCTGTTACCATCATCATCATCACCACCGGCAACTTTCTACTTTGTTCTTCAAAATGATCCTACAGGGTGGGGGGATGGGTGAAATAGGTGAGGGGGATTAAGAGCACACTTACCGTGCTGGTGAGCACTGAATAATGTATGGAACTGTCGAATCATTAGGTTGTACATCTAAAACTAATACAACACCGCATATTAATTACATTGGGATTTTTTTTTTTTTAAAGTGAGGGGTGCCTGGGTGGCTCAGTCATTAAGCATCTGCCTTCGGCTCAGGTTGTGATCCTAGGGTCCTGGGATCAAGCCCCGCATCGGGCTCCCTGCTCATTGGGAAGCCTGCTTTTCCCTCTCCCTCTGCCCCTGCTTGTGTTCCCTCCCTCGCTGTGTCTCTGTCAAATAAATAAAATCTTTTTTTTAAATAAAAATCTTAAAAAAGAAAAAAGTGATCCTAAAACCTTCCCCATCAAGCCTTCTAGAACTTTCTCTAGGATTTCGTCTGAGAATCCATGTTTCTGAGAGTTTGGAACATCTAAACAATTAGAGAAATTTGAACTCCAGGAACTCAGTCAGGGAACTTAATATTAAGAAAGTTTTACTAATTTTGTAGGTGCAATCAAAGTATTATATGCATCTTTTTAAAAGAGTCTTTTACAGATACCTACTGAAATAGTCATAGATAAGATATATGATGCCTAAAATTTACTTCAGAATAATCTGGGGATAAGTGAAAGAGTGGTTGGAGATGGTATAGCTGAAACAAGATGGGTCATGACTTGACCATTGCTTGGGTAGGTGATAGGTAATGATGTTCATGCTGTCATCCTCTTTACTTTTGTATATATTTGGAATTTTCCATAATGAGGTTTTTTTTTTAATTTTGTCTAAGTATTCTCTTGTTGTTTTTAAGATGTTATTTATTTATTTGACAGAGAGAGAGATCACAAGTAGGCAGAGAGGCAGGCAGAGAGAGAGGGGGAGGCAGGCTCCCCGCCGAGCAGAGAGCCCGATGCGGGGCTCGATCCCAGAACCCTGAGATCATGACCTGAGCCGAAGGCAGAGGCCTTAACCCACTGAGCCACCCAGGCGCCCCAGTGAGGTTTTTTTTTTTTTTTTTTTTTAAAGAGGGTTGCCTGGGTGGCTCAGTGTTTAAGGGTCTGCCCTCCGCTGGGGTCATAATCCCAGGGTCCTGGGGTCGAGCCCCACATTAGGCTCCTTGCTCAGCGGGAAGCCTGCTTCTCCCTCTCCCACACCCCCTGCTTGTGTTCCCTCTCTCCCTGTCTCTCTCTGTCAAATAAATAAATAAAATCTTTTAAAAAAATAAAAAATAAGTAGAAGGAGGAGGAAGAGATATAGTGAGTAAAGACAACTCTCCTGAGAAATTTGACATAAAGCGGGGAGCAGCTAAATGGTTCAATACCTGAATGGGGATATAGGGCCAAGGGAGGTGGTAGTGGTGGTGGTTTTCGTTTTTTGTTGTTGTTGTTTTGTTCTGTTTTTTTTTTTTTTGAGGTGGAGAAGCTACAGAATGTTTTTGTACGAATGGGAAGAACCTAATAGGGAAACATTAAAGATACAGGGAAGAGAAGTGATGTTTGCTAGGATGATGTCCTTGAGGGGTGAAAGGGGCTGAGACCCAACGTGTAGATAGACAGGGTTTCCTAGGAGCGCAGCCAGACCATCCGTAGGGACAGGAGAGAAGGCAGGAGTTGGGCCTGAGGTGTGGGGCAGAAAGGCGCCAATGTGAATGATCACCTTCAGGGTACCTGAGAAGTAATAAAGGAAACTTTTGTACCTCTGCATAGCCTGTTGCTTGTAGTCACTCAAAACCTATTGAGATGGGACCCGTTCTTTCCCCTCATTGCAGCTGAAGCTCCGGGAGATTTAGTGGTTTGCACAAAGTCAAATAGGGAAAGGAGCCAGATTTTATTTTTTAAAGATTTTATTTATTTATTTGACAGAGACACAGTGAGAGGGAACACAAGCAGGGGGAGTGGGAGAGGGAGAAGCAGGCTTCCCGCTGAGCAAGGAGCCCAATGCTGGGCTTGATCCCAGGATCCTGGGATCATGACCCGAGTCAAAGGCAGATGCTTAACGACTGAGCCACCCAGGTACCCTAGACAGGAGCCATATTTTAAATCCATATCCCTCTTGCTTCAAAGCCCATCCTACCCAGGTCTACCTGTCTACCTACCACACAGGTCTACCTGTGTGGCCTCCCTAGGAGAGGAGCCTTGATGTGTGGGGCATTGAAGAGCAGCTGGCCCCTGTGGGGACATGGCTCAGGTCACCAAACAGTGGACTCGGGGCGTTCAGGGTTCCTCTGGGAGACAGTGGGTCCCTTGCTGAGCTGAGCAAGGCCAGCTCTGGCCTGCTTCCCTGCAAAACCACTGTGCGTGCTGTACTCGCAGATTCTGCCCTGCGTCTCCATCGGAGCAGAGAAGATAGATGTGGTAGGAATCTCATTTTTCTCACCTGCCAGGTTCTGGACTGTCAGGGCCGTGCTTTCTCCTCACAGTGAAAGCCTGAACGGGAGCATTGCTTTCTTGTCCTAGGGCACTGAACAAGGCCGAGTGCCCTGGAAAGCTCGAAGAGTCAGTGTCACAAGTGCCGGCTGAGCGAAAATATAGTTACCACAGAAATGCTTGTTCCGGGTGGAAGCAGCTGTTACAGATCCCTGGGTGGAAGTAGCCAGCCGGGGAAGTGGGGAAGAGAGAGACAGGTGATGCCTGCCCTCTCCCCTTTGCTCTTCCCGCTTCATCTGCTACAGGCAAAATAGTGATTTCTCCCACTGGCAGTTGGAGGAAGTTCCTACTTTAAAAAAGGCTGCCCATCCCCCCCATTGCTTTCTCTCCGGGGAGGGTGCTGCTCTCCTGGCGGTCTTGATTCCACCATCCAAGCCATTCAGCTTTTAAAAATTCTGCTCTAGGGGCACCTGGCTGGCTCAGTGGGTGGAGCATGTGTCTCTGGATCTCGAGGTCACGTGTTTGAGCCCCACATTGAGCATAGAGCTTACTTTAAAAATATTTTTGGGGGCGCCTGAGTGGCTCAGTGGGTTAAAGCCTCTGCCTTGGGCTCAGGTCATGATCTCAGGGTCCTGAGATTGAGCCCCGCATCGGGCTCTCTGCTCAGCGGGGAGCCTGCTTCCCCCTCTCTCTGCCTGCCTCTCTGCCTACTTGTGATCCTCTCCCTCTGTCAAATAAATAAATAAAATCTTTAAAAAATATTTTTTAAGGGGTGCCTGGGTGGCTCAGTTGGTTAAGTATCTGCCTTCGGCTCGGGTCATGATCCCAGGGTCCTAAGATCAAGTCCTGCGTCTGACTCCATGCTTATCAGGGAGTCTACCCCTAAGCCCTGATCATGCTCACGCACGTGCTCTCTCTCTCTCAAATAAATAAAACATTTTTTAAAATTTCAAGTAATAATAAAATTTTTAAAAATAAAAATTCTGCTCTAAGCAGTATCCTCAAACACTCCAAAATCCAAACCAGCCACCTGTGGCTGACTGCTCCACCCTGCACTTTCCTCACTTGAGTTCTCTATGGAAACTACTACCACACTCCCCATTGCACAGATGGCAGCCAGCAGAGGTGGGGGAGCAGAAATCACTTGCCACACCTGTTCTTCCCATTACCATCCCTTCTTGGCTCAGAGCCTTGGGCTTAGCCTTCATGTCAGGCTGTGCTAACTCTGGATGCAGTGTCCCTACATCTCAACCAACTGGCCTAGTTCTCTGAGGGCAATTCAGTGGATGCCCCTATTACCAGGCCCCTTGCCTGCTGAGCACAATTTTAAACATAGGTATGTATGTGGCTGAGATTCCCTGGGCTGACTGAGGATCCTTCTCAACCACGGCAGCCTGTCCTGGGCAGCCAGGACATTCTTATGGGCCCTTGAGGGGCGCCTGGGTGGCTCAGTGGGTTAAAGCCTCTGCCTTAGGCTCAGGTCATGATCTCAGGGTCCTGGGATTGAGCCCCGGAACCTGCTTCCCTCTCTCTCTACCTTTCTTTCTGCCTCCTTGTGATCTCTTTCTCTCTGTCAAATAAATAAATAAAATCTTTATGGGCCCTTGAGCTACCTCAGCTTGTCCCAGCCCACTGAATGGTTTCTCTGGTCCTTGCCCAGCTCAGATCACCCGGGGCTAAGCTAAGCAGAGCCCAGGTGCTCTTGGGGGGTGGGGCACCAAGCCAATTGGGAGGGATTGCTGAGGGAGTTGGTGAAGGACCGGGTGCCCATGGAGAGAGACCCAGCCTTTCTGGGTTTTGTGAGTTTTGATTCACCTCCAGGCTAGAGAAAGTCTCTAGCATCATCTTATACTAGAATCACGGTATCTGGAGCACCAGGGTGGCTCAGTCGGTGAAGCATCTGCCTTCAGCTTAGGTCATGATCCCGGGGTCCTGTGTCAGGTCTTGATCCCATGAGCCCTGTGTCAGGCTCCCTGCTCAGCAGGGAGTCTGCTTCTCCCTCTCCCTCTGCCCTTCCCCCCTGCTCACGCTCTCTCTCTCTCTCTCAAACAAATAAAATTAAAAAAAAAAAAAAGAATCACGTTATCTGGGTTGGAATGGTCACCTGTTTAATTATTATAATTAGTATTCTGATCTGGTAATATGTTACCTGGCTCAAAAATCAGAAGTATACAAAAGGTGTACAGTGTACAGTTTACTCCTTTGCCTGGCTCCGTTCACCCACCTTCCCTCCACTTACCCATTTTCACACAGGTAACCAATATCACTTTTGTTCCGTATGCATCCTTCCAGAATTTTTTATCCTAGTAATAGAAATTATATTCTTTGTCCCCCCCCACACACCCTTTTTGTAATGAAAAGACATGCAATCATACTGCCCTACTTCTTGCTTTAAGGGGACTTTTCAGATGCTCAACGACTGAGCCACTCAGGCACTCCAACACCCAAACCTTTCCACTCCAACCAATAACCAAAAATAGTGTTGATTTGTATTACTTAGTATATATTTGTCCCATATGAAATGAGCTAGATGATGTCAGGGGTGTCTCACCCCTCTTCTGGTGGACCCAGAGTGGCTGTAGGTGGTACCAGGACCCAGTGGAACTGGGGGTCTTGGGCCTTCACTTAGAAGGACGAGGGGTCGGGCTGACCTGGTGCCAAAGCCATGATGGGCATCTCCTGCCACAGCCCTCCACCCTGGGGAGGGGTCATGGTGGCAGCGGGGGGGGCAGAAAGCGGAATAAGGTGCTGGAGTTCTGCTTGGTGCTCTGGGCCTTCAGTCAGGAAAGGCAAGGCATGGGCCTCTGGATGGTTTCTCCTGGGAAAGAGTGCTTGACAGTCTGTGAGAGGCCCTCCCTGGGCGGCGAGGGCAGCAGGAGAATTGGAGCTCGTTGCTGATGATTCTGCAACTGAGTTCTGAGTGGTGGTCACAGTACCCTGTGGGGTGGGGGGAGTCCTTGTACTTGCACCTCTGAGTTTCGACCCGTGGAACGGTCTGTGGTTCAGCTCAACCCAAAAGTATTACAGCAGGGATTCTAAAGCTTCTTTAGAAGGGTACTTCTAAAAGTACCCCATTTAAAAGCTAAAAATCACGGACATTTTATCTCGGAAAACACCAGTGATTTTGTATGCAATATTTGGGGGTCTTTGGAAGGCACAGAAGCTCACGCACAAACCCTCTTAGGATAGTAGTTCTCAATTATTATTAGTGTTATGTTATTACTATTGTGCCTACTTGCTGCACGTAGTATTTTTCATTGCATGTGCTGACATGAGGTGGAGGGGGGCAGACAGCCCTGTGGAAATGGAGGACAAGAGTAGTTTGAACAATCACTGGCCAAGGAGCCCATGGAACTGGGTTAAGAATACATGGCATAGAGGGTCATTTACGTTGCTTGGAAGGTAGAGAGTTGCGAGGGATTTCTCCTTCCCCGAACATCTCCTGGCACCTTGCCTGCACTTCACAGAAGGAATTTCAGGGCTATGGGGTGAGCAGGGAGGTGCTGGGCATGATGTTCGGGCTTCTCTCGATATTCTCTGCTTGCAGTATTTGCCTCTGCTCACCCCGGAGATCCCTAACGCCTGTGCCCAGAGGCTGCCTGAGAGCGTGGGTGAGGCCAGGTGGGAGGGGAGTGCTACCCAGCCTGGCCGCATCTGCAATCTCCTGGGGAAGGTGGGAAGGCTAATGGCTCATTATGCCAGCAATTAGTCACATCACTGAGGCACATGATTCCCTCCAGGACTGGTGCCACCTGCTGCCACTCTGGCCATGTTCAGTGCTGCTTCTCTCCCCCTCTGAACAGGGAGTGCAATCCCAGGATGTGGTCACCACTTTCCTATAGGTGCTGCAACCCCAGGACCAAGAGACTGGGTCTCACTCACCTATGCACCACAGGGCCACACAGGACCTCCAGGGACCAAGGGGACAGCTGTGGAGCAGAGTATGTGGACACTTAAGTAAAGATTCCCCCATACGCCCCATACACACATGATATGTGTAGGTATATCTGTACACACGTGTGCACACATGTATGTGAACATGCTGGGAAGGGAAGGCTGTGCCTTGTAAAATAAAGTCCTCTGAGACCTGAGCAGGGAAGAGCCCAGCAGGAAGCTCCTAGGAGAGGGAGGGTCCCGCCTTATTTCCTTATTTCCCCAGCGTCCCGCCTCCAGGTCAATCCCCGGGACTCTTTCCAACCTCTTGACTTCAGTACAAGAGAGGGCCAGACAAAACTTTTTTTTTTTTAAAGATTTTATTTCTTTATTTGAGGGAGAGAGAGAGAGAGAGCAAGAGAGGGGAGGTCAGAGGAGAAGCAGACTCCCCGTGGAGCTGGGACTCCATCCCGGGACTCCGGGATCATGACTGAGCCGAAGGCAGTCGATTAACCGACTGAGCCAGTCAGGAGCCCACCAGAAAAAACTTTTATAGGACAGCGGTGACCGCCTGCCAGTTACTGATATGGAAACAAAAACCAGGTGAGAGCCTGGTATCAGTGGTTATTTCCTAAGGCCAGGCTTCACATTCTAACGATCCTAGGCACAGTCAAGTTGATGGGGCCTTCATTCCCCTCTTCCTGAGAGAACAGCATCTCCACCCAGCTCTGCGCAGCCTGTGAGCCCCCTCTCCTCTTCCTGCCAGGGAGAGGTCTTGCAAAAACCCAGCCCTTGCAGGTTAACTGTGGAACAGGGTCTCGTCAAAAAGGGCTGAGGACTCAGGCACCCGACAAGGACAGAGTGCCTCTTGTGTGCCAGACTCGTGCAAGGACTTTACTCATTTCATCTCGTGTGGCTTTTTATGCCAGTCCAAAGAAGTAGCCCCATTTTGTAGGTGAAAACAGGTTCAGAGTTTCCCAGGAGTGGTGAGTGGCCAGGTGCTAGGCTCCAGACCCTGTTTTGACTCCCACCTCCGGCATAGCACTGTTGTCAGTCCGTATAGAAAGAGCCCCTGTGACATGAGGGGAGCCCTCCTCCTCCCACCTGTGGGCCCCAGCACACCTGGAGGAAATGAAAGGGCCTGGGCCAGGGCTTAGGATCCTTCCACTATGTGACTATGATCAATTCCCTTCCTCTTTCTGGGGCTTTCCCTCCTCAAAATGGCCAAGCACCCCCCATACATACTAATTTTTAGACTCTACACATGCCTGGGGCAACTCCCCACCCTTTCCCCCCAAGTCCTTCTTTCCTTCCTGCAGGATCCAGATGGGGAGAGTAAGCCTAGCGCCTAAAAACATGAATGAGTGAAGGGAAATCCTCCCAGCATGGGAAACGGAAATCTCTCACTCTCGGCTGCAGGGCTCATCAGTGATTCAGGATCCGCCGTTGGGTCTGATCTCTGCAGTGGCCTCATCAATATTTCACCTCCTTCCCAGAGCCCTGTTCCTTAGCAACCGCATTGGCCGGCCGTGCTTTCCGCGAGGGCGGCTGGGCTGTGTGCTCCCTGCCGCCAGGGCTGTCAGTGCTTGCCCTCGCGGGCGGGGGAGGAGCCACTGGAACTGGCAGCTTTGGTCCTCACAGCCCCGGGGCAATGCCGCACACCAGGCGAGGGACAGGGAGAGGGACGGTCTGGCACATCAGCCCCTGCAGGTCCACCCTGGGCAGGGACGGAGAGACGAGGAGGGGAGTTTTGGAAGGAGGTGGGGGTATGTGTCCCTGGCCTGCCTCAGACCGAAGCCCCGCCCCCTCGTCCCAGCATGCCTCGGGGCCTGCCCTTACCCTCCGCTCTCCACAGGTGTGTGAGGAAGTGGAGTGTTTCTCCATGTCCCCCTCGTGCCCAGGCTCAGGTGCTGGTTCTCTCTGTGGCTCAGGTGCAGTGGAGGCTTGCCTCCTACATCAGCTGAGACGCCGTGCTGCCGGCTTCCTGCGCAGTGACAAGATGGCCGCCCTGTTCACCAAGGTGGGGAAGACGTGCCCCGTGGCTGGGGAGATTTGCCAGAAGGTCCAGGAGCTACAGCAACAAGTAGAGGGCAGGTGAGCCCTGGGCCAGCTCCTCCCATCACTCCCTTCTGCTCCTTGCACTTGGCATTTGCTGCTTCCCAGGCTGGTTTCCTGGACTCATGTCTTACAGAGTCCAGGGGTGAGAGACCAGCCTAAGGGTGGAGGTTGGCTCCTTTTGGACACAAGCCCCCACTTCAACCCCTCATCTTCGTCAGTCCCCTGGGTTCTTGTGGCACCAAACTATGCTCCTAGCACCACCTATCCAGGGCTTCCCCCCGCCAGGCTGTCCACTTCTGAAGCCCACCGTCTCTTTGCAGGAAACCCTCTGCGGGCAACCAGGATGCCCTGCGGAGACAGGGCTCTACCAGCGGGAAGGCCCCAGCGCTCAGCCTGCAGGCTTTAAAGCACATATGGGTGCGCACAGCGCTCATCGAGAAAGTGCTGGACAGGGTCATGCAGTACCTGGTGGAGAACTGCAGGTGACCGCCCCATCCACCAAGCGGCCCCTCCCTGGGGCCCACCTCCTGAGCAGTCCTTCAGCCCCATCCTTCAGCATGCGTGATTGTTCCCAGCAGTCTCTAGGCATGCCCCACCTTCCCCTCTTGCGTCTAGGAAGCATAGGCCACAGCGGGCACCCTACAAAGCTCAGTCCTTGTGGAATCATTTCTTCTTAGTGACTCACGTGAAAGGGTCTTTGTGGGGATGTCCGTACTTGGTGGGCTTGACTGTCCTGGAATGAGCCCCCCCCCCATCTGTCTCTCCCCCTGGCAGCAAGTACTACGAGAAAGAAGCATTACTGGCCGATCCTGTGTTTGGCCCCATCTTGGCCTCTCTTCTAGGTGAGCCTGATGGCG
The DNA here is from genome assembly GCA_028646535.1 of Procyon lotor. Lineage (NCBI taxonomy): Eukaryota > Metazoa > Chordata > Mammalia > Carnivora > Procyonidae > Procyon > Procyon lotor. Next base: position 9,511,051 of record CM053619.1, on the reverse strand, counting down.
GAGAGGCCTGTGCGGGGCCAGTGGGGGCTGAGGGGCAGGTGCTGAGGGGGCCCCATCGAGCTAAGTGTCCCTGTCTTCACAGTGGGACCCTGTGCCTTGGAGTACACCAAGCTCAAGACGGCTGACCACTACTGGACTGATCCCTCCGCGGATGAGCTGGTCCAGAGGCACCGTATCCGGGGTCCCCCTAATCGCCAGGACTCCCCTGCAAAGCGCCCAGCCCTAGGAGTAGGTATCCCTCTCCCCACCCCTTTTACTTACCCAAGCTATGCCCATGGGCCTGTAGGGATCCGCTTGGCCTCCGTGTTCCTTGGAGATACAGGCTGGACCTTAGAGATGTACCAAGGTCATGGCTACTTCAGGAGAGCCTTTTATCCCTGCTGGCACTCACATAAATGCCAGGAGCACTCGAGTGGTCCATGGCTGAATGGCAGAGGGTGGCCGAGAGCAGACCCAGGACAGAATGGACCCCTGGGTCAGCTAGAGAGGGGTCTGCATGGAAGCCTAGCATTGTCTGAGGTGGATGTCCCGGGGCTGCGGGCTGAGCTGTGCCTTCCTGCACAGATCCGGAAGCGGCATTCAAGTGGCAGTGCAGCAGAGGACAGGCTGGCCGCCTGCGCCCGCGAGTATGTGGAGTCCCTGCACCAGAATTCAAGGACACGGCTGCTCTATGGCAAGAACAACGTGCTGGTGCAGCCGGTAAGAAAACTGAATGCCCACCCCTCCCCCTTCTGAAAGGCCCAGGACTGAACCTTCCAGTCACATTTGTCCCCTTCCTCAGGGGCTTGGCTAGAGACAAGGGGGAGAAGGGCCCCCCCCCCTCACTTTGCAGCTTCATACGTCCCGTGCCCAGTGTTGAGTTGGCAGCAGCTGACTCAGTTAGCATCTGTGCTGCTGAGGACCAGGCTGCTCAGAGGTGGAAATGGCAGCCGGAAGGCAGCATAAGCACCTGGCTTGGGTATGGCTGCCCAGGGGACATACCTGGCATCCGGGAGGCTGACGGGACAGAACCAGTGGCCCCAGGCCAGCCAGGGAAAGGAGGGGCCCACATCTGCGTGCGGCTCGTGTTCTCCCCTCCTCCTTCCTGGCCTCCATTCCAGGGTCCTGGGACTGTGCTAGCTCAGGCTCCCCAGCTCCCGCCCGGAGCTGCGGTCTCAGGCCTCAGCACCTTGTCATCTCTGCCTTCTGCTGTGTCTCCCCCTTATAGAAGGAGGACATGGAGGCCGTCCCCGGCTACCTCTCCCTGCACCAGGCTGCAGAGAGCCTAACTCTGAAGTGGACCCCCAACCAGCTCATGAACGGGACTCTGGGGGACTCCGAGCTGGAGAAAAGGTGGGGGCTCTGAGACTCCAGGTAGTGGGTGGACAGACTCCACTTGCTCCAGGAGGCAGGCCTCATTCCTTATCTTGATGCCAAGAATTGCGGGAATAGGCTTCCTGGAGAGATTCCCAAGCTGTCTAAGATCAAGCCAGGCCTGGGCATCTTCAGAGGTTGGCCTGAGCCAAGATTGAGGCAGCTGAGACTGCCGGGCTCTGTGCCATGACAGCACGGGCCCGGACAGACATGGCTGGCTGAGGTCACTTGTCGGCCACAGTCCTCCCGTCTTCAGGGTCGTTTCACAGGTTTTGGCGGTGGGAAACGGAGAAAGCAGGACGGCGGGTCTCGCAACACGGTGACCCTGATCTGGTTCCTTTCCAGCGTTTACTGGGACTATGCCCTGGTTGTCCCCTTCAGTCAGATCGTCTGCATCCACTGCCACCAGCAAAGTGAGCCTCCCTTGTCCTGGGCACAGGGTTGAGCACAGAGACAGCCCCTTCCCGGCCACATACCGCTCATGGCCCGTTGGGTGTCCTGGCCTCATCCTGTCAGGCCCATGTGTCCGGTCGGGAGGCCTGACCGACTGGGTTGTGGTGGTGACCACGTGGTCTCAGGGAGGCCTGGCCTCACCCACGTATGTATACCCCACAGAGAGCGGTGGCACGCTCGTGCTGGTGAGCCAGGATGGCATCCAGAGGCCACCACTGCACTTCCCACAGGGAGGCCACCTGCTGTCCTTTCTGTCCTGCCTGGAGAATGGGCTGCTGCCCCGAGGACAGCTAGAGCCTCCGCTCTGGACCCAGCAGGGGAAGGTACCTCAGGGCTTGGGACTCTCTGAGTGAAGGGGTGTGTGAGGGGGACTCTCTGCTCACTTCCTTCCTTTTCCCACGTGGAGTTCTTAGCAGCTCCCTGGGGCGGGACCCGGGATCAGATGCTGCCCTGCACAGGCAGAACCCCCATCCTTCTCTCCACAGGGGAAAGTCTTCCCCAAGCTACGGAAGCGCAGCAGCCTGCGGACCATGGATGTGGAGGAGATGGGCACCGGGCGGGCCACCGACTACGTGTTCCGGATCATTTACCCCGGCCACAGGCACGAGCACAGTGAGTGTCTCAAGCCTCATCCACGGAGGAAGAGAGAAAGATGCTCAGGGAGGTGGGGGAGTGCTGTGTCACCCGGGAGGCGTGGCCGGTGGGGTTCGCTCACCGACCAGGCCAGGTGGAGAGGAGCTTTTTGTTACTCGGCCTCTCACCAGACCTTCCCTGCAGACCTTCCCTCTGAGAAGCCGCCTGTCTTCTACCTGGCTGTTTTCTCTTAGCCTTTCCTGCCCCGGCCCGAGAAAAAAAAAATGTGGTGAGACTAGAAAGGGAAGGTGGAGAACTCCATTCTTCCCCGGCCCACGGCCGGACCTCCACAGTGCAGCCTGGGTGCAGGATCCGTGCTGCTTTTTGGGTGGTGCAAGTTGTTTCCTGACTCCCCCAGAGCCAGAGCCCTCCTTGGACCAGCTACTGGTCGGAGCAGCTTTAGCTGGAGTAAGGGTGCACCTGAAGAATGTGAAGCTTGGAACTGGCCAGGGGTCCTTGGTGACTGAGGGTCGAGAGATGGCTTGGCACTTGTGGGTCCTGCCCCACCTGGACACATACCTCTGGGCCCACGGGGCCTGTCTGTAGGTCTCTGCCAACATCAGCGTTCCCTTTCTGATCTGAGTGCTGCTGTTCCCTGCACATTTCTCTGGGCCAGACTCCCCAGTCTTGGGGATAAGCTCAGGGAATTTACGAGCACAGAGCATTTTTTGCCAACCGGACCACGTGGTCCCTAAATTTCCTAACTTGGGCCAATAAGTTGTCAGCAAGTTGTTTCTGCATTAGCAGACAGATGACCCGCACAGCCCCAACAGGCCTGATGGGCACAAGCCATGGGGGGCCATGGGGCCCCCCTCCCAGAGGTGCTTAACTAGGAGCCACGCCTTATGTCAGAACGTATTTGCAAACCGGGCATTTAATCTTGGGCTGCTGTTCAGCTGAGATGACCCAGGCTCCACGTCCCCTCTTTAAGCCTTGGCATCTCCCAGTTCTGGTCACTTTGCTCTAAGGACTATGTCCCCAGAGGGCAAGCCAGGGCCCCCAGGAGCTGAAACCCAGCAGAGCTACTCAGGCTCCTCGTGTGCAGCTCTGGGCAAGCCTTGAAGAAGTTTGGATTTACAGTCTCAGGAGGGGGATTTGGGATGATCTGCAGATTTGGTTCAGCCTCCCCATGGTGTGAGCTGGAGAACGATCAGGACCCATCCGCTGGCAGTCGTGCCCTGCCCTGGCCGGGGCTGGGGGCCCCTGAGCTGCCTGCCTGTCCCCACTGGTCCCTGTCTTTCACTCCCCTTGCTCCCCCGTCAGTTCTCCGTCTTCTGTTCTTCCTAGACAGGGCCTCCTCCCACGGAGCCCTGCAACTGCTGCCTTGCCCTCACTCTCTTCCACACTCTCCCCAGTAAATCATCCAGAGAGCTCTCGGTCCCCCAGCCCGATCGGCGCCCAGCAGGTTCAAGGCCACCCAGACTCTGGCCCCTTCCCTGCCAGGAGGGGAGTCTGGTGCTTCCCGCCAGGACCAGGTGCTCATGCCTCTGCCTCTCTCGCTGTTCTCTTTGAGCAGTCACTATTAACTACCACCACCTAGCGGCCAGCCGCGCGGCCTCGGTGGACGATGATGAGGAAGAGGAGGATAAACTGCACGCGATGCTCTCAATGATCTGCTCGCGGAACCTCACAGCTCCCAATCCGATGAAAGGTTTTTATCCCTGCCCTGCCCCCGCCCTGCCCCGCCCCCTGGCCCACCTGCCACCCGCCACAGGGGCTCAGACGGCAGTGTTGGCATTATGGGACTGGGGTGGTCCCCCAGCAGGAGGCAGGTCAGGGAGGGTGGAGAGAGGCACTGGCGAGGAGAGGGGATGGTACAAAGAGCAGGGGGCTCGGGGCTCCCCATCGAATCTGTAAGGGAGAGGGCTTCATGCCCAAGAGGGAGGATGCTCTGGTAGGAAGATCGGACCATCTGGTTGCCTCTGGGGAACCCTGAATGTCTTTCCAAGTGCTGTACACACTCCGGGGGGTCATGCTGGCAAACCTGAGGCAGTGTCTCTCTCTTTCTCCCCTGCTGGCTGGGAAGACTGGCCTCCTGGCCCTGGACCTCTGACTTCTGACTTAACAGAAACAGGATAGAGGTACAGGCCCCTCCTGGGCAGGGGTGGGGGCTGGATAGCTCGCACGAATGAGTCCTGTGGCTCAGGTGAGGTGTTGGAGCCTCCGTGGAAAGAGACCCAGGGCTGGGTTTACCCAGCAAGGCTGACGGCTCCAGCAGGTACTGACTGCCTGGTGCTTCAGCATGAAATCTAGAATAAACGTGCCAGAGATCTGAGACAGGTGTTTCCCACCCTCCCAGACCTCAGAGTCCGTGATCATAGAGGAGGTCCCTTCACTTTAAATGACCCAGCACAGCGCCCAGAGCTCCTCAGCGTTGGTTCCTCTGCCCACCACCCATCCTTCTTAGCACAGAGGTCGGCTGGTAGAGAAGAAGAACCCCACTCCTTAGAGAGTGATTCGGCCAGGGGACCTGAGAAGTCTAGGCCGGATGCTCAAGGGAAAATTGGTTATGAAAGGGCTGGGGCCAGCTCTCTTGGAGTTTGTGGGAACTTCTCCATCCCCACTCATTTCCATGCCACAGAATTAATTTCTTCTCCCCTTTTCCTGACCCTACAGAGGGTGTCTAAGAATATGTGACACTCCCCTTATGCTTCCACAAACTTCTGCCAAACAGCCCAGTTCCTTAGCCCAGACACCACATCAGCAGTGAGCACCGCCCCCGCCTCCAGTCCCTGGGAAACTAAGTCTGTGGCCCAGCACCCAACTGGCACACCCTCAGCACAGCCCTAGCAGCTGCCCCCGACCTGCCGTGTGCCTGTCCTTGTGCCTTGCTTCCCTCATAGCCCTCCTGGTAGGGCCCACAGGCCCCCCTGGGCCGGAGTGCAGGGGAGCCTCACTTCTGATATTGTCTGCACACAGCCCGCCACCTGGTTCCTTGCAAACCTGGGTTCAGGGCTGATGCTTATGTTACAGGTCAAGGAACTTGGAGCAGTGTAGGAAGCCTGAGTCAGGAAGGACAGGGATCCCTTTCTTACCGCGTGAACTGATACCAGGCTGGGGGTCCCAACAGAGCCCCTGTCTTGGCAGACTTGTCGCCAGGAAGCCCAACCCTGACCAGTCTGAGGGCTGAGGCCTCCAGGGTCAGAGAAGCCTCCGTGCCCATGGAGTCCAGAGGCCTCAGGCCTTGTGTGGGCTTCCTCTTGGGGAACTCAGGAACCGGACCAACCCAGTATGCAGCCCCTGGGGCTCCAGTACTTGGGAAGAGGAGAGGAGAATCGGCAGGTGCTTGGGGTTGTGATGTGGGAGCCCCCACCCCTACCCCAGTCCATAATGACAACACTGTCGAGTCCGTTCTACTAGCCGTTGCTTTTCAGGCTTGCCACATGCTTGACTTGTGCATGTGAATCAAGGGGCGGGTGTCCAGACTCTCCTCCCCCTCCCCTCTCCTCCTTTTCCTGCTACCTCCCCACAGAGCAGAGATGCTGTTCACTCTAATTCTGCTCCAGGCCGGGCACCTTTCACTCGGAGTCTTAGGGGCTGTGGGGTTCAACCACCCTGATCGTTTTTGCTTCAAACTTTCCTCATGCTCAGAGGAGAGAGTCAGAGTCAAAGCTGGCCCAGCAGACCCCCCCCGCCCCCCATGTCCAGCCTGCTGCCCCCCACCCAGTCACTCCAGAGCTCCAGCTGTCTGCACTGGGTTAATTCAGAG
>CM053619.1:9457951-9504803 GCA_028646535.1 Procyon lotor | reverse complement strand
CCACCCCCGCCTGCCCGCCTGTTGCCTGCTGCCTGCCTGGCTGGGCCTGTTCCCGCCCTCCCTGCCATGACTGGCCTCTCCTGCCTGTTGCAGGGGCAGGAGCCCGGTCCTGCCCCACCCCACCTGCATTTGTCCCCTCCCTCTTCTTCCCAGTTTTGGGCATGGCTTGCAACTCCTCACTCCCAGAGCCGCAGCCCCTCCACACTGAGTATGTTCCCTTAATTTGCCTCCTGGTGGAGCTGAAGGGCCAGGTAGCTACAAAAATCCCAGCTGTGGGTCTGCGAAGAGAGCCTCAGGCCAAGACAGGGCATCTCCTGAGGGGATGGGGGGGCTCGGCTCAGCCCTCCCCACCAAGGCTCACTCTGATAAAAACCGGGCCTAGGTCTGCTCTAGACTCCTGGCAGCCCGGCCCCAGGCTGTGATTCGTACGGAAAAAGTGCTGCTTGAAAAAAGCTCCTTCGTCACACATACAGCTGTTTTTCTTCTTCTTCCCTCTTCTGTGCTCTCCCCTTCCCTTCTGGCGTCATCTCCTGGTCCTTACGCTTTCTGCCCTCACTTTGCTTCGTCTTTGTGACTCACCGGACCTGCCAGAGTCCCCCGTGGGCAGTGTTGTGCCCCGCTTGGGCCCGGGGACTCTCGAGGGTCCCGAGTTCTGACTCAGACCAGCTGGGCTGGCTGAGAAGGCTCCATCCGCTGGTGGCCTGGATGTGTCCAAGGAGCCGTCTTGGGAGGCTGCGCTGGGCACATTGTTCTGGGCGGTGGAACTGGTGCCCAGCCACCGCCCCACAGTGGCCTGACAGCGCTGGGACTTTTGCCCTTGCTGCCAGCTCCCCTGTGTGCTTGAGGAGGCCTCCGTGCTAACTGCAGTCTGGCTGGGCGAGGCTGGAGAGCTCGGGAAGGGCCCGTGTGAGTTGGCAGCAAGGACACCTGGACTGGGTGGGGGAGCACTGCTCCTCCTTAACCTGGGACAGGTTCTAGAACCCTCAAAGGGTAAGGTCCGGGGACTGGGACGAGTGGCTCCGGGGTCCCCAGGAGCTCCGATCAGTGGAGACTCCCGACGAGGAGAGGTTCCAGGCGTTGCCGACTTTCTGGCACCTTCCTGCCCCCCTCAGGCTTTGTCCAGGATGACCAGGCTGAATCGTCGAGGGCCAAGCCAAGCTGGTGGCGTTTTAGAGAGTATAGGCTTTTGCTCTCTCTTTTCTCTCCTCCCTCTGGAAAAGCACATGTTTATTCCATCGCTGATAGCATGAAGGAGAGAAAGACACAAGTATCTACAACTCAGACCAAGTATTTTATCCCGCATAGAAAGACTAGGTGGAGGGTGGGAAATGTCAGGCACCCCCTCTCCCCACCATTTCCATCTCGGGCTCTGGACCAGGCGGACGCCACCTTGATGGTTTTCTGCCAGCGGGTGACTTCATGCTGCAGCTCTGGGCACAGAGGTGGGCATGCTACAGGGTGCTCGTAGGGAGGAGGCCCTCCAGGCCCTGACCACGGATGCCTTCCTGTCCTCAGATGCTGGTGACATGATCGAAATGCAGGGCTTCGGGCCCAGCCTGCCAGCCTGGCACCTGGAGTCCCTGTGCAGCCAGGGTTCCTGCCTCTCCTGCTCCACCCGCAGCTCCCCATATGCCACCCCCCGCCACTGCAACTGTGTCCCTGACCGGTGAGTGGGCCCTGCGGCTGGGTCTGCCTGCGTGCGTTCTGCCCTTAGGGGCTGTGTCACTTGTCTGACAGGGGGGCCTCAGGTTGGACAGACCTGGGTTCGCTTTCCCTTCTTCTACCTATGTGACAAGTTACTGAGTCCCTGTGAGCCTCTACATGTCCAAGCCTCAGTTTCCTCATCTGTAAAATGGGAATAATACCACCTCCTTTCTAAGGTACCTGTGAGGGCCAAATGAGGAGTGTGGCTCAGCGAGCTCCCGGAGCTGGGTCCGGCACATAGTAGGTACTCAGCACACAGGCGCTCTCCTTCCCAGTGTGGACAGGGCCTCTGCCATCAGGCTGTGCCTCCGAGGACACACAGCAGATATCTGGGCATCTGCCAGGTGCCGGCTGTATGGATGGCATTTGTGTGAAGGCCGTACGTCAGCCCTTGATGCTTTCACGGGCTGTTCTCTTCTGCCTGTTAACTGCATTTTTTGCCTGTTACTCCTCGTGACACTGAGATGGTTCTCTCCTTTTTCACCTTAGGAAACCAAGATTCACTAAAGTGAAGGGAAGTTAGTTGCCCAAAATCCCTTGGGTGGTTGGGGGCCAGGCTAGGTCCCCGGCAGCTCTGCCTAGGGTGACTGGCACACCCAGGGAGCCCACAGACGAGCTACTGGGCTGTGGGTCCTACTCCTCACACCACCCGGAGCAGCTTACCTGCCCCCAGGCCAGAGTGTCCTTCTCTCTCAACCTCCTCCACCAGAGGGGCTGGAATCCCTCCCTTGAGCCAGGTTATTTCCACAGGTTGCCCCTCAGGCTGCTGTGCGAGAGCATGAAAAGGCAGATCGTGTCCCGCGCTTTCTATGGCTGTGAGTGTAGGGTGCGGTGGGGTCGAGAGGGGAGGGAGCTGGGGAAGGTGCCATTGTCAAGGGTCCTAGCTCCCCCTGCCCGCACAGGGCTGGCCTACTGCCGCCACCTGTCCACGGTGCGGACCCACCTGTCAGCGCTGGTGCATCACAACATCATTCCTCCTGCCCGGCCCCCAGGGGCCTCAGGGGGCCTCACCAAGGATGTGTGGAGCAAGTATCAGAAGGACGAAAAGGTGCACGCTCTGGGGAGCCAGGGCTAGGGCTAGGGGCTGGGGGAGCAGCGAGGAGTAAGGGGCAGCCTGCCCTGGGAGCAGCTCTTGTTGACCGATGGGCATTGAAATAAAATGTAGTAGGGGTCGGGACTGAGGGCCTTGGGGTGGCCCAGGTCACGGCAGGATCTCAGACCGCTGTGTCTGTGGGATTCTGTGGGAAGGGGGCTGGACGGGTTCTAGTCTGCTTCCACGTTATTCTGAAACCTCGGGCAGAGCTCTATTGCCTGTCCTGGAAGGAAAGGAGTTTGAGCCCGATCTCTTCCTGCTGTGAGGTGGGAGCACGTGCCCACCCCAAAGCGGGGCTGGCCTAGGCTTTTCTGTCCCGTGGAGGGATGGGATCACTGTCCCCAGCCCCAGCACCCCATGGGAGGGATGGAGGTGGGGTCACCCCACTGGACTGCCGTGACCATGGGGTCATATGGTCTTTCCTTCCCGGGCCCCTCAGAACTACAAGGAGCTGGAGCTGCTCCGGCAGGTTTACTACGGGGGCGTGGAGCACGAGATCCGTAAGGACGTCTGGCCCTTTCTGCTTGGCCACTACAAGTTTGGCATGAGCAAGAAAGAGATGGAGCAGGTGAGGGGACCCCACTCCCATGGGGTAGGGAGATGGGGAACTGGGTCAAGGGACCCCAGGGAGAAGCCTCTCAAGCCTTGGCCCCTTCCCAGCCGGAAAGAAACATGGCAGAGGAAGGTGTTGGCAGAGCAGCCCTGCGGTCTTCACTGCTGGGCCCGACCCTGGTCTCCAGCCGTCCCAGGAGCACTCCCCCACCTCCATGGTCACTGTGTGCTCTGGGACAGGTGGACGCAGTGGTGGCAGCAAGGTACAAGCGGGTGCTGGCAGAGTGGAAGGCCTGCGAGGCAGCGGTGAGGCAGCGGGAGCGGGAGGCCCAGCCAGCCACGCTCACCAAGTTCTCTTCGGGCAGCAGCATCGACAGCCACGTGCAGCGCCTTGTCCACCGAGATTCCACCATCAGCAATGACGTGAGCCTCACGGGACCTGGGGGAGCCAGGGGCAGGGGCCGCCGGCGTTTTATAGGAGTAAAGCAGAGTCCTGAGCACCAGCCCGAACTCTAGGAGTCACTGGGAGAATGGCTTAATGTGTCTGTGTTTCATTTCCTTCTGCTGAAAAGCCAGCTGATGGTCCCCCTGCCTCCCAGGAATAAAATGAGATAGTGCACCGCGTTCTGTTTTAACGGACAAGTGGGGAAAGAGCTTGGATCAGGGTTTAGGGAAGTCCTTCCTTGTAGAGAGATCCCTCAAGGCTAGAAACAGGCCGCCCAGGGTTGGAATCCCAGGTCCACGGCCAGTAAGATGAGTAACTCCTTCTCTCTGGGCCTTGGTGTCCCCCCTCTCAGCTCTGCTATCCTCTGACGGAAGTTTCACCGAGAGCTGTTGGTCAGAGACCAGGACTGAGGGCTCCCGTCGGCGTCTGCTGGCAAGGACCCCCCTCCCCCCACCCACCATGATGTCCTCCGGTCCCCTGTAGAACTGACTGTGCAAAGCTCGTTCAGAGCTCTCATAGTTCTTGCGGCCTTACCCTGGCCTTTAGAAGAACAGTGAGTCCCAGACCGAGGCTGCTGGGCCAAACCAGAAACAATAAGAAGTTCCTGTTCTTTTACTAACTTGTGCTTTTTTCCTTTAAAATTGTCTCTCCAGTTAATCTCTATTCTTGTTACTTTACTAAATCCTTGCACTAACAGAGAACTGAAGCTGGAACAAGACTTAAAGAAATATAACCACCGAGGGAATTCTTTGCACTCCTTTCCATGTGCCTTGTTCTTACTCCCCTATTCGTGAGCGTGCTCTCTCTGGCTTCGGGTTTTGTGCCGTCCGTCCGGAGTCCGTGCTGGTGCCCCCTGCTGCTTAGCCCATGAGCAGCAGTAGCTTTCCCTGCTGGCACTAACGTGGGGCTCTGTGTTGCCTTTCCTGATTCTAACCCAACACTTCATGCTTGTTGCCAAAGCGAAAACTCCTTTTAGTGTCCCTTTCCCTACGCAATCCAAATAGAAAATCTGTATACATATACAATCTGTATATGTCTCTTTTCTTTTTCATAGGACTTGTCCACAGTAGCAGACTGTTTCAATCTAGAACAGGTTACCTTTCACTTCTTACCCCCTGTCCTGAGCTTGCGTGAAAGTCCTATAACTGATTAGGCAATTGCTAAAGACGTTCCCTGTCTTGTTCTGCTAAATGTCCGGTTCTCAACGTAGCAAGAACTTGTTTCCCTCACACCTCCTGCCTGCCGCCGGGCTGCCCCAGCAGCCACCCCAGGGCTAGGTGCGGCCTTCATTCGTGCGCCACTCTCCCGACCTGAGGAGCTGTGTGACTTTAGTGTTTGGAGAACTACACGTGCCTCACGTTGGCCATCTGGTGTCTGAGCCTCTCCAGTTCCCCCTCCCTGCGGCCACCACGGGAAGTCCTGGAGTGCTTCCTGCTTTTTCTTAGGCCCCAGAGAGAGGCCGCAGAGGGGGACCGGATAGGGCTAAAGATGGTGTCTTCCCATTTGCCCAAAGCCTGATCGCTCTCTGGCTGTGTTGCCTGGGTCAGAAGGGGAGGCTCGGCAAGCCGAGTGGGGGCGCAGTATGGAGGCCAGGACGAGGCCTGGTTCAGACCCCAGGAAGGAGACAGCACGCTGAGGGAAGGGGCTGGAGTAGGGGTGTGAGCCCCACCATCTCTTCACCCCCACCAGGTATTTCTCTCTGTGGATGACCTGGAGCCCCCACAGCCCCCTGGCGCTGAAGATCGCGGACCCGAGCCCACACAGGAGCTGGGAGCAGGGCCCCCGGGCACTGTCGTGGTGGGACAGCAGCAGTCTGTGGAGTTTGACTCTCCGGACTCAGGACTGCCATCCTCTCGAAATTATTCCGTGGCCTCGGGCATCCAGTCGAGCATAGATGAGGCACAGAGCGTGGGCTTCGAAGAGGAGGATGGCGGTGGAGAGGAAGGCTCCAGCGGGCTAGTCCCGGCAGCCAGTGCTTTCTCGGAGCCCCGAGATCCCAGCCAGCAGAAGGCCTCAAGGGCTAGCGAGCTGGAGGCAGGGGAGGAGCTGGCGGCCGTGTGTGCTGCTGCCTACACTGTATGTGAACATTCCCCGGGCACTGCTCACAGCCTGCCCCAGAGGCCCTCCTGACACCCCGGAGGCTTGGGGATGGGCTAGGGGGTGGCCGGTGGGGGTGCCCTGACCATCCCGTAGGGCACTGAGCCCATCCCTCAGCATCCCCAGACGGATCTGTCCTCAGAGTCCCAGGGTTCCTGTATTATATAGGCATCCCTGCCAGCCCCCACTCACTCCTGAGGGCCCCCCCAACCCCACTCTTTCAGATAGAATTACTGGATACTATGGCCTTAAATCTGCACCGCATAGACAAGGATGTGCAGCGCTGTGACCGCAATTACTGGTACTTCACGCCCCCCAACCTGGAGAGGCTCAGAGACGTCATGTGCAGGTGCCACACTGGGGTGGGGGCGGGGGGGAACCCCGGTCTTGCAGGCGCCTTGCTCCCCTCCCTCGCACTGAATCACACTAGTCGCTCTCCACCTGGAACGCGTCCCTGCCATGCCCCCCACCCCACCCCCTTCTTTCTTCGAGGTCTGTCACTCGACAGCTTCAGCCAGACTCCTCCAGGAAGCCTAGCTGATTGCCCCCTAACTGCCCCAGCCAGTTCGCCATCTCCTCCCCTGAGCCCCCGAGGGCCTCAAGGACAAAGGCCGTGGGCTGTTGACCGCGGGGCTCCCAGTGCTTCAGGGTTGTGGAAAGGCTGACTTCTGGGTAGCAGGCTGCCGCAGGGACCAGCTTCCCGGGGATCCCCGCAGGGTGGAGGACAGCAGACCCCCATAGTGACCGTGGCCCTGGCATTTCAGCTACGTGTGGGAGCACCTGGACGTGGGCTACGTGCAGGGAATGTGTGACCTGCTGGCACCGCTCCTGGTTGTCCTGGACCATGGTGAGGGACCGAGCCAGGGTGGGGGGCGGGGAGCGCATTCCCCGCACGCGGTCGGGATTGGGGCTGACACCAGCTGGAGAAAGGAAAAGAAGGCCACTAGGTCTGGCAGGGTGGGGGTGTCCTGTCCTCTGGGCCACAGGACCCCGCCTGTGAAGTGAGGCATGGGGGTCACCCGCCTTGCCAGCCTCACTCCCCTCTCCCCTCAGATCAGCTGGCCTACAGCTGTTTCAGCCACCTCATGAAGAGGATGAGCCAGAACTTCCCCAACGGGGGCGCCATGGATACCCACTTTGCCAACATGCGCTCCCTCATCCAGGTGAGGTCAGCAGCTGCCTGCGGGCTGGGGACCAGGCCAGGGAGCGTCCCCAAAATGCCCTCTCCATATAAGCTCAGTATCTTTCATTCGAGAACCATTGTTTCAACATTACAAATTGAGAGGGAACGTCAGCATGTGAATACTGCGCTCATGAAAGTTCTGGTGAGCGGTGTTGTTGACAGCGAATCAGACACCCAGAAAGTGGTACAGTTCCACAAAGAGCACCTCCCAGAGGGACAGGTGGGGCAGCCTGCACCCCCGGAGACTGGAGGGGCTCAGGAGCCTAGCAAGCTGAGTGTGTGGCTGGCCGGCGGAGGGACCTGGTGGAGGACAGGGGCAGCCTGGAGAGGGTGGCGGCTCAGTCCCACTCCCCTTTCTTTACTTCTGCAAGATCCTGGACTCAGAGCTGTTTGAGCTGATGCATCAGAACGGGGACTACACTCACTTTTACTTCTGTTACCGCTGGTTCTTGCTGGATTTTAAGAGAGGTAAGAGGTTTGGGTTGGGTGGTGGGGCTGGGGTCAGGGCAGTGGGAGAGCCCTCTCCCCCAGGGTTAGTAGTTGCTAACCAACCCTGCGCTTTGGAACCGCCTGGGGAGCCTTTTAGAGACGGCAGCGCCTCGGCCCCACCCAGCCCCAGGCTTAGGAAACGTGGCTGGCCTGGGTATCCGCTATTTTAAAAGCTCCTTTGGTGATTCCAAAGCCAGCGGTTTTGGGGAACTGTTTTCCAACCAAGTCTTCTCAAGCAGCAAGGCCTGTACAGGTAGAGTTGCTCCAGGTGACAAGTGTCCAAGGAGGCCCGTCCCCGAGGAGAGGGGCTGGGGCGTGACCAGGGGCCCGGAACCTAACTCTTGGATTGGGCTCTGTGTCATGGGGAGAATCCCAGGACTTGGGCCCCTGGAGCTCTGTCTCCACCTCTGGCTCCATCCGGGGGCCCGTGGGGAGCCAGGCTCAGCCTCAGCCCTCTGCCGTCCCCAGAGCTGCTCTATGAGGACGTGTTTGCCGTGTGGGAGGTGATCTGGGCTGCCCGGCACATCTCGTCAGAACACTTTGTCCTGTTCATCGCCCTGGCCCTGGTGGAGGCCTACCGGGAGATTATCCGGGACAACAACATGGACTTCACCGATATCATCAAGTTCTTCAACGGTAGGAGCTGCCCCGGCCATCCTGGCCGCCGCCAGCAGCAACGTGGGGGTCTCCACTCCTGGCCTGGGCAGGGTTAGAGGGGCTCCCTTCCTGAGAAGCAGGTGGAAACAGCCGGGTGGGTGGCCACAGGGCTCCTCCCAGACTCCTGCCCCCGCCCCGGCAACCCCGCAGTTGTGTGTGTTTCCCCTAGAACGGGCCGAGCATCACGATGCCCAGGAGATCCTGCAGATTGCCCGGGAGCTCGTCCACAAGGTGCAGATGCTCATAGAGAACAAGTGAGGGCTGCCGCCCGGAAGCAGCGGCCGGCTAGAGCCTGGGCTCCGGGTCCCGGGCCGCACAGGGCGAGGTGCGGGGCAGCGGCGCTGAGACTGCCCGACCCCCAGCCTGACCACCCGTGTTCCTAACAAAGTGCTTATGAGTCTGGGATCCGACTCCGGGCAGTGCTGGCCCCGAGGGGGCGCCGACTCAGGGGCCTGGATGCCCCTGGCTGGGAGGGGAAGGGGGGGAGGGGACGGGTTGGCCTCAGGGAGTGGCTGCCTCAGGGGACGCCTACTCTGCTCCCCTCTCAGACACCTGGGAATAGCACCCCGTCATGGGCAGCCTCAGCCTGGACTGCTCTCACAGCCTCTCCTACGTCAGCCTGGGGCCCTGTGGAGTTGCCGGGGCTGTAGCTGCCTGCCCCGCCCTCACACAGGTTACGTGGGCAAACGGACTCTGTGCTGTATCTCTCCTTTGAGTCCCTTGGTAGGTGGCGTGCATGTGCCCGAACCAGCCCCAGTGCGGGCTGCCAGCTTGGGCCCGGGGCCCGGGTGCAGGAGTCCAAAGATGTGGGCCCTGGGTGGGAGCAGCCCCCCGCAGCTGCACTGCCACCACCTCTGGCCGCCTGAGGTGACCCCGTGCCCCACCCCAGCCGCACAGGGCGCTGCGTGCACCTGCGCGCTTTCACTCTTACGCCCTGGCTCTTGCTTTATGCATTAGTTGCTTCCCTGACAACGGTATAAGTGGTACTTTTGCCAGCCGGATGATCTGGAATGCAGGGGGAGCGCTTCTCTCTCAAGAGGAATCCCAGTGTGACTCTTTAGGGAGGAAATCCTCTCATAGCCTCCTCTCAGGGATGAGCCCTGGGGCTTTGGGGCAGCCCATCGGCAGATCTCAGGCATCTGCTGAGTCCCTGGGTCTGGGGGAAGGGGAGGGTGCTGGATCTCCCATTTGTCTCTGGTGAGAAGCAAGGCCAACTGTGCCTGCCACATGCTTCTCAGGGTACAGAGAGGCCTAGAGACCTGGGAACCCCCTTGGAGGAGCCTCGCAGGGGTGCTAGGAAGGGCCTGGCTCCTCGGCACACCGCTTGCTCTGCCCTCCCCACTTCCTCTCCACTCCTAAACACGTGAGGTTAAGGCTTTGCCCTGGGGCCAGGAGGCCACTCTGCCACAGGGGCGAGGGCCTTTCTGGCAGTCACTTTGGTCTGCAGACTTCCTGAGTCTGAGAAAGGAAAAGGGCCCTGCAGCCCTTCTGCCTCCAGCGCAGTCTCCCCAGCCCACCCCTGTCCTGGGCACTGCACAGCCCGTCAGGGGCCAGCTGCCCCACTGCCTACCCCCGTTGTCTGTGAATCTTTGACTGCCACCAAGCATGGTGGCCCTTGTGTGCCTGCCTTAGTGACTCAGTGGTTTTGTGAGAAGCAGAGTGTGTATGGTTTTTTTGACTCGGAAACTATACTCTTCAGTGTTAACAGACCAATAAACATAGCATTTGGCAATGCCTGAGCCTCTGGGGGCTGCTTGTGGGCTGGCACCGGGCAGTGTCGGCTCTCCCTATCCCTGGGGCTGGGCTTCTGGGACCAGAGGGCACCCCGCAGCCACAGCGATGGCTCTGCTGACCCTCCAACCCTAGCAGCCCTGCCTGCACAGAGCTGCTAAATGGAGGCACCTGGATTCCTATTCCAGATTTTTGTTACTTTGGTCACAGACCCTTCTCTGGCAAGCTCCAGCCCAGCTGGGGGAGTTTCTGCCTATCCTTAAGACCCAGGTGATGGCCCTCCAATGACACTGGGTCAGCACTGCCAGGGGCCAAGTCTTCATCTTTGTCCCCAGTGCCAGCCCACTAATCCTAAACCCTAGGCCTTCCCTAAAGTCAAGAGACACCGCTCTTCCTGGAGCTACCAGCAGAGGGAGCCAGCATCTCACAAGTGAAGGGCTGGGGGCACTGTCGGGCCCAGGAGCAACCGGGTCTGCCTTTCCCAAGGTTAGCGCTTCCTCAGAGAAGGGGACCCAAAGACATGCGTGGCCACCACGTCCTTCCCTAAGGACCCCTTCTCAGAATAGAAGCCGAGTCCATTCCTCTGGCTGGGGCTGGGAGTGGGGAAGGTGGGGTCCGGGTGTTGGACGAGGTGGCCTGCCTCATCTATAGCTAAGCCTCTTCCTCACCTCCCCACTTCCTCCTCAGACAGCCTGCCAAAGTGCTGGTTTCCCCTGACCCGGGCGAGAGGCAGTTGTAAGGACAAGGGTCGTCCAGGTCCATCTTAGAGCACAGTTCTCTGAGTCCTGTCCTCCGACTTCTTCCTCTTGTTCCTTGCCCTTACGGACTCCCCAGATGACCTGGCCTGACTTGGCACCGCAGAAGCACCTCCCCTCTCAGGAAGCCTCACCCTTTTCTGTGCACCGCCACCCTTCCTACTGGAACTTTCTCCAGTTTGGGATCCCTAGCTGTTCGGCAGGCCCCAGGGCAGAGTGGCGCAGGCCGAGGAACTGCCTGCAGCGGACGGCTCTGACTGCAGCTCCCCAAGCTCCCAGGCTAGCGGTGTGACCACACTGTCACTCGGCCACCTCGAACCTGTTTCCTTACCTGCCAGAACAGGCCTGGTTCTTGGCTTACGTACTTCACCGTGCTGTGAAGAGATGAAACCAGATAGCGTTGGTAGAAATGGTTTGAGGAAGTAGAAAGTATTACAAAAGCGTAAAGAACACCAGCACTGTCATTCTCGGAGCTTGTTGAGGACTGAACATCGGTGTCAGAACTGGAAGGTCCCGAGTCTTCTAAAATTGACCAGCACCGAAGCTGCTGGAGGACCCGGGCCCCTCAGACGCTGACGGGGTGAGCCCCCCGATGCTGCTTGCTGGAGGTCTTTCCCGAGTGGTCGCGGCCTCTCGTGGCAACAGAGTGACCCACAGCCTGGTGGCTCCGTCTCTGGTTTCAGTGCAGGTTTATTTCAGTTTTATAGTTTATTCCAGGCAAGTGCTTATTACATGGATAGTATTCATGTCTCGATACCTAAAGTCTTGGAGCATGAACAGCCACTAGAATACAGTTCAATAGTAAAAATACAATATGTACAAAATTAGGGTTTTTTTTGTAGGGTTTTGTTTTTTTTCCCACACAGCAGATGTATCCAAACACATAAAAATCTCTACAGTCTGGGGGTCGCTACAGTTTATATTTCAGGAAACGGAGACACAGTGACCGAGTCCTCACTGTAAACAAGGGCCACCTCTTTGGGGGATGGGGATGGAACCCTGGGATGGGGGAGAAGCTGTTCCTGGAGAGCAGGGTTATGGTGACCCCTTAATTCCCCTCCAGGCACTCCCTGCCCTTCTTTGGCCCCCCCAAGGAACCAACCTCCCCCTCTCCCCGAGGTAAAGGCTCCCAGCCAGTGAGCCACTCGTAACGTCAAAAAGTAAAACACGCATGAGAGGTAAGGTAGGTGTAGGGGTGTGTGTGTGTGTGTGTGTGTGTGTGTGTGTGTGTGTGTGTATTCGCACGCGTCCCCCAGGCTGGAAGGGCTGGGGAGGGGGAGGGGCAGGCGGTCCCACAGGGTGAGGACAGATGTGGTCCTGACAGCTCTTGGAGGGGAGCTGCCCGAGGAAGGGCTGGGCGGCGGCTGCCCTCTCGGGCACACGGCATCACAGCGTTCACAAACAACAAAAACAACAGCAACAACACCCATCGTCACCAATCTGGACATAGTCATTCGGCACTAGATTCGAAGGCCCCCACTGCTAGGGGTGGGGAGGGGCGGGGGCGGTGAGCGGGCAGATGAGGTATCTGTGCAGGCCCGAGAGGCCACTGGTTGACACACTTTCAACTCTGGAATGGCCTCAGAATGCAGGGAGGTGAACAGCGCGTGAAAGAAGGGCAGGCTCCCCAATGCTTCTCCGACCGTTCCCTGGGCACCGGGCCTGTCCGGCTCCCTCTGCTCTCTCAGTTGTCATCACTCAGGGAAAAGCGGAGACTGGTCTCCCCAAGAACCAGGATGGCAGGTGGTGGCTGCAGGGGCAGGCAGGCAGTGAGCTTGTGGGGTGTGAGGCTCCCTCTTGGGGGCCTCTAGGATGACCAGAGGCCTTCCCTTTCCCCACCTCAGGCAAGACAAAGGAGAACAGGCCCCTGGGAGGTCTCCAGGACCAGTAAAGAACTGAAAAGCAGTTCCTAGGTGCCCAAATCTGTTCAAGACCGTTGCCAGCTTCCTCAGTATCCTGCAGGCCACTCCCCCTGCCCATCAAAGCAAACTTCACACCTACAGACACCAGTTTCCTCTCCCCACACTGAAAGGCCACTGTGAGTGTCCAGGCCTGTCCAGGTGGGGAGGCGAGTGTGCACGTGTGTACAACAGCGTGTGTCCAACACAAGGCCACTTGTAATAAATACCCACATAAAGAGAGAAGCCAAAGCAGTGGACAGAGGCAGAGAGTCAGGGAAAGAAGCAGGCCCCACACAAAGGCCCCCTCACTCCTCCCCAGCCCAAGCTCAGCCCTGCCCTAGATCCAACCAAGGACCTTCCTCAGAGGAAGGCTGTGGCACACTCAGAAGAGCCCACTGGCGAAAAGTTGATGTCCAGGGAAAAGAGATGATACCAGGGACCGACAGTTGGGGCACAAGCAGCAGCCTCCCTGCTCTACAGGTCCCCCCAGGGATGGGGCGGCCTGGGGATCTGGCCCAGGCCCTGGATTTGGACTTCCTGATGGGCTCGGCGGTGTGGCTTCAGGCTCCTAAAACCCAGACCGGAGGCCACAGGAGGCACTCCGGCACACCCACCTCTCAGGGGAGTGCACGGCCCTGTGCAGAGGCCAGGGAATCAGGGCAGCGTAAGTGATGGCACCCCAGCCCCTCTGCCTTCGGGAAGCCAAGAGCCAGGCCCAGGGCCGGGAACAGGGACAGGGACCCAGAGCAGCTCTCTCCTCAGTCCAGCCCTAGGCCAGTGATGGGGAGGGCACGGGGGCAGGACAGCCAAGCCCTTCCTTCCCAGCCCCCACCCTCAGCCTACCCTCCTGAGGTCAGGAACCCAGTGGCAAGGACTGGGGGCGCTCAGGGAGCTTAGCAACAGCGTGGGGTAAGTTGTTGGTAGACACTCCTCTTCACTAGCTCCTGTGGTAACGAATCAGTGACTGCGACTGGGTCGGAGAGCCCCAGGCTGGGGTGCCCAGCTGTCCGGATGGGACTGCACAGCAGCCGTGTCCTAGGCTCTGTCACCGATACAGCAGAGCCCCCCGCCCCCCACGCACCCAGCTTCCCGGGGCCACGGTGCTCCAGTCCTGCTCCCTCCCTCCTTTCCCCTCCAAGGAAGAGAAGGCGGAGGCTCAGGCCACCTCATCAGCAAGAGCAGCAGCAGCAGCAGCAGCAGCACAGGAAGGCAGGCAGGGTGGGGAAGTCGGGAGAACAGCCACATCGCGCACGGGGTTGCGGGGGACAAGGTGGGGAGGCAGGAAGGGCACTGGAGCTGGCACCAGGCCAGACAGAGTGGCACATTCACCAGAGTGTCTCATCACTTGATCAAGTCCTAGTGCAGTGGGTGTTACCCCCTGCCCTGTGCCCAGCTCCCTGGGGTGGTCCTCCCTCCCCTGGCTCAGAGTCTCTGCACCCCCGTCCCCTAGGAGGCCCGGGGGTGGGTGTGGGGGGGGGGGCGGGCCTGGGCCTGGCTGGAATGTGTGGAGCTGGTGGGTGGGAGAGTGGGGGACGGGTCCCCCTCCCTGCCCCCACTGGGGGCCTCTGAGTGGCCTCCTCCTCAAGCCAGCTTGAGCGTGCTGACTGGGAAGGAGGGCATGGTGACCATGGTCACAGGGTTGAGCACTGTCTGGCCCACCAGCTGGGGGTGGTGTACCACCTGAGCCCCCACAGCTGGCTTCGCCATGACAGTGGCGGGGGGCCCCAGGCCGGCTGTGCCATTCACTTGCTGGTGTGAGAGGGTGTGGGCGATGTGGCTCACCGCCACGGGCTGGCTCACCGCCACAGGCTGCGGATACAGGGGCAGCTGGGAGCCGAGGTGGGCCACGTGGTTGAGGGTGGCAGGGTGCACGGTGATGTGGCCAATGGGGGGCGTGGCAGGGGCCAGCTGCACCGCGGGGCTGGGGGCCGAGGGGGCAATGTGGGCGATGTGCTTGCCGCCCGGCCCCTGGAGAACGTGGTTCACAGTCTGGATGACTGAGGCGTGGGTGGTGGCCGTGTGGGCGATGACCGTGGAGCCCCCACCAGCTGCTGCCACCAGATGGGCTGGAGCCGGCACCAGCGTCTGGGCAGGGGCAGCCGCGGGGGGAGGAGGGGCTGGCAGCGGCGTCTTCTGCGGTGGTGGCGGCTGCTGCCCAGGCAGGTGGACGGGAGACAGGGCCACAGGCTGGGGGTGGGGGTGTGGATGGGGAGGCAGAGGTGCGGGGGCGGTGCTGGGCGGGGGCTTCGGCAGCTCCGGGTGGGGGCGATGGCTCAGTTTAGGTGGGCCCAGGCCGGCCTGGTCCTCCTCCATGTCCTCGTCTATGTTGTCCTCACCCTCTGTGGGGGGACAGCGACAGGGATAGGTTAGAAGGGCTTGGGAAACAAGAGGTTGGAGCAGGAAATGCCCCTGGGGCCCGGGGACAGGGAGCTAGGGGGCGAGGCCTGGCCAGAGAGGGGCAGGGGGTGGTGCTCACCGGAGGCTGTGGAGGTGGAGGCCTGGTCGTCCTCGGGCTGGCCAGTCTGCCGGAGCACACGGTCGATCTCCAGCACATCCATCCACTGGCTCAGCTCGTGCTTGAGCTCTGTCAGCCGCTGCTGGGTGGCAATCTTCTCCCGCGCCAGCCGCTCCATCTCATGCTCGTATTCCTTCTCCTTCCTCTTCAGAGACTAGAGAATGAGGGAAGGGCCCGAAGGATACCCTGAGTGGGAGCTCTAGGGCCCCCAGTACTGCCGACCGCTCCCCGTGGCCACCCTGCTCTCCAGGTCCCTCGGCCCCCAGCGGCATGTCCGCAGTGAGGGGGCTGCTGGACACCACAGCCGCCCCTGCTCTATGGCCGGGCCAGGGGCCCCAGGTCCTGTGCACTGCGGGCGCTCCAGCAGGCACCATGGAGAGAAAGCACAGATGCAGGTCAGTTCCCCAGGATGAATACCCTCCCCACAGCCTCCTCCCCCAGCCTGCGGGACACAGAAGGGGAAACAGACTTCTCCTCGATGCTCAAAGCTCCCGCACCACTCATACCATGCTGTCGGTCGTCGTGCCACAAGCTATCCTCCTTGAAACTCATTCCCCAAAGAACCCCAAAGGACCGTGCCCTTCTCTCCACAGCATCATTCCCTAGTCTCCTCCCCTTCAGTGGCCCGAGCATGCCCCTGAGACTTTGTGGCACACCGCCCCCCCGCTGACCCCCGGCATTTCTTCCCAACCTGCCTCCATCTCTTTGGTCTCAGGCAGCTGCTGGCTCTGCATCCCCGGCCCGCCCTGGGCTACTCTCCATGGTGCCTCCCTGGGCTGCTTCTCAACAACGCAGTTTCACTCTGCCTGTAGCCCTGCAGGCTCCCCAGGCTGCTGACAGACCCCCAAGCCCTGCAAAGTGCCCCCTCCTTCCACACCTGTAGCTGAGTTGCACTAATCAATGAACAATGGCTCCAGCACCTCTGACAGAGTGCCGCCGCGAAGTCACTTCTGTCCTTCACCATAGGTTCCCGGTTGGCTCGGTCCCATGACCTGGAGGCCACCCACCTCTCTAAGAAGACAGTAGGGAGCGCCCTTGGCCACCTCAGCCCCTCCAGGTGCACAGGCAGCTGGGGCCCCTTACATAGGCGCTGCCTGCCGTGCCTCTCCTACCAAAAGTGTCAGTTTCCTCTCGAACGAGACTTCCCCGCAGCTCCAAAAGGGCCAGCCTGTGTCCTCTGCCTCAGCTCCTGCCCTCCATGACCTCCTGACTCTGACGCTTTATTAAAGGGATGCCTCAAAGTTGTGCAGGCCTCCCCAATACCGGCTTCTCCTTGGCCCAGGGACGTCAGGAGCGCTGGGGCCACCAAACACAGCCTACTCTGCGGCATCCTGAAGCCTGGGAGCCCGCGCTGCTCCTGAGCTCCTGGCTTCCAAGGCTTGCCGGCCACGGCAGGTGCAGAACCCACTGACCCTGCACACAACAAACTACCCAGCTCACCTCGGTTTTCCTCTCTGAACCCTGTCTCATACACAGACCCTCCTTTCTCGCCTCTCTGCGTCTTAACTGACCCTGCACACAACAAACTACCCAGCTCACCTCGGTTTTCCTCTCTGAACCCTGTCTCATACACAGACCCTCCCCTTCCTCGCCTCTCTGCGTCTTATCGGCTTGTGCTCCAATCCTGCCCCTGAGCCCTGCAGCCAACCCTTCCCCACCCCAGGCCCTTGAGCCCTCCCTGATGGGGCGGCCCACTCCAGCACTTAATAAGACGATCAGTACTTAATCACATGCTGGCTCATACAACCCCCCCTAAAAACTTCCTGTTTTGTCTTTCCACCTCAAGACACACTGTCCCTGTCCCAATGCTGTGAGTAAAGGTCAGGACTATTCCTTAATTAGCTTTTGTCCCTTGACCCTAACAGCGGCCTGGATAGAACTATGCATATCTTAGCCTGGGGGAAGGAGCTGTGAGGATGTGGATTCCCACCTCTAGCCTGTCCCTCTCTTTTATCACAGGAGAATCAGTGGCCCATCACTCGGAGTTTCCCGTGGTTCTGTTTACTACTAGCAGTTTCACAGCAGCCTTCCTGGCTGTTCAGTTGCCCCTCCTGGGTATGGCACGATCCTCAACTTCGCCGACTCCCTCTGGTAACCCCAAACTCCTTGTGTTTCTTTTTCTTTTTTAAAAAAAAAATTTTTTTTTAAAGATTTTATTTATTTGTCAGAGAATGAGATCGCAAGTAGGGAGAGAGGCAGGCAGAGAGAGCGGGGAAGCAGGCTCTGCTGAGGAGAGTTCGATGCGGGGCTTGATCCCAGGACCCTGAGATCATGACCTGGGCCGAAGACAGCCCACTGAGCCACCCAGGCGCCCCACTCCTTGTATTTCTGACCTCACCACTCAGAAATGCCTCAAACCATTAGTGCCTGCAACACATAACCCAGATACAACCATAGTCCGTTCTGGCCTGAAACCTTTACAATTCTGCCGGCAGTCCCAGGCCACGCACAGCCTCCTCCACATCCTGGCTTTTGAGATTTAACCTGCTTCTCTCCACAGTTCTGCCAGAAATATCCCTCTCTTCCCTCCCTTCCACAGAAACACACACAAACACACACACACACACACGCCTCTGGCTTCTCACCTGGCTCTACCCTGAGAGGCCAGTGCTGGACATGACATCAGAGAAGGCCATACAAACGATGGCACCTGTGGTGAGTCAGCTCTCACTTGAACCTGGCTGCTGGGGGCTGGAAGTGGCCGTCTTGAACTCTTCCCACCAGCAGGGAGAGTAGATTTCTGGCTCCGGGAGAAACAAACTCAGAGGTCAAGACCTCTTTTTCTTAACAAGCCCAGTTCTCCACAGGCCTAGAGGCCCCTGGAAAGTTTCCCCAGGGTCTAGCTTTGTCCACACTGCTTCATTTTAAACACATTTCCTAAGACTGCCTAGATGCATAGTTTGGTATCTATTTACTCCTCCTCCTGTTTTTGTCCACTTCACAGTCACTTGCTTCGAATCCCATGAGCACCTCCAAGCCACTCTGAGTCGACCAGGGTGCAACAGCCTGCCCACCTCAGCACACACCCAAAGCCTTCAGTCTACACAGCTATGGTCTCTCTCCTATTCCCATTTGACCCTCAGCTAGTGCCCTGATGCCCCCATCTCCACATGGCAACCCTCGTGACCACCTTTAACTTCCAAAACGCATCCTGCTCCCGGCTTCTGGAGAACCTTTGGAGAAGGCGCTGGCCCTCTGCTTTGCCTAGGTCATCCTGAAACCTTCAGGTCTCAGCTCCAATGCCCCTTCCTCAGTTACAATTTCCCTTTCTCCCTAGAACAGATTCTGTGACCCCTGACCCTATTACATCCTCATGGCACAGTCCTTTGTTTTGTTTCTACTCTGCCACCAACACCAAACATGTGAAGACAGACACCCACCTTTTCTTTGCTCCCTGCTTCATTCTCAGAATCAGACACAGAGCTATCCAAAGTACTTAAATGAATAAACAAATGAGTGAGGTTAAGGATTTAGAAAGGCCTGGTAAGTTTTCTATTTCTGCTTCCATTGCCAGCCCCAGAATAAATATCTCTTAGGAACAGCCTGGGTACACCTCGCTGCCTAGTCAGCCCAGGCCCATGCCTGTGGGCTGTCTATATAGTGAAATGTGCAATTCCATCCTTCCCGTGTCTCAGTAATTGCTATTAAGTTTATATTCACCGAGCGTGAATCCTAACATCCCCATGAGAAAGATACTAGTTCTTTCCTATTTAGCAAAATGGCAGTACAAAAGAAACTGATATGCACAGAAAACGTCACATCATTTGGACAAGGATTTGCTCCTAAGCCATGTGATTGTGAATAACTGAAGAACCAGTAATAGTCTCAAAACCAAGTTCTACAAAAACATATCTAAAGTAGGCCTCCTGGGGCCCCTCCTCCTCCAAGGCGCGAGCAGCCACAATCGAGGCCCCGCCCCTCCCGGAGCACGCGCGCACCCACGCGGACCCGGCTTTGCAGCGTCACTCCCCGCGGGCAGCACCCCCACCGCTCAGCACGCGGGAGCCCCGCCCTCATCCCGGCCCCGCCAATCCTCGAGCTCGGCTCCACCCCTCTCGGATGCCGGGAAGCCACCTGGAGGGGCGCCAGCCACGCCCCCTCCCGCCCGCAGGGCGGGCGGAAGGGCGCGCGTTCGCGGGAGGCCGGGAGGGAGCCGCCGGCTAGGAGCAGTCGCGTAACAGCGCCTCCCCACCGAACGAGTCAGGCTCCGGTTACCTCAGGGCTGTGACCCTGCAGTCTGGGCAGGGGGGAGGGGTGGGGTCAAGCCTCTGGCTCTTCGTTCGGTCGGACCCTCACTGACCACCCCCCGCCCCACGGGGACCTTGACGCTGTCCGGCCCCCCCCAGCTGCCCGAGCGCTCCAGCAGGGGAACCCCAAGCCGACCCCGCCCCCACCCTGCGCGGGCAGGGAGCGCGAAGCCCCTCCCACTCCCCAACGGCTCGGTTCCGACTCAGTCTCCGCGGCAGCCGAGCGTGGCCGCCCGCCCCACCCCCACAGCCTCCTTCCCGGCACGGCACGCGGAACCCTCGGCCGGTTTCCAGGGAAACCGAAACACGGGGGCCGTCATGGCAACTGTCTTATCTGGCGGGAGCCCCCCCACCCCGTACTGCAGAGGGAAGCCAGTGCGCAAAGGGGGTTGGGACACACGATCAGAAAGGCCCCCTGAGAAGGGGCTTTTAAAAACCCAGGCATGAGAAGAGCACAATTTTTAAAGGTTCGGTGACCCCAAGACCGTTTTGGTCACCCAGACCACATTTCCCCAGCCTCCAGGTTTAACCCCCCAAATCCAGCCGTGGCACCTCAATGCTCTCACTGGAAGGATCGTAATCGTTCGGGGGGGGGGGTGCTCAGCAGCGCGCGCCGCCGTCTGCAAGCAGCCACGCCCAGGGGACTCCCCACCCTACTACGAGCGAGACTCTGGGGCCGAGTCCGGGTTCCCGCCCAGGCACTGCGGGCGGGGTGGAGGCGCCTAGGCCGCTCCACGCCCTTCTCAACCGCGGCGGCACTAACAGCGCCGGGCGGTAACGCGGACCCGGGCGCCCGGTCTAAAAACCGAGCTGCGGGGGCTGTGCAGATGGCGGGGCTCTGTGGGGCGGCCTGGCGGGGGTAGGGGGAGAGGGGGACGCCGCGGCCGTCCTCCCCCGCGCACGCGCGCGCGTCCCCCCGCCCCTCGCGGGCGGGGAGCCCCGCTGACGTCAGCCGGGCCATGTGCTCAGCGCCCGCGTGGAGGCGGGAGGGGGAGCCGGAGAGGGAGCGAGGGCGGGGCGGGGCGGGGCCGCGGCAAAGGGAAGAGGGCGGGCGGGAGTGGGGAGGAAGCTGGGGCCTCGGGCCACCGCCCGCCCTTCTCGGCGGTGCTTCCCTCCCCCATACCTGGATGTACCGCAGCGCCGTCCGCAGCACGCTCAGATTCGACGTCTTCTTGTCGTCCACGTTGGGGATGTTGCGCTTCAGGGTCTCAAAGCATTCCTTCAGATGGGCCCTCCTGGGGAGAGGGAGTGGCGCTTGGTTAGCCAGCGCCTGGAGGGTGGGGGTGGGGGGGAAGGCCCCAGGAGACCTAGGGGGACCAAGGGTGGGAGCAGTCCTCATAGGGGGTGGGTCGGGCCCAGAGACACACACGCACGCACACACACCTGTTCTTCTCCAATTTGTTGTGTACTTCTCTGGTTCCGATCCTGAAACCCAGACAAACAGGAAGGAGGTTCAGGGAGGAGGGCCCAATTAGGTGACCTTCCTGCCCCCACTCCCCAAATGCCACAGGCGGTTTGCTCCCCAGATTCTCTGTACAAAGCTGCCATGGGAGACGTTCACCCTGTGTGGAGGCGCGTATACCCCCTGAAGGGCACATGTATGCTCATAATTCACAATCCCTTTAAGCCTCCATCCTGCCCTTGTCCACCTGTGAGGAGACAGAGGGCCTCCTGGGGCTCAAGCCAGCTGACCCCAGCGGTCACCCAAGAGATCTCCAATCCAATACTCTGTCCAAAGGCCTGGCAATGCCACTGGCCTATCCTGGAGGGGGTCAGAGAACAAAGAAGCCTGGCAACACCAGAGGGCTGTGGCCATTCCCCACTCCCTGGGTGGGGACAGACACAGGCACAGTGAGAACTATCCAAATACAGTAGGATGCTTCTCAGCTGGGGAGGTAGGACACCGCTTTGAAGGGTGAGCTTAGGAGAGGCTACTTTCTCTTGCACACAGGGCCCACCATGTGAGCCGTTCTCCATCCCACCAGCCCCCACTGGCCACACCTCACTCACCCCCCAGGCCTCTTCTTCTGTTCGCTGGATTTGACTTCTTCGGCTGGTGCCAACTTCAGGGTCCCAAGAGTGGGTGGGGGTGGCTGCTGGGGGGCCAGCTGGGGCTGAACTCCAGGGTGAGGTGCTATGGTCAGGATGGGTGTGGGGAGGGGCTGCAAAGGCTTGGGGCTGCCAGTGGGCGGAAGGGTGGTCTTGGAGTCTGGCAGCAGGGGAGCGGGGTTGGGCACCTGTGGCCTAGTGGGCAAGGGAGCAGACTCCTTAATGCTGAGTCCAGGGGTGCTAACCAGGGCTGGCTGGCGAGGTGCCAGGGGCAAAGGCTGGGCTGCAGGAGGCAGTGGTGGGGGCGGGGGCAGGGGTTGAGGAGCATTGGTCACTACTGGAATAGGAATGACGGTCAGTGGGGTGGGGGTGGCAAGCGGGGGTGGGGGCGCCGGAGGGGGTGCTGGGGGGGACAGAGGTAGGGGTGGTGCTTCAATGCGGGGTTCCTCCACAGGCAGGGCGTGGGCCAGCCTGGCCAGGCTGCTGGCCTTCTTCTGCTCCTGCTCCCTCTCCCGCTCCAAGCGAAGCCGCTCCTGCTCCTCTACGCAGAGAGAACACAAGGGGTTTCTCAGTGGGCCCACAGTCCTGGGCTCCAGCTGCTGAAGTCTTCCAAACACTATGTATCCTCGGACCCTGTCCCAGACAGTGCTCAGGGACACACCCGCTCAGCCAGAGACACCACAAATGCCCATCCACACCCAGCCAGGCACCGGGGCCAAGTGCTGGGGGCATAGCAGGGAACAATGAAAACAGGCCTGCTCTCTCTCTGCCTCTGGGGAGCCCAAGGCCTAGGGGATGAAGGGAAGGACAACTAACAGAGAACAATCCAGACTAGGAGAGGAGAGGGGTGGTGGAAAGGCAGAGCAGGAGCTGTCAGAGGGGATGTTGGAGGCCCAGCAACCTGAAGGTTGAGGGGTTAGGCTGGCGCAGGGACGTTCAGGGACAACAAGGCTCAGGGGAGTGGGGTGATAGATAAGGTGGGCAGAGAGAGGCCAGTCAGCGAAAGACCTCACAGGCCACCACAGGAGAATGGAGGAGAGGTGGACAGGTCATAGCTTCCGGTGAAGGCCTTCAACAGAATTTACCAAGTACCTTCCAGAAAGCAGGCAGCATCTTCATTTCAAGATGAAATAAATGAGCTCAGAGAGGCAAAGTGATTTGTTAAGGGTCACAGAGTAAGTCACAGGTAGACTGGAACCAGACCCAGCCAGGAATCCTGACACCTGGCAGATGCCCATACCTGCTGTGTTACTACATGCTCACTAGATGTCTGTACGCACGCATACGCACGCACGCACACACACACACCTGGATCCTCACAGGAGTCCATCCTGCAGGCAGGGCAGGGGCATCATCTTCAGTTCATACATAAGGACATCAGGCCCAGGAGTCCCAGGCCAGGTTCCAGTGTCTGGTTTCTTCAGGGACCACACAAAACCCATTCGGTCCTCTGCTTTTTGTGGTGCCAGCACTCACGGCTCCCGAATCCCTCCCCCACCATCCCCACCACCAGCAGCACAACCAGAAAGGGAAGAGGCAGGGGAAAAGGAAAGGAAGGCAGCCCCACACCTGTCTGTTCAACATCCCTGTGCTGCAAGCCCTGCTGCAAGGTGAGGCCTGCTCTGGGGCGGGCAGCCACCACAGGAAGGGGAGGGCCCTTGCTGAGCCACAAGTACCTCTCCACCTCCACCCTACCCTGCCAGCCCCACCATTCCAGTTCCCTGGCTACAGGGCTGGGCAGGGTCCCTGGGGAGCATTTTAGTCGCCCCCACCACCACAGGTCAGGGAGCAGGCTGGTCAACCAGCCCTCCTGCGGGCTCGGGCATTGGCCACACTGTTGACTGAGCTGACAGCAGGAGCCAGCAGACACACCCCAAACATATTTTTCCACAAGGGGTGGGGCTGGAGGACCAGGTAGGCTAAGTGCCCCCTACAGAGGAGGGCATCAACCCCCCCACTGGTCTTTGGGGCTCAGGGCCCTCAGGCCAACCAACAAAGTGAGTGTGAGCCAGGCTTGCTCCAAGCTCCGCCCTCCTGCAGGGGAGAAGAGGCCGGAGGAGGAAGTAGAGCAGTGTTGTGAGAGGGGAAGCGCTCAGCGGTCTCCCTCCCGGCAGTACTGGCCTCTTCCGTAGCTCCCCTGCCCTTCAGGAAGTGGAGCTGCCAGGCCTGCTCCAGTGAGGGCAGCGCTCTCCCAGGCCTTTCAGGCTGGCAATGACTTATGTCACAGCCCCAGAGAAAACCAGCTCTCTGCCTTCCAGCTTCCCAGAGACCACAATGGCAGAGAAGTCTGCTGAGTTAGTCTACTTACCAGCTACCCAGCCCACCTCCCACACTGCTCCCTCCCTCCCCCCCCATCCCTGTCCCCAGAGCTCCAGGGCCCAACACAGCCCACCTTCATTCCTTTGAGCCAGGACCCAAACTTCTTCGTTGGCTGTGGGACCAGGGTTCCACTCTCCCATTAGCAGTGGGCCAGAGAGGGCTCCAAGCCCAAAGACAGGTGCCCTGGGAACCCAGACTGAAAGTAAACCTCATATTCCCCCTATTTTAAAGCAACTCCACAGCTCATCCAGGAGATGGCAACCTGACTCTCTTCCAGAGTCAGGCAGGTATGCCTCACAGGTGCCAGGAGGGACCCAGGTGAATGGCCAAGCTGTATCACACTTGGATCAGTGTGAAAAGTCTTGACTGGTGGTGAAGAGGGGGTGTCCCGGGCCAGATCCAGCCCACCAAAGCTTCCTGCCTCCTCCCCACCCAGCAGCGACCCTCTTCCTATGCCCTGGGGCAGGGGAAACAAAGTGGGGGGAGCAAACTGGCGTCACTCAGGGAACTCCCTCAGGAACAAAACAGATTCAGGCTCTGTGGAATAAGGCTCTGCTGCACCCCAGGGGTTCCCTCCCTCTCCCACTCCCCCCCCCCACGCACACGAGGAGGGGCCCAGAGAATTCAGCATGACACGTTGGGCTGATTCAGGGGCCACAGCAGGCACAGGGCTGGGGTCTGAGGAGTCTATACTAGGTAGTGTTTGGGGGAGTTCTCCCCTTCTTCAGGCTAGCAGGGAACTTGGTGCATACGCCAGGCCCCGGGATGTGACTAGGTCAGGTAGAAGAGGGTCCCATTTGAGCCACCTCTATGAATGCTGGAAATGACCAGGCCCTCCTGCTGACCACTTCTTCCCTCCACATCCATGTGTGCACACATCCTCAGATGCATCATGGGAGCAATCTGGCTGGTCTAGGTCAGGAAACCCACCCTTGAAACTGAAAGGGGGCATGGACAGGAGGATCCCTGTTCAGAGCTGCTCATCAGGTACCTACCCAGGAAAGCAGTTCTGGTCAGCAGGTCCACACACGACCCCTTCTCTCCCCACCCCAAGTCAGACGACAGAGCCTCAAGGAGGAGGAAAAAATGAATTTGAGATTCAAGCCCTGTGGCTAAGTCTAGCCATCTGCACGTGAACTTTTGGAGTCAATCTGGCTTTGCACCCTTCAACCCCTAAGACCTCCTGCCCCAACAAGAAGAAACTGACTGGTCAGTTAAACGGGACCCCTACTCAGCTTCCTGCCGCCATTTCTCACCACCTGGGGGAGGGGCAGGGCTCTGCAACTTCTTAGGAGGGAACCATTCCCAGGCTCCTTCACAGTGTTGCACACATCATCCCTCTCCTTCTTACTGCCAGCTCTGGACTTAATATTTTGGAAAGGGTGGGGGAGATGACAATGTGTGTGTGGGGGCGGGGCTTCTCCCCTTCCCCATAAGACCAATCAGCCTGAAGGAAAAGTGAAGGTGAAGTGAGTGTTTCCTTGGGGAAAAAGCAGGGTCAACCCCATTCACCTCCACCACAGTGCCTGACACACAGCAAGGACACAATAGGTACTCCTCAATTGCACTGGGTTGATGGTGGCAGCAGGTGACTCAAGTCTTTCCAATTCTTGTGCACGCACTCCTCTCCCCTAGCCCCCTTGCTGCGCCCGCAGACGGAACATTCTCGGTTACCACCAGCACTGTCCAGGGCCTGACCCTGCTCGGGACCCCGAAGATATGGGGGAGGGGCACACAGGCTGATGTCCCGGCCCGTCAATTCCGCAAAATCCAAGCATCTCAGTCTCACTGATCTCGGAGTGACTCCTGACCTTGAGAGGCCGGTCGACCTACTAGGCCCGGCGGACCCGCCGCCGCTCCCCCCACCCCACCCCCTCCGCCGCCGCGGCAAAAGCTGCAGGGCGCGCGCGCACACAACACACACTACTACCTCCTGCATGACTCATCATTGAAGCAACAATAGGCAGAGAGAAAGGAAAGGAGGGCGAAGCACTCTCTCCACCACAACGAACCCGGCAGAAGGAGGGGAGGGGTTGGCTGGAGGGGACGTGAGTCCCCGGATACCGCGCACACACGGATCCAGGGAAGGCCGAGGCCCTTGCAATGGTCCAGAAAACGGAGGCCTTTCCCTCCAACCCCTATTCCTGCAGCACCCTTAAGCTGGGGACCACCGACAGGGCGGGTGGGACAGAAAGCATCTGAAATCCTCCTTTCCTAACGAGGGAACGCCAAAGTTTGCCCCTTCTCCGCCTGGCTCCTTCCACAATGTGGCTAGGGGTACCGCCAGGAGGTCCTGATGAGAAACGTTCCCCCAAACGTCAGTGGGAATATGTGAGCTCTAAATGTCCTGTCACCCTACGATTGTGAGGGTTTCCCTCGCCCCAGGATCAAAAACAGGAGGTTGGGGCGAGAACGGACAGGTGAGCTCTGTGGCTCCTCCTTCCAGCGCACAGGCTCTCCCTGGGAGGTGCCCGGCGGCCGGAGCCAGGGCCCAACCCCGCGCAAGGCCACTCGCCAGCCCCGCCCAGGCCCCGCCCCCGGCCGAGCGCGAGGCAGCTGGGAGGGGCCGGGCCGCTCAGTCCCCAGCGGGAGTGTCCCCCGTGCACGTGGTCGGAGGCGGGGCCCGACCACGTCACCACCCGGTGTAACCAACGGGCTTGGAACGCAGGCACACGCAACATTCCAGCCGAGAGCGGGTTTGGAACGCGCAGACACGCCACATTCCACACCGGCTAAAGTGGGGCGCAGCAAGGGGGGCCCGGGGACTGCCCCCAGCGACCTGCGGGCCGTTTCGCAGACACCCAATCGACCCAGCTCTCACCCAAACCCCTGAAGCGCGACCCAGCCCAGCCCGGGGAGGCGGGGTCAGGCGGGGCTGGCCAGGATCATAAGACACGCGATGTCATTTCATTCTGCAAAGGCCGCCTCCGCCCCAAGCGGCGCGTAGATCGGCCGGGAGCGCCCCCCGCACCCTCCCCACAGGGCCAGGGAAGCCGGGGAGCTGCTCGGCGTAGAGTAATTCCCACCCCCCACTCCGTTACACACACGCCCACTCGTGTGCACTATACACTCGCCCGTGTACACGTCCGTTCATCCGTTCTCTTAGAGGCTCGCATCACACATCCCCAGTGCACACACGCACGCACACGCGGGTCTGCCACCCCCACGCAACACCATTCCGCACCCCACCCCCCACCGGCTCACACATCCTCAGCGCTACCGAGGGCGCCGCTGGCCCACGCGAAAGAAGCCCCCACGAAAGGTGCACACGGGGTGGCAGGCAGCTGAGGTGGCGCCCACAGGAGCCGGGTCGCTCACTGCATGTTAATTAATTCATTAATTAATTTTACTGCCCCCAACACTCCTCCCGGGGCGGCGGCTCTTGTGCGGAGCCTTGCGCTGCCCGGCTTCGCGGGGGGCCTGGGAAGGGGTCCTGCCCGCGGTTTCGCGTGGGTTTGGAGACCAGGGTCGCTCGTCTCCCCTTCCCCGGTGCCCCAGGGGCCCAGCCCGGCCGCTCACCACGTGCTCTCTGTTGTTGCTGCGCTTGCCATTCCAGGAAGCGGGCCGCCTCCAGTAGCGTCTCTATGCTCATCGCGCCGAGAGCTGCCGGGGGCGCGCCGGGGCCGAGACTGCGGCCCGCGAGCCGGGCACAGGTCAGGCTGGCGGGCAGGCAGGAGGGAGGGATCACCTCCGGGGGGCGACAGGGCTGGGCGGCGAAACGCACTCCGCAGGGAAGAACGGGAGAGCACGGAGAGAAAAAATTAATGTTCCCCCAAATATTTGCAAAATATAATTTGCAAATTTAAAAAATTTTGGTGCAAAAAAACAAAAGGCGGCACTGCCTTCCTCCTTCCCCTCCCTCTCTTTTTCCCCCTCTGATGCCTCCCGCCCCGCGGCCCCCGGGAGTCCCGCCGACAAGAAAAGGCTTTGCAACAAGATGGCGAGGAGGCACCGACACACACAACAAGGGAAGGAGCCGCGCTGCCCCCGGCCGCCGCCCCCGCTACTACACCGGGGCCGCAGCCAAAGCCCGGACCGGAGCCCCCGCCCGCAGGGCCGCGGCGTCTCAGGAAGGGAGGGGCGGGGTCCCGAGCGGGCTGGCCCCGCCCACTATAGACGGAGCGCGCACACGTGGCCTGGGTGGGGGTGGGAGAATATCCAGCCCCGCTCGCGTCCTGCATTTCCGCTTTCTCGCCTCGCCCCGCCCCGATGGCAAGCCACAAGTTGAGCAAGGGCTGCGTGTTGCGGTCATTCATAACGAAGTATGTCCTGCTGGAGGAAAAGAAGGGTGGAAAATATAAGACTTAAGTTAGCTCAAATAAGGATATTCCAGGTCAGGGAAACCTTAGGATGGTAGAGACTGGCCTGACCCCTGGGTCTCCGCTCCCTACCCACACGTGACCTAATTCCTGCAACCACCCCGCTGTCGCAATTCCCCCGGGATCCGCCCGTGGGCGGAGCTGACGGCAGGAGGCTGCCAGACACCAGCGGAGGGAGCGGAGTGATGATCCGGTTCCGCGTTTTGCCTCTGTTCCTCCCCCCGCAGTGCGTTCGCATCCTATTAGGCGACGTCACCGGGCCTCGGGCCAATGGGCGGGCAGGACAACACGGCATGGAGCAGCTCCACATGGACACCCCGCGCCGCCAGCCTTCGGTTTAAAGGGCCAGTGTCTAACACGGTCACATTCGTGGGTGCGGATGGGTCCACTGTAAGAACGGAGGGTGGGACACCGAGAGGGAAATTCTGCAGTTGTGCCCTGGCCTACCCTTTACTTTTCGCCACCATCCCTTCAAAACAGTCTCTTTTCTCCCCCTCAAAATTGTCTTTGTCCACGCGCATCTAATGTGGTTGGCCGACAAGCCACCCTTTGCTCCGGGGCCGGGGCGGGGGCAGTTACGGCAAGGCGTCCGCAGTCGAGACCAGGGGGCGGGGCCCAAATCGGGAACAACAACGTGGAGGGCGGAAGCCTGGTCCTGCCAGCGGCTGGGCGACTGAGGCCGCGGGCGGGGCGCGGGGTCTAGACGCTCTGCGGGGTCGCGACCGCGCTTGCCTAGAGGGCGGGACCCCGGGCTGCCGCTCGCTGCCGCTCGCTGCCGCCGCTTTTTGCGCTAGTGTTCGGGGGTGCCTGCGGTACGATCAAAAAGTTAGACCTCTGTCAACGTACCCAAATCGTCTTATTTTGCAGATAAGGAAACTGAGGCCCAGACACGGGAGAGGACTTGTCTAAAGTCACTCGGTATTCTAGTTGCTGCTTGCCCTGGAGAGAGGAGTATTTAACCTTGACCCTGTGGACGACTCCTCTGAAGGCAGTTCTGGGGCAGGACAGGGCACCCAATTCGAAAAATATCATGGGGGAATATTAAACTGTCTGCACGGTAAGTTGTCTGCCCACTTTAACATACCGTAGTCTGGGTCTCCAAAATCTTCACCTGAAACCCTGCTGTTCTGCTTCTTTGGTACAGGCCACACAAGCCCCACTGGTACAGTTGGTAGTGACACAAAGGCCCGCCGAAGGCTCTTCTCTTTACCCTGCAGCATGTACAGCTCTGCTGGCCCAATGCCAGCAGTCCTATGGCCCCTGCGTCCTAGCTTCAAATTCTTTTTTTTTTTTTGCTACCAGTTCAGATTGGGACAATGCCAGCTGGGTTCAGGGTCCTGCAGCCTGGGCTTCACCAACACACAAAGCTACAAAGCAAAACTTTATGAGGACAGCTGAGTGGCAGACCACCCTGCCAATCCTTCCCATTCCATCTCATCTCCACTGTGCCTTAGAGGGCTATGTCCCTATTTTGGGGTCTAGCTTAGAGGCACAGAAAGCCCATACAAATACATGCCTGCTGGCTTTGCGCTCTTCCTTTGAGGGCATAATGCATACCAAGGAAAGAAAATCTGCGCAGGTCTTGGAAATCAAGAACCTAGTGAACAGAAGGGAGGGGGTTGTTTGCCAGCAGCAGTCTACTGAGGGATCTGATCTTTACACATTTAATGCCCCAGCATCTGTAGTTGAGCAGAGGCCATTACACAGGTCCAGGTGCGACTAGCTTGGCTTATGATGGAGCTGGAAAGAAGGTGGGGGAGGGGGTGGGAACAACAGAGCCCAGGTGCCCTGGGATGAATGCCTTTTTCCTCGGAGGGTGAGATTTGTGCTGGTCCTGATGTTGCTTCCTTTTAGATGTCTGCCACCTGCTACTGGTGTGGCTGGACCTGGCCCACTGCACAACCAAAGAAAATGAGAAGTTTAAGGGCAATACGCAGGTGTGTGTGTTGGGGTGGGGTGCCAAACAGTGTATGTAATATACACAATAGTGACCTGAAATAACATTGTTGACCAAGCTTTCCTTTTGTTTGGGGTCAGCACTGTACTACTCTGTCCAGTGGCCCAAGATGCTCAGCTCCTTCCAGCTGTATCTTCTGCCATCCTCAAGTGGTCCTAGCACTCATATAGTCCTGAAGTCTCTTGTAGAGGCTGAGGCCCAATTTTTTACTCTTCTTGTCAGGTACCAGCTCTGTTCCATTAAGAAGGCACTCTTCTGAAAAGGAGCATTCTGAAGACACCTTTTCCTTCAGGGGTGGGTAAGCAAGAGATAAAAGTGGGGTGAACAGAGTCAAATGCCAGTCTCTCTCCCTTGCCCCCAATACCCCATCTGCTCCAGAGCTTAGTGGAG
This sequence comes from Procyon lotor, assembly GCA_028646535.1. Taxonomy (NCBI): domain Eukaryota; kingdom Metazoa; phylum Chordata; class Mammalia; order Carnivora; family Procyonidae; genus Procyon; species Procyon lotor. Next base: position 9,474,400 of record CM053619.1, on the reverse strand, counting down.
ATGCTTGCTATTTAAAACAAACAGCCTTACTGGCTTCACATGATCATCTGTTTATTTGGGTCATGTGGGGACAGCAGCCAGGGGATGTTAGGCAAAAGCAAGGGTTTAGAAAGGAGGCTTTTTTCTGAGCCTGTTGCCTACAGGAGCCTGAAAATGGCTAAACAGAATTTATCAGCCAGGGTTTCCCCAGTTGGGATGGGAGATGCCTACAAGGGGGGTAATAAAAGGAGAGGGAAATGAATAGGAGAGCCGTTTAACATTTTAGCCCCAGCTTCCTGTTCCAAAGGGATGGAACTGGGGTAGAAGCTGGCAAGTGTATTCATTCAAAGCAAAGTGAAAAGAAGTCTTCTGATGTTTCAGCAGAAGGGCGAGCACTTTGTGGGAATGATCCAAAGCCCAGCCATCTCCAAAAAGTTGTTCCTAAAGTTCTTTTATGGCTTCTAGATGCTTAGTACCTTTAGAGCAGGAGGACACCTGGGCCATCCATCACTGTGTACTTTCTCATGAAAGGATTTCTATTTTCAGTCTTCCTCAAGTCTGTGCATCCCAATGCCCAGTTCAAATCCTTCAATTTTTTAATATGCTGGGCTAGAGACATTCCTTTAATAAAACCGTCTTCCACCCTCCACCTCACCCCACTCCCTCAAACAAAGCACTGCATACGTACATACATACATATACAACTCCAAAAAATCAGTTTCCTGACCCCTAAGATACATACATAATGATATGGCAGAAAGGAAGTAAAGCCAAACTACAGGTATTTGTGTTAGATTCCAGAAGATGTCCTAACTGTTCAGGACCAACTTCTCAAATTCTGCAGTGGTTTTAAGGAGCTTTTCACGTATCATAATTAAGACAAGATCAAAGGGAGAAAGTAAGTCAGCCAGGACGAAGAAGAAGGGACAGAAGACTAGTACAGCCAGGGTCACAGCATGACATTCATTTAACAAATATTTATGGTGTGCCTAACATGTGCCAGGCACTGGGCTAGGTAGCCTTGTAGCTAAGGCCAGGTGACCTTTGGTAAGCCAGGGTGGGGTAAAAGGTCACAAAGCAGAACTCCACTCCACCGTAATACCTGGAAAAGGTTAGCCTGGCTCTCCACCACCACCATGCTGGACACAGCATAAGAGATCCTATGACCACACAAAGACTCCTAAGCATGCTGATGCACTCACTCATTTAGGTTGGGTTCCCAGATCATCATCCTTTTCTAAGAAGGGATAAGAAGAAATGAAGTGGACCGAACCTGATTCCTGACAAGCCCAGTCTGAATGATGAGCGGGATTCTGAATTGCTTTGATAGAGGTGTATCCCATACGGTATTAGTCGTCAGTGAGGTGGGCCCCTCAGAGCCAGCAGTTTCCACTAAAGTCCTCACCCACCTTCCTCCACTCTCACTGAGTAAAGGACTTCTCCTGAACCTACAAAACAGGTACAATCAAGTCACATACTTTCCCCTCTTCCTCGCCTCAGATGATCTCACAGCTGGAAGGGTTGAGATTATCTAGTCTGTCCTCCCAAGAGAAGATGTCTTATGCAGCGTCACAAAGCTGCTTAGTGTCAGCTGGGATTAGAATGGCCTTGTTCTCCCTTGACTGCGTTGGATAGCCAAACCTGGGAAGTGGGTCCAGAGCCCTTGAAAACCTCACAGAAATGGGTGATGACAGGGAGATAACTTCTCCCCTTCTGGCTAAAGACAGGAATAATCATTAACTTTGCTTAGTGCTGCCCAATAAACAAACTTAGCAGATGAGTGAGAAGGCAAGGAAAGAGAACCAGACTTAGGACCCAGAGGCTCAGACCATCTCAGAGACTCAGGCTACTGAGGAATTAAGAACTTCTAACTGGGCCTGGGTAGACAGCCATTCCTCGCTGGTGCCTATGTCTGGCCTGAAAAGGTGACTGGGGGAAAGGGGCAGATTTTTATCCAGGCAACCGCCCTGGGTGTGGACACTGAGTAATAAGGAAAGAAATGCAGTTCAGAAGCAAAAAGGGAGGAGCCACGCACTTTGAGCTTTTCTGAGAAACCAAAGAGGCTAGCTGAACACTGCAGCTAGAGACGGGGGCTCTAGGGGACTTGGTAGGAAGAAACTGATCAAAGCAGAAAGGCACGAGGGAAAGGATAAGAACTTCAGCTATTCCTCTTAAAAAAAAAATAGTGGCTTTTTGAGAGAAAATGAATTCAGGTCATTGGGAGTGAGATGGGGCAAGGTTATGAGCAGAGCAAGGTATAGTCTTGTAATGTGAGTCAAGAGCCAACTGGGTCAAGTGGGGGTGGGTGGTGTCCACGACAGGGGAGGCCCTAGGGCAGAGGGGCTGGACTGTAATGCCCCATAAAAGGACCGAGGTCAACCGTCCCAGCAATCCAAGCTCACACCTAAAAGGCAGGTAGCACAGTCAAATCTTTAAAACCCAAGAGATCAGCTACCTGTGCTCATAACTGATGCTGTCTCAGAACAGTCCTCTCAGTAAGGCCCTGAGCAGTGGCCTGTCAGTAACCAGACTGCCTAGATCCAAGGTTCAGCTCCACACCCACGACTGGACTTCTAAAGACCCAGGGCCCATTGGGAAAGTCTCTACTGGACAGTGCTGGGGACAATCCAGGAGACACCAGCCTATGCCTCTCCTGCCACTTCCAGGCTAGGGGCTGATATAGTCCATGACCCCACCGCTCACGCCCCAGCCTGCTTGAGTACCTTTCCCATCAGACACCTCGGATGGCAGTGCTGGAGCTTACCAGTCATCACTCTGTGATGACAAGGAACCATTCGTTAAACACAGTTGGGTTTTTAAATGTCACATCATACACCAACATAAATTCAAAAGTTACATGTAAAAAATAATGCCAAAAAGAGCCATAAGAAAATACAAGGAAACATTTTTTCTGCTCCAAGAGCAGTGAGGAGTTCTACCCACGAAGGCAAACAAAGAAAATATAAAGGCAGATGGGGCGCCTGGGTGGCTTGGCCAGTTAAGTGTCCAGCTCTTGATTTTAGCTCAGGTCATGATCTCATGGTCTCAAGGTCTTGAGATTGAGCCCTGGGTCAGGCAAGCAAGCAGCTTGGGATGTTCTCTCTCACCCTCTTCCTCTGCCCACCCCCCCATACACACTCTCTCTCAAAGAAGAAAATAAATAAATATTTTAAAAATGAAAATATTAAGGGCCGAAGCATGACAGATTTAATTACATAAACTCTCCACGAGCTTCTGGAGCGCATGGGTGGCTCATTAGTTAAGCGGCTGTCTTGGCTCAGGTCATGATCCCAGGGCCCTGGGAACAAGCCCCTCATGGGGCTCCCTGCCCAGCAGGGAGCCTGTTCTCTCTCTCCCTGCCGCTCCCCCTGCTTGTGCTCTTTCTCTGTCAAATACATAAAATCTTAAACAAAACAAAACAAAAAACAAAAAAAAGGCTCTACAAGCTCCTAACTGTAAAAACAAATCACCATAAATAAAAGGGAAAGGTAAATGACAAAATGGAGGGAAATATTGGTAAATGTGCTCTTGCAGTTCAATAACAAAAAGAACACCTATGTAGAAAAATGAACACAGAACATAATTTCAATTTTATATATAACATGTAACATAAACATATATAAATATATGAAAATGTCTGACCTTGCCAATACCATAATAAAATAATTAAAAACACTGGAAATATTCTTGTCTATCAATTGATGAAGGACTTACTTATTTTAAAGACTTTATTTCTTTGTCTCAGAGAGAGAGAGAGCACGAGCAGGGGGAGAGGAGAGGGAGAAGCAGACTCCCCGCTGAGCAGGGACCTCAATGCAGGGCTCAATCCCAGTGATGTAAGCCAAAGGCAAATGCTTTAATCTACTGAGCCACTCAGGTGACCTTCAGATTTTATTTCTAAGTAATCTCTACACCCAATGTGGGACTCGAACCTGAGAACAAGGGTCACACACATGCTCTACCAGCCAACCAGGCATCCCAATAGAGGATTTTAAAAAAATTAGCCTTGGGGCGCCAGGGTCGTGCATCTGATTCTTGATTTTGGCTCAGGCCATGATCTTATCAGGTTTGTGAGACCAAGCTCTGTGTCAGGCTCAGTGCTTAGGACAGCTTGCTTAAGATTCTCTCTCCCTTTCTCTTTTGCCCCTCCCCCAGCTTATGCATGCTGTCTCTAAAATAAATAAATAAGGTGTGTAAACAAAACAAAACAAAACAAAAAAAAAACACCAAAAACTAGCCCGGTAGTGCTAACAAAGAAGTGGTAAAAACTGGCACTTAATGGAAATACACCTAGCACAGCCTTCTAAGTGACCAAACTGGCAATATACACAAAGAACCTTTAAAAAGGTTCCTCTGTTTCAGTAATTCTTATGTAAGTTTATCCTAAAGCAGTAAGAAAAACACAGTACGATTTTAAGTAAACCCTATCCCTAACATGGGGCTTGAAAACTCACGACCCGGAGATCTAAAGTCACATGCTCTACTGAGTCAGCCAGGCGCCCCACACATACATAAAGATTTTTATATAAAGATATTCACTAAAGCATTATTTACAATAGTGAAAACCAGAAAACTAAAATTTCCAGCAAGGAACAACTGGTTTACTGGAGTAACACAATATGGCATGTAAAGAAAACAGGTTGTTAGTAAACCAAAATATTAGTGGTGCTTGTCTCTGGGCAGTGTGATTACTGGTAACTTTTATTTTTATACGTTTTCTGACACAGAGATTAATTTTATAATTAGAAGGTTATCACAATATATTGCTACACGAAAAAGATTATAAAAGGTCATATGCAATATAATCCCAATTTACTGCTTAAAAAAAAATATATATATATATATATACATACATATAAAAAATACTAAAATATAAAGTAACTCCATTTGAATAGTGGAATTACAAATTTTTATTCATTATTTTCTAAATTCTTATAATGAGAATGCATTACCTTTTTAACTATGAAACAAGTTAAAGGGAGAAAAAGTTCTCCTGTGCTTTCTCAGGAAGAGCCTCATATCTCTTGATATCAACCAATGTGACAAGTTGCTAGGGATCTACTTCCCACCCCAGTCCTTCTTCTGAAAGTGCTCCTGTTTCACCCACCAACATGGGATTCTTTATCTCCTTCCCCGCCACCAAACCTATCTCAATCTTTCTACTACTCAGCTCTAAGTCCCCCCAAAATGGGGGACCCTTCCAGTCCAGGTAAGAGATGAGGAAGAGCACTAAGGTAGTGGCAGTCTGGATGGAGATGCTGGGCTGAATTTGGGAGGTATTTCTTACGTGACAGATCTTAGTCCCTGGTGGTAAAGGAAAGAGAAGAACAGAGATTCCTAATCTGCACAGCTGGATGGATGGTGATCAAAAATATGGGAGAGAAGCAGGTTTAGACAGTAAGTTGAGTTTGACACTGCCATGGTCCTGGGGAGATGTCTAGTAGGTGGTTAGGTATGTGGATGTTGGAAGTTCACGAAAGGTCTGTATTTGGGAATAATGAATCTAGGGGTGAACAGTAGTTGAAGTCATGGGAATGGATGTGGTCAGCCAGAAGTGGTAGGAGCAAAGAGCAAACAAGGATCCTGGATGGATTCTTCAGGATTCTCTCTTACGAGGTGAGAAGGACATTTAAGAAAGGCAGGCCGGCACACAGCAAGCGAACTCAAGTAGGAGAGGTAAATGAGAGGGAAACTGAGGCAGCAGATATTTAGACAGTTCTACCACTTGGTGGTGGAAGAGGTCATAAAACTGATGGTCTACCAGGTTTTCACAGAATACTGAATTTAGCTGTCGGGATTTAAAAACTAAGTAAATTTCTCATAAATCTGGATTTCTGGCTTCTTGCAAAAAGTCAGAAGATCCAAGAAACACTATTTTTGCATGGCAACAACCAATGGGAATTGAATAAAAGCTACTCCCTTTTAGTCAGAACATGAGCCCTATCTCTTCTTGCCTGGTTCCTGCTATATAAAGCATGAGGAAATACTTCCCCTTGTGAATGAATCAAGTCCTTATTAGTGCTCATCTAGACTGTAGAGAAATACAGGCGAGAGTTCTGTTCTGAAAGTCTCACATGTGCCAGTGAAGGCAGGAAACCTGGGACAAACACACCTGAATTGAGGATCCTACACTAGGGCAGACGGGGAACCCCCTTTCCCAACAAAAGACATCCAATCTCTTGAGTCACAGAATCTACGGGAGCAGGCCCAAGCCTCCTCTGCTGTCCCAGGAGGGGTCTGGGTCCACAGTGCTCTCTGCACAGCAGTAGCACAAGCTGCCATTTCCCTGGGGGCTGATTGGCTGCTGAAGCCAGCCAAGTCCCCTAGCCAGGAATTTCCTGGCTCTAGTTTCTAGACTCTTGGGCCACACTCCCTGAATGGGTCCAGCAGATGGCAGGCAGCCTTTTCATTCCTCCAGACTTACATGAGTTCAATCACCCTACCTGGGGAAGATGACTTGCTGTTTTTCTGACAATTGCGACTTTCTTCAGCAAGATCAAAAAACTCATCAATTCTGTAAGTGAAATATTTGGAGCTGCCTATTAAAATATTAAAAAAGTAAAACCCTTCTCCCATTATTATACAATTATGCATTGTCAAAGAGTCATTACCTAATTATCAGTTATTTTACATTGATTCTGATCCAACATGTGCTTGCACTAGACATTTTATTATGTGGTTTCACTAACTACTTAATTATCTGCACTGCTGCCAAATACAAAATTCTATGAAGATTTGGTAGCATAAATTAAGAACTAATTATAAGCAATTTCATTTATCAAATCTTGCTCATTGATCACAGGCTTGAAAATAATACTACCTTAAAGTGCTAAGTGAAGTGAAGCTGGTTGAGAGACGCTTTTTCTTTTTTCCTTGTGCCATGTAATAGAAGTCTCCTTCCCTAGAGGTAGGTCAAATGAACCTGAAAGCCCATTTCCATTTAAGTGTAGCATTTGTTACAAATCTTGAGATTTGGTACAAGGCCCCGTCTCAGATTTCTGGACCCAAGTTCAAACTCCCCTCTGTGACTTAGCTCTGTGGACATTAGGGCAAGGCACTTAAGCTCTCTGAGCTTCCATTTTTTAGAGCTATCACACAGAGGGACACCCCACCGCTGTGCTGAATTACTAAATCAGACAATTTATGTAGAAGATGGCCAATCAATTTGGTTCTCTGTTCATCACTCCAGTACATGGAAGCATGGGTTTTGTTCTTGGTCAACAAGTGGGACCCTACACTTGCAGTTCCACACTTGAGGTCTGGGCCTTCGGACAAGAACCTATTGGTAGATGTTCTGACCACAAATGAAAAACTCAATACAAAGAGATGAGCAAGTTGGGAAGACCACTCTGCTCAAGCACTCCCCCAGGTGTCTTAGCACTTCTCTCCCTTAACTGCCGCTACAACTCTGCGAAGCAAGAATCCCTCATCTTTTGTACAAGGAAGCCAACCAAGGCTTAGTGAAACCGACTTACCCTGCAAGTGGAACTGGAACACAAAGCCAGGTCTGATAATGCAAAGTCTCTTTTCTGCTTTTCATTCTCCTAGGGTGCTGGAGAAGCATCTGGGATTAAATATCCGCTGCCCTCTTGGGACCATCACATACAAGCCAATTCTGCCAAGTGCAACAGCAGTTTCTGGTCCACACCTTATCTCAGTTTCTTGGCTCACAACAAGCTATCAGAAGTGACCCTCCACTTCCTGGGGGAAAGCCTAGAGTCCCTAATGTTTTTGCTTGGACTGAGAGGCAGATATGCCACACCTCAAAGGGTGTGCAGAGGTGCAAGGCCCTCAGTCACAACACAGTCCCCTGCAGTAAAAGCACAGCCTCCAGAAGGCAGCATTAGCTGTTCCAAAAGGGAGCATTAGCTGTTCCAACCGGTAATTAAAAAAATAAACCACTGTTTTAGTCATTTGGGTGAGTCACAGCAGAGGATCTGAACGTCTTCACAGAGCAGAGCAGGAGCTCTGGGGTACATGTGTGAGGCCCTGCTGCTAGCGGGGTGAACCCCACACAGGGCTTTCAAGTACTGTGCTGGCACCGGCACCAAGACTTTGTACTGGGAAGCATTCAGAAAGGCTCAAGGCAATCCATGCCCTGCTCCAGGAGGCAAAAGCCAATTCAGTCTCAGGAGTAAACCTCTTCTGAGTTTTGCTGGGGTTGTTGAATGGGTTGCCCATTCAGCAAACCCAGTCTCCTGGGCGCCAACTTCTCTAAACAAGGTATGTCGCGTCCCTTTCCTGGAGGCGCCTCTTGGATGGCTGCAAACCTGCTGCACCTTTGAGACTTTCCTTCTCCAAGAAGCTCCTTAGTTTTCCAAACCAGACCTTTTCCCTCCTGATGTGCAGACAGATCTGCTGGGTGGCCCCCCCATCACATCTCACTCTGTGCCCTACCAATAAGGGTAGACGGAACTTTTCCCTGAACCCACACAGACCCCAGAGTAAGTAACATCTGTGTTCAACAGAGAAACATCGCTTGTGGGAAACAAGGCCTAGCTCACCTATATCATCACACAACACAGAACAAACTGTGCCAACTTTTCAAGTAAACAACATATACGCTAGTCAATCAGTCAGGTAAACCAAACCAAGAATTTAAAGACAAAAGAACAGCAAAAATAGGTTCTTAGAACTCTCTATATTAACTCTTCCTGGAACCCTCGACTTCTGGAAAACTACTGTTGAAGATAACCAAATAGCCCCCCCAGCACCCTCATTAACTAGCAAAAGTTAATCCAAAAGACTGACCCAACGTGGATATCTTCTAGAGTAGCAGGACACATGAAAATAAAAGAAAATAATATCAACTGAGACCATAAAGAACATAAAAAGGTTGAAATACTATGCCCAGATAAAAAGACCATGGGGTGGTGGGTTTCTCCCTCTTTTTACTTTTATTTTTCAAATTTTATTTATGTGAAAATGTACTTGTTTGCATAAAAAATATTACCTGGGTAGCAAATGGACATTTCAAGAAAATACCAAGGACACATTTTATCCATTCCTGCAGTGAAGGTGCTTGATCAAAGGGCCAAAGATGCCCCCATGTGGCTAGAGAGGAAAATGCTGTGGTTTGGGTTAAGATGAAGGGCTACTACTCCCTTCTTTTAAGAGGGCTCGGATTTTCTACAGGCTTTGGCATCTTTTCCACATCTTGCAGTTTTATTACCTGTCAGAGCTTAGACGTTGGGGTGCTCACATCATTTCCAACAAGAAAGGAGAGGTTTCGTATTCCAAAAAAATATATACTAAAATTTTAAGTGCCCAACATGAACCCTTCTGATCTGCTGAAATTCCACCACAGCGACACTAACCCTTCTAGGATACGCAGCAGTCCTCTTGGTATGTGAACAGCAGGGCAAGGATGTGTGGTGAAGGAACCAAACTGCCAGAAGCAAAGCATTTTCCAAAGCACAAAAGCAGCTTTGGTCCCCCTTGGAAAACAAGTTCAGCTTCTGTTTCTACTTTAGTTACCAAGAGATCAGAAGCCAATGCCAGGGACCAGAATAGAATTTAAGATAATACCACAAAGATTTAAGTCCATAAAATCCATCAACATGAACTTGACCTCTAGGCACTCAGGGCAAGCATCACTCAACCTTATGATACATTGGTCAATAACCTATTTCTTTAAAGAAAAAAAAATTCTGGGGTGCTTAGGTGGCTGCCTTTGGCTCAGGTCATGATCTTAGGGTTCTGGGATCGAGCCCCTTATCGGGCTCCCTGCTCAGCAGGGAGCCTGCCCTCTCTCTTTGCCCCTCCTCCTGCTTGGGCTCTCTGTGTCAAATAAAACCTTTAAAATATTTTTTATTTTTTTAAGGTTTAAAAAAATTTTTTTTTAATTTCCTTTTCCCTTATACCAGAGGTGTATGCTATCACACACAGTTATAAAATATATGCATAATAAAAATAATTTCTGGATGTCTTTTAAAAATGTCTTCTATGTTCTCTCATTAGACAGAAATAAACTATTCTTCTCGGAGAAGAAAACAAAGACATCCAAGTGCAAAGAAGGCACTCACAGCTCTAGTTGGAAGCATCCTTCATCACTCAGTTTTTAAATTCTAAGAGCGGTGCCAAGTGAGCTCACCACCTATAAAACCTCGTCCAGGACACGGAGCCTTAAGCCCAGGCACTGGAACACACAGAGATGCAAGACACATCTGTGCCTCCAGTCACACAGAGCACTTGCCGGGCAGCCCTCAGTACCAGCAGTAAACGAACATTAGTACTGTGCCTGAAATGCATTTTCAACAGGCAGGGAGTGTCTGTAAATACGCCATTGTTCTAACACAGAAAAATACAAGAGAAGTGTAATGAAGAGAAGTGTAATATAAAATTAAATACACAGTGTGAATACAGTTAAGCCCACACGCCTGCGCACCTAGATCAACTATGGAAAGAGAGACTAGAAGGAAACACTAAAATACCAATAATAGTCATAAGACTGTGATGAGGAGTGACCCTGTTGCTGTTTTCTACTCTCATGTTCCACATCTTCAATGAGCACATGCTACTCTGTGTGACCCTGGGTAGTGGTTTCCTCATCCTGTCAGAGATTCTTCTGAAGGGCTGGGGCTGGGGGTGTTCACTGAGCTCTCGGAAATAATCCAGGAGGTTTATGGATCCTCCAGAGGTCCTTGGACTTCTAGTGAAGAATGCTAGTTAGTATGTTCTCTTGGGCAGCTCTGTCTCTACTGACAAAGGGAACGAAACTATAGTCCTATTTTTAGTTCTTTTATCTCTGCTGAGGGCTGGGTCTAGGTGCTGCCAAGACAGGCCAAGTTCATCAGCTTTCTGCCCTAACCAATAGCCACCTCTCAAAAGCATGGCTTAACTACTCAGCCCCAGTCTTCTCCGAGGACAGGAAGGGGCGCTGGCACTGTAATCAAGAGTTCAGTCTAGACAGAGCCTTAGACCACTGGTGTAAAATCAAACTCAAGGTGTGAAAGTTAAACACAGCAGAGGGTAACTGAGACACCAAGAGAACAAAGAGACCCCCTTTCCAGGCATTCCTGTTGACCCCTGAGACATTCCAATGAGAAACATGTTTTAAGAACATGGTCACCTAGCCTCAGAATTCTCCAGTGCCAACAGGTGAGCAAGCACCGAAGAGATTACAAGGGAACCCACAAAAACCAATAGCTGATCAGCAACAACTTCTCTGCCAATAGATGAGACTTTCTTAAGCAACCTACTGCTCATAACGATCTTGCTCCATTTCTTATTTCTATCACCAGTCATTTCTCCATCCAAGCTATGAAAATACGCCCCTCAGTCCCAGGATTCAAACAGGATTGACAGATTTCAATTCTGAATACTCTTATATTAAAAATAAAACAAAGCTCCACTTCAAATGTCAAAAGAAAAAAGTCATACGTCAGTAAAACCACTACAGAACAGTACTGTCAAACAGCTTGGAGGCAGGGGTACGGCTTCACGCTGCTGTCTCTCTCTCAATCACACCTGGTGAGAGTTTCGCTCATCTGATTCTGTTTCTGGAATAAGCAGCTCAAAACAGACATGAGTCAGGAATGTGACGCTTCCAGGCGCCCTCCCAGATCAGCCCTTCTTCCTGGCATTGTTACCAAGCTTTCTCTCCCTGACTCTCCCACCACCTACCATTAGGCCAGGTCCTTCCTCAGGACTGAAGCAGGGGTACTCAATCCTACATACCCAGAGAAGTCTTCCAGGTGACTCTAGAAGTGGGCATGGGGCCTATCTGTCCGGTGTACTACCTCCATTTGGGGAACGAGAAAGCCACCCCTCCTCAAGAAGCAACTAGGGCTGATGGAGTAGGACGCTCTGTAGTTCAGACCCAGACCGGACTCCAAAAACAGTCCTTCCAGCCTCAGCCAAAAGCTGAGGTAGTCCGCTTAAGTCAGGTTTAAATCTCTCCTGAGTTTACTGATAGCTCTTTGCGGATGCTGGTAACAATTTTTCCTCATGAACTATCATACTAATGCCCAATAACTTTAAAAAGGGGGGGGTGGGGAGTGTTTTAAAAGATTAATTTGTTTATTTATTTTTTTTTAAAGATAACTGCACATAATGTAATCAGTGGGTTTATGGTGGCATGCCTCTTGCCACCCCGAAGCAGGCTACTTTATAGAAACTTTCCCAACTGTGCATGAAGTTAACTAGCAACAAGCCTGAAAATTTGGTTACGTATATAGGTACAAAGCTGGTTCATCAAATCCCTGTTCTGGCCCTCAACCCAATGCATTTCAACTAAAGCATCATCCACTTCCTTCTTCACATTTATCAAACACTTGAATAGGTAATGTCCAGCCACTCCCTGGAGATGGTTCCCTTTTTCAGACACTGGACTACTGAATTGCTCAGAAGCCTCTCGGTCCTGGGCTCCATTGCTAGAGCCTTTACAACTCTCCAAAACCTCCATCCCTCCCTTCTCCTCACTCCTTTCATCCTCCATGGGTTCTGGGCTTTCTTCCTGGGAAAGTGGATCCTGGTTTGAGCACTGGCCCTCAACAGTGGCAGACTCGCCTTCCTGTGCCGCAGGCCCACATGGGACGCTCTCCTGGGGGCCCTGGGCCAAATCTTGGCCACTGCCCGACTCTTTGGGGGTGGACTTTTTCTCCTCCAAGGCTTGGATGACATCCTCAGGAGCTCGGGGAACTTCTCTCAATTGTCTCACTCGTTCTCTTTTCTTTCTCCGTAAATGAATCCAGGAGTTTTCTATTGCTGTTAGAAAAAGGCTAACTTCTTCCTTTCCACAGGGAACTCGTTTATGCTGGACCTATTTGGAGGAAAAACAGAATTTTAGAAGAAATCACTTTTCTCCTCTCAAAACTCCTTTAAAAAAACAAAAAAGAGGAGAGAGGAAAAAAGAGATTGTTTTAAGTTTTTTCAATGTGCTTAACCCAGGTACCTTCAGGTCGGTGAGGATTTTTTCAATCCATGCTGTCACAACTACTATGCCTTCCACTGCCTCAGAGCCCAGAGATGATGCCTTGAGGGACAATTCTTTCATCACAGACTCCAACACTACGAACGTAATGGGTTTCCTTGACTTCTCTAATTTTCTTCGCTTACTGGGTGGTGACTGAAAGAAAAAGAAGGCATAGGGGAAGAAGGAGAAGTTATCCAAATAATCAAATCCCATGCATTATAATGAACTCAACTAGGGACATTTCTATGATTTCTACTACCAAATGCAGAGCACTAAAAACACAAAGGCCTTTGCATGTTTAATTTCAATACTTAAAAAACTCTGTCGAAGAGACTTATCACCTCCTCATTTTATAGAAAGGAAAACTAAGATACAAAGATATGTAACCAGCTCAAGGTCACATAGCTAGTAATTTGCAAAGTTAGAACTGAACCCCAAGTGGCGCCTGGGTGGCTCAGTGGGTTAAGGCCTCTGCCTTCGGCTCAGGTCATGATCTCAGAGTCCTGGGACCGAGCCTGCACTGCTCAGCAGTGAGCCTGCTTTCCCCCCAGCCCCCCTCTGCCTGCCTCTGCCTACTTGTGATCTCTCTCCTCTCTGTCAAATAAATAAATAAAACCTTAAAAAAAAAAAAAAAAAAAAGAATTGAACCACAAACCCAGGTTCTTTGCCATAGGCTATGGGTATATAACACCCTGCAATTACTAAATGTTCTTAATCTACATGTTGTGCCCAACACATGCCTGTACAATTATTTATTTGGTGGAAACTCAAAGGCCCTGGGGGCATTGTGTTCTCTTCTTTAAAGAACTGCATGGTTTAAGGGCACCTGGGTGGCTCAGTCCATTGAGCATCTGCCTTTGGCTCGGGTTGTGATCCCGGGGTCCTGGGATCGAGCCCCATATTGGGCTCCCTGCTCAGCAGGGAGTCTGCTTCTCCCTCTTCCTCTGCTCCTCCCCCTGCTCATGCTCTCTCTCTCTCTCAAATAAATAAATAAAAATCTTAAGGAAAAAAGAAAAGAAAAAGAACTACACTGTTTAAAACCGCCTATATGTAGTCTAAGTTGATACTTGCTGAGGCTTGAAGGAAAGCAGCTGGTTAGCCACAGCGCATGAGATCACATGTAAGGAATGAACAGTGCCACTGGGATCACTCGGGCAGAGGAGGGCTGCTGTACCTTGGTTAATGTTAGGACCAAACCAACAGCTAGCTGAGCACTGCCTCTCTGCTGGAAGAGGAGACACCAGTAGTGACAAGAAGAGTGGATTTAAAAGCTAGTTCCACATAATTCAAGGCTGTCATCTTTCAATTTCAAGCTTAGGAAGTGAATTATACTCTACCCACTAGAGGGACTCAAGTTCCATTTTAAAAACTAAATGACACTGCTGTATTTAAAACTAATTTCTCTAAAGTAAAAATTTACTAAATTTTTAGCAACTCTTAGCTAAGACCAGATATATCAGATATATACAGAGGCAGACCTGTACCTGCTGGCAAAATTTATCAAAACTTAAAAAAAATTAAGATAATTCTTAAGTTAGGGTCAAAATGAGCAGGTAGGATTATAAGGAGAAGGCTCATAAAGAGAAAACACCTTAGTCAGTTACAAAGACCTTTTCCTGCAAAAAGCAGCCCCCTTAGTGGTGGTATCACTGCAACTCCACCTGGAAACACTGACGGAACACAAGCTTCTACACACATAGTCACGTCCACTTACTGAGGGAGGCCTTGTACAAACTAACCCCACATCTCATAAATACACAACAAAACAGCCAGTTTTTTCTATGCTAGGAGACTTCTAGATCATATTCCTATGAAATAACCTATATTTTCCCTTTAAACAGCTATCAACTAAAAAAATAAAAACAGGGACACTTGGATGGCTCAGTTGGTTAAGCGCCTGCCTTTGGTTCAGGTCATGATCTCAGGGTCCTGAGATCAATTCCGCATCAGGCTCCTTGCTTAGGGGGGAGCCTGCTTCTCCTTCTGCCTGCCATTCCCCGCTTGTCCTCTCTTTCGATCAAATAAATAAATAAAATCTTAAAAAAAATAAAGAAAGAAAAAAAGAAGACCAAAACCAAAGGATTCGTATATGACTAAGAATCTGTTCTTAAATAATGAATCGTGGACTCCAAGCTCCGAGTCTGAACTTGTTCAATTAATGTTTCAGACAAGATGAGACAAATTCCTATTGATATTAACACAGAAGTATTGTTATTACTCAACTATCCAGCATAAGATAATTTCTACAGTCTACTGAGAGTCTAACACTTTTCACTAAGGAGCTTAAGATGTGATAATTAAGCTGGGGAGGAAGAAAGTTAGTGGTATGTAGGAGGGGCTGGGGGATAAGAACCCGCTTCCCCATTCCACTTCCCAATATCCAAGGCTGTTACTATGGACAGATCACTGTAACAGGATCATCCTTGACAGCCCACTCAGCACACCGAAGGTCACTGAGAAATACGGCTAAAAGGACAGTGCCTCATGTCTCTTCTGACAGCGATAATAATCATTTGTGCTTAAATTCCAACAAACAAAGTGAAGATGCTGCTGTTTCTCAATCTGTCATGCTACAGCTGGCCTCCAATAGTCTTTCTCAAAAAAAAAAAAAAAAAAAAAAGATTCATCATTTCTAGAACTTATAGGAGAGAAATGTGTCCTCACTGAGCCTAACAAAGCTCTATCATGGACCCGCTTTCCAACTTCTGAGCGAGTCAGAAATACCAAAATAGACAATTTATTACCCTATGACTCCAGGATGAAAATGAAAACTTCTGTATCTCAAATTGTACAGCTCCTTTACCTGGCAGTGTGGCCCCGGATTTTCATATATAATGGCCAACTGATAAGTCTAGTATTTCTGAATACTTCTAGTGAATTGCTTTAAGATTTTATTTATTTGAGGGGCCCCTGGGTGGCTCAGTGGGTTAAAGCCTCTGCCTTCAGCTCAGGTCATGATCTCAGGGTCCTGGGATCGAGCCCCACATCGGGCTCTCTGCTCAGCAGGGAGCCTGCTTCCCCCTCTCTCTCTGCCTGCCTCTCTGCCTGCCTGTGATCTCTCTCCTCTCTGTCAAATAAATAAATAAAATCTTTAAAAAAAAAAAAAAGTTTAAAGATTTTATTTATTTGAGAGAGAGATGGACTGCATATGCATACACACGCAGGGAGAGGGGAAGAGGGAGAGAATCTCAAGCAGACTCCCTGTTAAGCACAGAGTCAGGCTCCATCCCATGACCCTGAGCCAAAATCAAGAGTCGGATATTCAACTGACTGAACCACTCAGGCACCCCTTTAATGAACTGCTTTAATACACACATATATATACATAGTCACAGGACTGTTTTAGTTTTTTTTTTTTTTTTAAAGATTTTTTTTTTTATTTATTTGACAGAGAGAAACACAGCGAGAGAGGGAACACAAGCAGAGGGAGTGGTAGCGGGAGAAGCAGGCTTCCTGCAGAGCAGAGAGCCCGATGCGGGGCTCGATCCCAGGACCCTGGGATCTGACCTGGGCCGAAGGCAGACGCTTAACGACTGAGCCACCCAGGCGCCCCT
>CM053619.1:9433288-9457851 GCA_028646535.1 Procyon lotor | reverse complement strand
TTTTAGTTTTATTCTGTTACAGAAACTAGGCACTTAAGAGACAGATAATTCATGCTCTAGAAATTTTCAGTTTTTATTTTTCATTGTATTTCTTTAAAAAGATTTTATTTATTTATTTGTTTGTTTGTTTGTTTGTTTTATTTATTTATGTCAGAGAGAGAAAGGAGAGAGAGTATAAGCAGGGGGAGCAGCAGGCAGAGAAAGAAGCAGGCTCCCTGCAGAGCAAGGAGCCCAATGCCAATGCCAGACTCAATCCGAGGACCCTGGATCATGACCTGATCCAAAGGCAGACGCTTAAATGACTAAACCAACCAGGAGTCGTGGGATTCTCGGTTTTTAAACATTTTTAAAAAGATTTGCCCATTTATTTGAGAAAGAGAATGCACACATGAGCAGGGGAGGGGCAGAGGGAAAGGAAGAAGAGGGAGAGAGAAGCAGACTCCCTGCTGAGTGTGGAGCCCCATCATGGGGCTTGATCCCACAACCCTGAGATCATGACTTGAGCCGAAATCAAGAGTCAACACTTAACCGACTGAGCCACCCAGGAGGCCCCAAACATTCTCAAAGTTTTTAAATGATTAAAGTTTAACATAAGCTTGGGTTACAGCAATCATACTTTCCCCCTCATGTTTGTACTGAAATTTCTAATTAGGCAGGGCCAGAGTAAAATACAGGAGCAGGCCTTGAGAAATTAATAGTTAAATTCAACCCCACAGGTCTCTAGTAGCAGGTAATTTTATACTCTGCCACAGCACTAGTAGAGAAGCTGTTTTCTTCCAACTGAGATGAACCTACTTTGCAAATATGCTTATGATCTCAAATCACAAGTATTTTATTTTTTTAAAGGATTTTATTTATTCATTTGAGAGAGAGAGCATGAGCAGGGTGAAGGGCAGAGAGAGAAGCAGACTCCCTGCTGAGCAGGGAGCCCGATGTGGGAGTCGATCCCAGCACTCTGGGATCATGACCCAAGCGTAGGCAGACGCCCAATACCACAAACATTTTAAATGAAGACTGCTATACTCAAACTATCATAATGTACTTTAAGCAGGCAAGATAACATAAATAATTCAACATTTTATTATTTTCTAAGGATTTTATTTATTTATTTGACACAGAGAGAGGAAATATAGGCACAGGGAGGAACAGGCTTCCCACTGAGCAGGGAGCCCGATGTGGGGCTTGATCCCAGGACCCTGGGATCATGACCTGAGCCAAAGGCAGATGCTTGATGACTGAGCCATCCAGACATCCCAATAATTCAACATTTTAATGTAAAACGAAGTCACTTATTTACAAGGGCCAGTTTAGTTTAATGTGAAGAACTGTAAGATGAACCTACAACTGATTTTGGATTAGAAGATGTTCTACCACATTCCCCAGCTGAAAGGACAATGTGAAAGAAGTTTGGTGAGGAACTCTAAACCCCATAGGGGATACTGGCTTTGTATCTTTTGAATTACAAGAATTTAATGAATAACGATCAATGGGGAGGGGCCTCAAGTGTTACTTTGTTGCATTGTTAAAAATACAGTAGATTGAAACCATAAATTGAACAAAACAGTTCTTAAATTTTAAAATATGCTTTACCTAGTGGGGTTGTCTATAAATCTCTTAAATCCTCACTCTTACTTTAATTTCTAGATCTCAGTGGTGCAATCAGTCAAGAGACTTTCGAATGAGGTACAACTTGACACAAATCCATGTAGCACCTGCTATGCCACCTGTTGTTCACTAGAACTAAGGCAAAACCTCCCAAAGAAGCCACAAGCTACCTGAAATCATTAAGTTCTCCCTAGGATCTGCAGGAAAGGGAGGGAGTCATTCACTAGAATCCTGCTGAGCATGTGGCCACAGCTGTCTTGTTTTGACAAAGCAACCTCCAGAATGGTCTTGAGGTGAATGGAGTGCTCTTGCTCCTGCTCTTGGCTGCGGCAGTGGAGTTCTTGCTGTTCCGCTGTACTTTGAATGCCTGCCGCCCCCGCCCCCAGAAACAAGCCCCATGCCCGGGACCTGTGATTCTGCACAGGCTCTCACTATTTGCAGAAAGAGAGCCCAGGGCCAACAGTGACACCTGACTAGAATATAGACAGGAGGTGTGCCGGGAAGGACTGCCAGACTACCTTACCAACTATGCCTTATTTGAATGTGTATCAGCCCTGCTGCCATGAAGTGGGTTGAATATTCTGTTGTCTAAGGGTGTAACTTCCTCATTAACAAACAGTTCGGTGGGCATATCTATTGCTATCTTAATCTGACAGGTTCCTTTTTAAAATGTCCTGAAATTGGGGCACCTGGCTGGCTGGCTGAGTCAATAGAGCACGCGACTCTTTTTTTTTTATTCCAATATTTATTTATTTGAGAGAGAGAGAGAGAGAGAGCAGAGGGAAGAGCAGGCGAGGGAGAGGGCTCCATGCCCAGCAGGGAGTCTGACTCAGGGGGCTTGATGCCAGGACACCGGGATCACAACCTGAGCCCAAGCCTGTCTGAACCACCCAGTCATTTTTATTATTTTTAAGTAATCTCTACACTCAACATGGGACTTGAACTCACAACCTTGAGATCAAGAGTCACATGCTCTACCGACTAAGCCAGCTAAGCACCCCAAAGAGCTTGTGACTCTTGATTTTGGGGTTTGTGAGCTCGAGTCCCACACTGGGCATAGAGATTATTTAAAAAATAATAATAATAAAATAAAATGTCCTGAAGTCATCCCTGGGACATACGTAATTACAGTAAAAAATGTGGTGTGTGTGTGTACCCACACCCACACCCACACGAATACTACCCAGCAATCAAAAAACCCTGAAAGCTTGCCATTTGCCACAACATGGATGGAACTAGAAGGTATTATGCTAAGCAAAATAAGTCAATGAGAGAAAGACAATTATCATATGATCTCACTGATATGAGGAATTTGAGAAACAAGACAGAAAATCATAGGGGAAGGGAGGGAAAATTGAAACAAAATGAAACCAAAGAGGGAGACAAACCATAAGAGACTCAATCTCAGGAAACAAACTGAGGGTTCCTAGAGGCGAGGGGGGTAGGAGGGATGGCGTGGCTGGGTGATGGACACTGGAAGGGTGTGTGCTATAGTGAGTGCTGTGAATTGTGTAAGACTGATGAATCACAGACCCTTACCCCTGAAACAAATAATACATGATATGACAAAAAAAAAAAAAAAAAAAGCACGAGGGAGAAAAGTTTACGTAGAATGCTAAGAAGGGGTGGTTTATTTTATTTTATTTTTTTTTTGGCGGGAGCACCTGGGTAGCTCAGCTGGTTAAGCAACCAACTCTTGATTTTGGCTCAGGTCATGATCTCAGGGTTGTAGGATCCGGCTGTGGGTCAGGCTCTGCACTGGGTGTGGAGCCTGCTTAAGATTCTCTCTCTCTTCCTCTGCCCCTCTCCCCCCGATAAATAAATAGACTTTCTTCTTTTCTTTTAAAGTAATCACCACACCAACTGTGGGGCTCAAACTCATGACCCCACGATCAAGACTCAAATGCTCTTCCAACTAAGCCAGCCAGTCGTGGTGGTCTGAACCCTCTATGTATATTTCCTATGTTAAAAGACACACACACACAACGGAAGGATAAATTATAATGACCCACGGAGCAGGACCAGCCTGACATTTTTAGAGTCCCCAGTTTCCTCATCTAGAAAGTGGGGATAATACCATCTACTTTCACTTGATTGTTGTCAGGTCTAAATAAAAATGATATTAACCTGTGTGAAGCATTCAAATAACAACAAAGACTACCCTCCAGTGCTTTGACTCTATTAGACCTATTAATGTCCTGTTCACAACACTGCACCTTAGTACCAATCCTACACCATTCCCTTTAACATTCGAAGAAAACTTACTGAGCGCCAGTCAGATACTGACAACTCCTCCATGAAGTCAGCTCGGGCTAGGCCAGCCAGAACTGCTTTTGTTTTGGGAATCCCCTAACTCCCAACCATTCACTTCAGCACTTGCTCAGACATAATTCCATAGCAATGCTTGTGTGTGTTTCCCACCCATAAAACTTGTCATTGTATGGACAGAAAAATGGTGTCTTCTGTCTTTGGTATTATCACAATGAAGGTCATACTTAATCAGATACACTGCATCTGTTTTACAGCCCACTGTATAGCCTGGGATAGTACTGGTTTTCGAACCATTTAACAGCAGAATCCTTTCAAGAAATAAAATCAATACACAATATCAATGCAAGCAGATCAGCTCTGGTTACAAAGAGAGCAAGGCCTGAAGTACCAACCTAACATCTGCCCCCAGTGGCCATCCGCCAGTGGCACCCTAATCTATCTAGAACCAGTGTGAACACCTATGCAGGAGGAAGGACAGTATTGCCAGGAGACCCTGCTCTGACACTGACAAGGTTACCTGATTAATTTGACTCCTTCCCGCCATCTGCTTTCCAAACGCCCTCTAGTTTTACTCAGTAGACACGAAAGTCTCCAGGCTTAAATGTCTTGAACCCAGGGGGATAATTTTTTAAAACCAGAGTTCCAGGGCAATGCTCATACCAAGAGTGCACAACTGACTGGGGCCACACTATTTTTCCTTCTAATTTTGACAAGTGTTAAACTTCTGAAAGCAAAGCAAAGCTAAAATAACACCCTGAACAATTAGAGGAGAAGCTGGGACAAAGAGGCATTCTAAGTGGTCTGTTAAATTTGTAAAGAACAGTCCTCACAACATGCTTCCTTATATTCATCATCAGTCAGGAATGATTGTACAAAAATTCTATCAACACTAGGACTCATCTTTTTGTTGCTAAAATAAATCCCGACAAGAGCAACGGACTTACTGTAGGCACTTGAATCAGAATTTTTTTTTTAGCATCCGGCACCAACAGAAACAGAGTTAGTGGGCCTGAGGTAAGTGAAAACAGAAGTTGCCATAGTAACTTGCACATTTACCCTAAAAAGGCAGGAGTGGGGGTGGGGTAGGGAAGTAGGTCAATATGTCTACTTAACTAGCTCTAGTCCTTGGCTTCCTCTCATTGAAAGCAGCATCCTCTTATCTCCCCATCCCTAAAGGGAGCGAGAGGGGGGTGAGTCAGGTTGAGCATTTCAAATTGCAAGGGCTGGGGAGAGGTCTAGGTGGAAGGAAGGAGAACCAAGAGGACGGCCCACTGAAGGCCCACTGAAAGCCTCACGAGTGCCCTGGGACTACCCCCGGGAAAACAGCTGCTGATCAAGGGAACCAGTGCTAAGAAACTGTTGCTGGGTTACTGCAAAGCAGAAATTGCCATTTTCCCTGCAGCAGTTTGAGTGCACCTAATGGAACACTTGGGAACGCATTATTAACAGCTTTGGGTTGACAGTAGCAGTGGGGAGGGAGTACTCTGGCATGGCAGAAACCTGAGGCCATTTGCAAGAGGCATTCTTTGATGGCTGAAACTAGGAATAGGGCTCAAGGATGGCCTAAAAGACAGGGAGGGAGAGGGTTCCTTTTCAAAATCAGCTGATTCCGCTAACACAGAAACATAGTGTTCTTTCTTTGATATTTTGATCTGAAATAGCTACTAATCCAAGAGGTCAAAGGTGACTCTGGGCCCTGAGATGGCATGGAAAGTGCCAGAGCCCATTATAAGCTCTTCTACCTGCGCTGCCAACAAATGTGGGAACCAGGTTAAACAGAAAGCATTTGGAAACAGGCCAACTTTCCTGCAACTGTTAGTATCTGCACAGGGATAACCCAGTGTCTACACAGGGATAACCTAGAGCATTACTAATGATTTTCACAATTTGGTGTGAAAGCCCCAGTAGTCTATAGAAAATGACAGAAAGGATAATCCTATAGGGAGGTAAAAAAATTAGAACCATCTTTTTAAACAGTGAACATCTCAAACACTAACCTCTAGTTTCCCTATTGCATTGTTCAGAGGTGGGTCTAGACTTCCACATGATCGGTCATTCAAACTGGATGGGGAGATTCTTTCTTTCTCTCTTTTTTTTCTTCTAAATTATTTTATTTATTTACTTGTCAGAGAGAGAGAGAGAGAGCGAGCGCGCACACAAGCTGGGGGAGCAGCAGGCAGAGGGAGAAGCAGACTCCCTCCTGAGCAAGAAGCCTGATGCAGAACTTGATCCTGGGATTATGACCTGAGCCAAAGGGATATACTTAACCAACTGAGCCACCCACGCACCCCTTGAGACTTCTTTCTTTTTCTTTTAAGATTTTATTTATTTATTTGACAGAGAGAGAGAGAGAGAGAGAGAGAGAGAGAGATATGTCACAAGCAGGCAGAGAGGCAGGCAGAGAGAGAGGGGGAAGTAGGCTCCCTGCTGAGCAGAGAGCCCGATGCAAGGCTCGATCCCAGGACCCTAGGATCATGACCTGAGCCGAAGGCAGAGGCCTTAACCCACTGAGCCACCCAGGCACCCCGAGACTTATTTCAACGAGCAGCACACCTAGCAGCAGAGTGCAGAAAGGACAGGCTAAGTTTTAAATGTGAGCCCATTTATTCAGGTTTGCACCTGCAAACTGTCCCCTTGTAGTTTTGCACGTTTCTCTACTCCTCTGCAGTGAAAGAAGGATTAGAGGCTCACAGACACCACGACATTTAGGATGACATGAAAGACCAAGCGCATCTAAGCCTTTGGGAGAGGAGCATCCAGAACAAGCATACTGTATGGATAGAGGGGCAGAAACTTGAAGGACCAGGTACCCGGTCTCCACAAATACTACGGTAAGAGGCAGTACAGTGCTGAGCAATGTGTGCATAAACTTAAGATGGGAGGCTCCAGACAACAAGGTCGATCACTCCTGTGAAGGCACTATGAGAACAAACAGATGCTAGTCTATTACCACCTCTCAGAGCAGCCCAGGAAAATTATTCAGTCTAATCAGCTCAAAAGTATTTTCCCTTTACATGCAATAACACAGAGGACAAAGAGAAGTTTGTGGAAAAAATTATTTTTTACATTCTATTCAATGGACGCTTGAGTGGCTCAGTAGTTAAGTGTCTGTCTTCTGCTCAGGTCATGATTCAAGGACCCTGGGATCAAGCCCTGCATCGGGCTCCCTGCTCAGCAAGGGGTTTGCTTCTCCCTCTCTCTGCCCCTCCCCTCCTTGTTTGTGCTCTCTCTCTCTCCCTCTCAAAATAAATAAAATCTTTAAAAACAAAAACATTCTATTCCCCAAAATGTTCAACCTTAAGCATATGCAAAGTAGAGAGACCTATCACCCAGCTTCAAACTGGCCAATATTCTAGTGGTAATTTTATTTTATTTTATTTTTTTTTTTTAAAGATTTTATTTATTTGACAGAGAGAAACACAGTGAGAGAGGGAACACAAGCAGAGGGAATGGTAGCAGGAGAAGCAGGCTTCCCGCAGAGCAGAGAGCCCGATGCGGGGCTCGATCCCAGGCCCCTGGGATCTGACCTGGACTGAAGGCAGACGCTTAACGACTGAGCCATCCAGGCGCCCCTCTAGTGGTAATTTTAAAGCTAACTCAGAACCTTTTACTGGAATGGTTCCTAAGTGTTACGTATCAAAAGCCTACAATCCCCAATAGCAATTTCTGTATTCACCAATAACTCCAGGAGACAGCTACTTTACAAAAGCATCAATAGTAAAGGAAAATAGACTTCAATTTCAATTCTTAAGGAATATCCACCAGAATAATTATACCTGTAAGGTGTTTCTACAGGTTATATTACCAGAATTTTTAATACCCCAAAGACACATTTCTAATTCATTTATGTCTGCTGAGAAAGAATCACTGTGTTGCACAAACCCAGAGAAAGGCTCCATGGTCACCACAGTCAGCCTTCTAGGACTGCGTCTTGTTTCACAACCACTTCCCATTCTGAAATAAGCATTTGGGACAAACTTCAGGGAAACCAAGGCAATAAATAGAGATTTAGTTCATTTCTGACCTACTATAACCTACCACGTGCTGGCATTCAGAGAAGTGAAAGCAAAGTCTCCACTTACCGGTACTGAAACATCATCATAAAAACTCCAAGCTAAAGCCCATCTCATTGTCCGACCTTGACAGAATTCGGTGTAGGTGACTTTAGGAACCTGAAACCAACAAACATGTCATCTCACCAAACTGAAGTAATTCTACCAATATTTTGCATTGGTGCCTCATGCTAATTATTTGTTGGTTTTTCTTTTTATCAGTTAACAAACACTACTATCCCAAAACAGTTACGCATAGCTATCTAATAATCAATGAATAAATTATCTCTCAACAAAGTTGCATTTTTCTTCCTCTCCTAAAATATTAGAGAGAATTTAGAGTTCTGGTTTGAAGGTCCAAATATTCAAAACACCCAAAATAACACAGCTCCTCAAAGAACCACTGGTAAATGGTTCAAATAGGTTTTTTTCTTTTCTTTTTGGAAAAAGCCACCAAAGCTTAGCTAGATACAGCTGTGTAGTTTCCCTTTTGTCTATCAGATTTTAGAGGGGAGAAAAAAAATTAAACTACTTATGGCTATTAGAATTTTAATTTTTATTTATTTATTTTACAGAGAGAGAGAGAGAGATATCACAAGTAGGTAGAGAGTCAGGCAGAGAAAGAGGAGGAAGCAGGCTCCCTGTTGAGCAGAGAGCCCGATGCAGGGCTCGATCCCAGGACCCTGAGATCATGACCTGAACCGAAGGCAGAGGCTTTAACCCATCGAGCCACCCAGGCGCCCCGGTTTTTTGATTTCTGATACCTCTGTGACATTGAACTCATCCTGTTTTCCCCATCTTTTCTCTGTTATAATGGTCAAAGTAGGCCTTTTAAAAATAATTTATAAAAACCTCCTTTACAAAGTTAAAAAATAAAAATAAAACAAATAAACACATTTAGAGTTTTAAGGTATAAAGGAAAATCCCATACTCTAATTACCACCAAAGGCAGATACACCAGAATAGCAACAACAGACAGTAGCAACATACTTACCCCTTGTATGCGAAGTTCTTCCTTCAGAGGAGCCAGGCTGCATTTTTTCCCCAGCATACAGCTATACCACCTAGGAAAAAAAAAAAAAATCAGAGAAGTAAAATACCGTTTATGTGGGTTTATTTTTTAATTACGCATTTTTTCCACACGAACAAAATGAGAACAGGAAAAAATTTTGAGTTAAGTTATAAGTAACAGTAACAAAAATTGTATTTAGACAAACAGCAAACCTAACAAAGAAAAACAAACGCACCCAAGTGGCTCGGTTGGTTAAGCATCTGCCTTCATCTCAGGTCAGATCCTGGGGTCCTGGAATTGAGTCCCATGTATTGGGTAGGCTCCCTGCTCAGTGGGGAGTCTGCTGCTCCCTCTGCCCTCCCCCCAACTTGTGATTTCTGTCTCTCTCACATATAAATAAAATTGTAAAAAAAGTAAAAATAAAAAAGGGAAAACAAGCCCGAAGCAACTTAAAAAAACCCAAAAACCCACTAAAGCCTCTCCAAGGATTCAGGACTATACATATTTGGAAAGAGAGTGAAAAGGAGACAGCTCTCCCCTGTGACACTCAGAATAAAGGCCATTTAGCTCTAGGATAGAAATTATTTAATAAATAAAGGTAAAAACATGTATACCTAAAACTACTACACTGTTGTATGTCAAATTATACCTCAACTAAAGTATAAACACCCCCATAGACCATCTTAATAAAAATTGTAAAATCTGGCATGGACCTATACTTTGAAATGGCCTCCGGCAAAGGATTTAAGGATATGTATTGTTTCAAAAGAATATGAAATCAAATTTCTTCTATTAGTAATCACAAATCTAGAAGAGGGAGTGGTGGAAGATAGAGTGAACTGGTTAAAGGTAAACAGAATTCAGTCTATGAGAGGATTAACTACTATGCTTTCTATCATAAATAACTAGGAAACTGCAAAATATATGTAACAATTGTTTTTCAAACATTGGACAACTGCAGTGAAGACCTATAATCTCAGGGAGAGAAACAAACCAGATTAAGTCCCATAACTGACAGAGCTTACTGCCTAAAAAAAATTTCCAAGCAGCAATGCAGGGAAAGGAAACTCAAACAGAGCCCAATAATCTTGAATTGGTGAGCAACAGACTGTATTTTGAAGGCCCCTTTGCTTTGAAAAGCAAAACACAAGAGAGGAAGGACTTACATAGAGAGAGAATTCTGGGTATCTGTGGAAAAATTCCCTGGAATATTTTGCAGAATAAGGATTTGCACCTGTGAGTTGGAACTCCATGAGACTAGGGAAAGAATTCCCAGAGGGGCGCCTGAGTCTCAATTGGTTAAGTGTCCAAATCCAGATTTCAGCTCTGGTCATGTCAGGATCCTGGAACCAACCAAGCCCTGATTTGGGCTCCACACTCAGCAGGGAGTCTGCTTAAGAATTCTCTCTCCCTCTCCCCCACACTCTCTAAAATAAATAAATCAATCTTTAAAAAAAAAAAGAATCCCCAGAAAATAATAAGCTGAACAACTGGAGTCCAGCATAGCTGGATGAGTTTGTAGTTCTACTGGCCAGAGCAGAAAGCCCTTGTTAATAAAAGGGGCATCTAGCTAGTGGAGTCCTAGAAAGGATACCGCTTTGTAATGAGTCTAGAGGCTATTCTATATGTACCCTAATGAAGCTTAAAAAGATCAAAGATTAAAGAAAAAGCTTAAAAGGATCGAAGATCTCAAGTAATTTAAGAATCAGAATCTGGCATTCTTTAAAGGAACACAATGATATACAGCACCTCAAAACAGAAGATTTGCAATGTCAAACATCCAATAAAAAAAGACTGGATAGTAAAAGCAGCAGGAAAGTTACCTAAAACCAGGATAAAAAAATCAATTAGAAACAGATCAAGAAATAAGAGATGATGAAATTAGCAGATGATGACATTAAAACAGCTCTTGGAAATATGTTCCATAACAAAACACGGACATGGTGAGGAGCATGAAGGAAGATATAAAAACCAACCACATGGAACTTCTGGATATGAAAGTTATGATACCTAAAACGAAAAATTCACTGGATAGGATTAACAACAAATTAGACTCTGCAAAAGAAAAGACCTATGAGGGGGCTCCTGGGTGGCTCAGTGTGTTAAAGCCTCTGCCTTCAGCTCAGGTCATGATCTCAGGGTCCCGGGATCAAGCCCTGCATTGGGCTCACAGCTCAGCAGGGAGCCTGTTTCTCCCTCTCTCTCTCTGCCTACTTGTGATCTCTCTCTTTCTGTGTCAAATAAATAAATAAAATCTTAAAAAAAGGGGCCCCTGGATGGCTCAGTCGTTAATCATCTGCCTTTGGCTCAGGTCATGATCACAGGGTCCTGGGATCAAGCCCCGCATCGGGCTCCCTGCTCGTCGGGAAGCCTGCTTCTCCTGCTACCATTCCCTCTGCTTGTGTTCCCTCTCTCATTGTGTTTCTCTGTCAAATAAATAAAATCTTTAAAGAGAGAGAGAGAGAGAGAGAGAGAGAGAGAGAGAGAAGACCCACGAAGACACAGCAATAGAAACTATCCAAAATGAAGCACATGGGGAAAAAAAAGATTGAAAAAAAAATACACATAGCACATGTCACCTGCGGGACACTATCAAGCAACACACATTAAGTGGTGTTTCAGAAAAGGGGTATAATAAAAACTAATTAACTAGAAAACAGTAGCAAGAGAATCACAGTTCTCTTATAGTTCTCTTATATAAAATGTTTAAAAGTATGACACCAGGAGTGATGTCCACTGTTTACTTCTATTCAACATTATACTAGAGATTCTAGTTGATACAATAAAGTGACAAAATGCATATGGACTGAAAAGAAAGAAAACAGGTGTTTTTTTTTTTTAATTTTTTTTTTTTTTTAAAGATTTTATTTATTTGACAGAGAGAAACACAGCAAGAGAGGGAACACAAACAGAGGGAATGGTAGCGGGAGAAGCAGGCTTCCTGCCGAGCAGGTTGCCTGATGCGGGGCTCGATCCCAGGACCCCAGGATCACGACCTGAGCCGAAGGCAGACGCTGAACGACTGAGCCACCGAGGCGCCCCAAGAAAGAAAACAGTCTTTCTTAACACAAGACATGATCATCTATGTAGAAAATTCTTTGAAATTTAGGGAAATGCTACCAGAATAAATGAATTCAGCAAGGTCACAGGATAAAAGCTCAAGATAAAATCAACTGCATTTCCTTATAGTAGCAATATATAACTAGAAATTAAAATTTAAAAATTCAATTTACAATAGCTTCAAAATACACGAAATACTTAGGAATAAAATTAATATGTGCAAGAAAACCAATGAACACTGCTGAAAGAATTCTAAGATCTAAATAAATGAAGAGCCACACCATGTTGGGATGGAAGATTTAAGATTGTTAAGCTATCAGTTCTCTCCAATTTGATCAATAAAGTCCCAACCAAAATCCCAGTAGGCTTTTTTTTTTTTTTAAGATTTTATTTATTTATTTGACAGAGAGAGAGAGAGAGAGATCACAGGTAGGTAGAGAGACAGGCAGAGAGAGAGGGGGAAGCAAGGTCACCGCTGAGCAAAGAGCCCGATGCGGGGATTGATCCCAGGACCCTTAGATCACGACCTGAGCCAAAGGCAGAGGCTTTAACCCACTGAGCCACTCAGGTGCCCCCCAGTAGGCTTTTTCACAGAACCTAATAAACTGATTCTAAAATTTATACAGAAATTAAAGATTTTGAATAGCTAAAACAATTTTTTGAAAAAGAACAACAAAATCAGAGGACTTACCTACTGAATTCAAGACTTACTATGAAGCTCTGATATCAAGACAATATGATACCCGAAGCTTACTTTTCAAAAGACACTGTTATAAAAATAAAGAGACAAACCACAGACTGGGACGAAATACTTGCAAAACACATCTGATAAAGGGCTTGTGTCCAGCATATATAAGAAACTTCTTAATAAAGAGATATAAAGGGGCGCCTGGGTGGCTCAGTCGTTGAGCGTCTGCCTTCGGCTCAGGTCATGATCCCAGAGTCCTGGGATCGAGCTCCGCATCGGGCTCCTTGCTCGGCGGGAAGCCTGCTTCTCCCACTACCATTCCCTCTGCTTGTGTTCCCTCTCTCGCTGTATTTCTCTCTGTCAAATAAATAAAATCTTTAAAAAAAAAAAAATAAAGAGATATAAAGAGATATAGGGAGACTTCTAGTTTCTAGTCCAAAATTAAGAAGTTGGAAGTCACTACACTGTTTAAGTAAAAAGCCTAACCATCTGAAAAACTAACAACTCTTCCTAGATCCATCACAGAAGCAACTCAAAGGGGAAACAACTGCCTCTAAAATTAGAGAGACCAACAGGTGAATATAAAGAACCACAGCTCCCTAGAGCAGAAATCTAGGAGCAAAACCGGCATGGGAATCAGTGTTAAGGTAGGGAAACCTGAATTCTAACTGACAAATTGCTGGAGACTCAGCATTGACAAGTTGGAGGAATAAAAACCCCAGAAGGACTCCATCATCAGGACTTTATTCACTTTAGTGAATTTTACCTCCAGGAGCTTGACCAGGTTCTCTCAGTGAATATGGGAGAAAAAAAAAATCTCTGTGCTTCCGGCACGGAAAAAAAGGATAATTCTGAAATGGGCTAAAGCATCCTGTTCTTAAGGCCTGATCTCAAGAGAAACTAGTTAACCAGATCCTAGCCCACTGGAGTATTATCAGAACCTAACTGACGAAGAAGAATGGCATTATCCAACTCCAGTCCACTCTAGCATTCCTGTCTCAACAAGGGAGACGGGGAGGAGGCATGTGTGGAGTTCACAATCCAGAGGCATAGGCTCACTAAGACTGAGACCTACTCACAGGACATGTTTGCCCTCTCCCCACACCTCATCACCACATTCCAAAAGCCTATTTAAATTTACAGCAGTTCCTTTTACCCAGTATATTATGTCCTATCAGGAAAAAATTATAAAACACTTTGAAAGAGACAGAGCTAACATCAGAACCATACATGGCAAGAATTTTGGAGTTATCGGCCTAGGAATTTAAAACAACTACGATTAAGATGCTAAAGCCTTGGGACACCTGGGTGGTTTAGACAGTTAAGTGTCTGCCTTCAGCTCAAGTCATGATCCTGGGGTCCTGGGATCAAGTTCTGCATCACGCTCCTTGCTCAGCAGACAGCTTGCTTCTCCCTCTGCCTGCCACATCCTCCTGCTTAGGCATGCTCTCTTTCTAACAAATAAATAAAATCTTAAAAAAAAAAAAAAAGATGCTAAAGGGCTCTAATGAATAAAGCAGGAAGCACGCAAGAATAGATGGGCAAGGGGCGCCTGGGTGGCTCAGTGGGTTAAAGCCTCTGCCTTCAGCTCGGGTCGTGATCTAAGGGTCCTGGGATTGAGCCCCGCATCGGGCTCTCTGCTCAGCGGGGAGCCTGCTTCCACCACCCCACCCCCCCGCCTGCCTCTTTGCCCACTTGTGATCTCTCTCTCTCTCTCTGTCAAATAAATAAAATAAAAATCTTAAAAAAAAAAAAATAGATGGGCAGTGTAAGCAGAGAGATGGAAATTCTAAAAAAGAACCAAAAAGAAATGCTAGAGATCAAAAACATTGTAACAGAAAGGAAAAATGCCTTGATGGGCTTATTAGTATACTGGACACAGCTGAACAAAGAATCTCTGAGACTGAGGATATCTCAATAGAAACTGCCAAAAGTGAAAAAAAAAGCAAAGAGAAAAGGCACAGGAAAACAAAAAACAAGCAAACAAACAAACAAAAACCAGAATATACAATATACAGGACTGTGGGACAACTACAAAAGGTGTAAAATATGTGTGATAAGTATATGTGTGTGTATATATATATATATATATATATATACTGTATATACATATATAAGTATCAAATACAGAAAAAATATTTGAAACAATAATGACTGAGAATTTCCCCCAAATTAATGTCAGACACCAAACGACAGATTCAGGAAGCTAAGAGATCACTGAGCAGGCAAAATGCCAAAAAAAAAATTATACATAAGGCACATGATTTTCAAAATATGGAAAAATCAAAGATAAAGAAAAAATCCTGAAAGAAGCCAGAGGGAAAAAGCTACATTATTTATAGAGGAACAAAGGAAAGAATGATATCAAACTTCTCTTAAGAAACCATGGCGTACCTGGGTGACTCAGTCAGTTAGGCATCTGCCTTTGGCTCAGGTCATGATCCCAGGGTCCTAGGATCAAGTCTCACATCGGGTTCCCCGCTCAAGCGGGGAGTCTGCTTCTCCCTCTGCTTGTTCACTCTCTCTCTCTGACAAATAAATAAATAAAATCTTAAAAAAAAAAAATGCAAGCAAGAAGAGAGTGGTGAAATGTTTAAAATGTTGAGAGAAAAAAACCTATTAACCTAGAATTCTACACCCTGCAAAACCGTCCTTCAAAAGTAAAGGCAAGGGGCGCCTGGGTGGCTCAGTCGTTTAGCGTCTGCCTTCGGCCCAGGTCAGATCCCAGGGTCCTGGGATCGAGCCCCGCATCGGGCTCTCTGCTCTGCGGGAGGCCTGCTTCTCCCGCTACCATTCCCTCTGCTTGTGTTCCCTCTCTCACTGTGTTTCTCTCTGTCAAATAAATAAAATCTTTAAAAAAAAAAAAAAAAAAAGTAAAGGCAAAATAAGACTTCCTCAAACAGAAATTGAGGGAATTTGCTGCCAGTTCCTTCTCTAGAGAACTTGTCTTGATATTTACAAGACCTTACAAGAAGGAAAGTGGTACTGGGTCAGAAACTCAGATCTTTATCAAAAAAGAAAAGAAAAGAAAAAAACAAAATCTTGCCATTTCCAATGATGTGGATGGAACTAGAGGGTATTATGCTAAGTGAAATAAGTCAATCAGAGAAAGATAATTATCATATGATCTCACTGATATGAGGAATTTGAGAAACAAGACAGAGGGAAAAATGAAATAAGACAAAGCCAGAGAGGGAGACAAATCGTAAGAGACTCTTAATCTCAGGAAACAAAATGAGGGTTGCTGGAGGGGAGAGGGTGGGAGGGATGGGGTGGCCGGGTGATGGAGACTGGGGAGGGTATGTGCTATGGTGAGTGTTGTGAATTGTACAAGACTGATGAATCACAGACCTGTAACCCTGAAACAAATAATACATTATATGTTAATTTTAAAAAATGAAGAACAAGGGAGAAGAACTAAGTGAAGGTTTAAAAAAAATCAAAACTTTATTTTCTCAAAAAAAGATTTTTTATTTAACTATTTATTTATTTACTTACTTGAGAGAGAGAGAGAGAGAGAGCCCATGTGAGCAAGAGTACGGGGAGGGGCAGAAGGAGAAGCAGACTCTCTGCTGAGTGGTGCTCGATTCCAGAACCCCAGGATCATGACCTGAGCTGAGGGCAGACACTGAACTGGCTGGGCCATCCAGGGGCCCCAAAACTTATATTTTTTTTCCATTATTTTTCAAAACTTTTAAAATTCCTTTTTTTTTAAAATTTATTTATTTGACACAGAGAGAGAGAGAGAGAGAGAGATCACAAGTAGGCAGAGAGGCAGGCAGAGAGAGAGAGGGAGAAGCAGGCTCTCCGCTAAGCAGAGAGCCCAATGCGGTGCTCGATCCCAGGACCCTGAGATCATGACCCGAGCCGAAGGCAGAGGCTTTAACCCACTGAGCCACCCAGGCGCCCCAAAACTTTTAAAATTCTTAATTGACATAATAGGTAACAGTTCGTTAAAAATAACAATACCAACAATGTATTTGATTATGTATGCTTACGAATATATATGTATAAATGAAATGACAGCAAAGATACAAGGAATATGAGAGAATTTTTATATTTACACCACTTTTATCAAGATACAGCATATATAGTAAAATTCTCCAATTTTAAACATGTAATTCGATGAGTTTTAATAAGTGTGTACCTTACCACTACAATAATCAAAATACAGAACCTTTACCTCACTCAAAGAAGTTATCCAGTGCCCCGCTGCAGTCTTTCCTTCCCCTACCCGAGCCTCTAGTGACCACTGGCCATTCTGTCTTAATAGTTTTGCCTGTTCTACACTTTCACATAAATGTAATCAAACAATGTTTTTGTATCTGGCTTTGTATTGTAAATACACTGGCAGTTTCATATGATTCCAACTTAATATGTTAAATAATATAAATAAAAATCTCATTGTTTATAAAAATATGAGAAATACTATTTTTTTTTTAAGATTTTATTTATTTATTTGACAGACATCACAAGTAGGTAGAGAGGCAGGCAGAGAGAGAGGAGGAAGCAGGCTCCCCACTGAGCAGAGAGCACGCTGTGGGGCTCGATCCCAGGACCCTGAGATCTTGACCTGAGCCGAAGGCAGAGGCTTTAACCCACTGAGCCACCCAGGTGCCCCGAGAAATACTATTATATTGCTATAGAAATAGTTTGCACTAACCAGTATTTCGTTTTCATTGTTTGTGGATTTGACAACAGGTGACTGCTCCTATTTTTGTTTAGTCAAAAATAATTGTTTTATCTAAACTACTTTTTTTTTTTTTAAGATTTTATTTATTTGACAGAGAGAAACACAGTGAGAGAGGGAACACAAGCAGAGGGAACAGTAGTGGGAGAAGCAGGCTTCCTGCAGAGCAGAGAGCCCCATGCGGGGCTCGATCTCAGGCCCCTGGGATCTAACCTGGGCCGAAGGCAGACGCTTAACGACTGAGCCACCCAGGCGCCCCTTATCTAAACTACTTTAAACAAACCTGGGTCAATTTACTTAGAGCATAATCAATTTCATTTGGTGGTTTTAAAATGTTTGGGACAAAACAATATGCTCCCTTTAAGAAGACAGTATATCAACAGAGAAATCATTAGCCAGGAATTCAAAGCTTTTGGTACATTAGGAACAAGAAATAAAAGAAGAAGGAAAAAAGAAAAAAAAGAAGAAATTAAGAGCAATTAGTGTTCACACAGTAAGAGTATAAAATAGGTTCACACCTTTCCTTTAAAATTAGCATTCCTGAACAGATGAGATCAGAATCACTAGAAACCAAGAAAATAGCCCAAAATAGAGACAAAAGAGAGTATATATTTCCTCAGGAGATGAAGGAAAGTATATATATAAGTAAGTCTTCTAACAGTTAAATATGTCCTCAGTAGTTAATAATGGCTTGGCAGAGTTCACATTTCTTTTAACCCTTGTTGTAAGCTGAATACTGCATTGGGAATCTTTTAAGATTTAATCTCATCAGTAACTTTTCTGCATTTCTTTTTCTTTTCTTTTTTTTAAAGATTTTATTTATTTGACAGAGGGAGAGAGATCACAAGTAGGCAGAGAGGCAGGCAGAGAGAGAAGGGGAAGCAGGCTCCCCGCCGAGCAGAGAGCCCGATGCAGGGCTCGATCCCAGGACCCTGAGATCATGACCTGAGCCGAAGGCAGAGGCTTTAACCAACTGAGCTACCCAGGCGCCCCAGCATTTATATTTCTTAAAGGAAAAGCAGAAGTACCAGGGTGTACTAAAATTCTGAGTTGACTTCACTTCAAAAAATGTCTACCCATTAGATCCTCACTACTCTCAATAGGCATCTTGCGACAACTAATCAAAATGCAAGTAGGAAAAAAATGAACAAAAGGAAGATCTAGTTACCCGGGAGACTCTGAACCCATTATACTATTTAATGATGAAAGTAGCACTCTACTCATTATAGCATTTAGTAATTCCTCTGAGACAGCAGCTTTCAAGAAAAATTATTTGGAAATAATTTCAGGCATACAGAAGAGTTCCAAGATTAGTACAAATGATTCCAGTATACTCTTCACCCAGATTCATCAATCAACATTTTTCTCCATTTGCTTGCTCTCTGTTTTTTTAAAACCATCTGAGACTTAGGTACAGACATCATGCATGCCCCTTTCACCCGAAATATTTTGGCATGTACATTTTAAAAACAAGGACATTCTCCTTCATAACCACAGAACAATTATCAAATAGAGAAAATTTAACACATAGTACCATTTATAATTGCAAATATAGTCCATTTTCAAATTTCACCAATTACTCCAATAATGTCCTTCATAGCAATTTTCTCCCCTGATGCAAGATCCAATCTAAGATTTTTCATTTACGTGTCAAGTCTCTTTAGTCTCCTTCAATCTGGAACAATTCCTCATTCGGCCTTTTTTTTTTTTTTTTAAACTTTCATGACCTTTATATTTCTGAAGAAATATCTTACAAAGCCCCTCCAAGTTGGTTTGTCTAGAGTTTCCTCAGAGTTGGGTTGAAGCTACACATGCTGGGCATAAAGAGCAGAGTGCTACTGTGTCCTTCCGGGTGCAGTATATCAGAAGGTGATCACCTGCTTGAGGTGGGATCCCCCAGGCTTCTCTACTGTAATGGTACTATTTCT
The DNA here is from genome assembly GCA_028646535.1 of Procyon lotor. Classification (NCBI taxonomy): domain Eukaryota; kingdom Metazoa; phylum Chordata; class Mammalia; order Carnivora; family Procyonidae; genus Procyon; species Procyon lotor. The sequence continues at coordinate 9,438,545 of CM053619.1, read as the reverse complement.
TTGTGACTATAAGTCATCTGTGGGGAGATACTGTGAAACTATTAACATCCTGTTCTTCCTCAAGTTTTGCACTGTTGAACTTCCATGAATCAATTATTATAATAATGGCAAAATGGTGATATTTCTATTATTCTTATAATAGTATATTATTACTTATAATAGTATATATAATATAAACTAACATGTATTAGTTAGCATTCTACTGTAACAAAGAACTTTTCGTCTCTCCCCTTTGCTTATTTTATTTAATGGCTTAAACCCATCATTGCCATTATTTATTATGAAATCATATTGTCCCAGATTTGGCTTGAGCTGGCTCCTATATCCTTTTGACGTCATATTTTGAGCACTTGCTTATTTTTTGGTATTGTAAGACATTCCAGGCTCTTAAACTTATCCTTACCCAGCACTGGAAATACCCATTTCTCCAAGGGTTCTGGTGTGCAACGTGTGCAAGAGCAGGCAGGAGGGGCAGAGGAAGAAGCAGACTCCCCGCTGAGCAGGGAGCCTGATGTGGGGCTCTATCCTAGGACCCTGAGACCATGACCTGAGCTGAAGGTAGACCCTTAACCAACTGAGCCACCCAGGCGCCCCTTGGTATTCTTTTCTGTAACTGCCTGATGAACTAAAAATACTTGCTTCTTTTATTGTAACAATTCTCTTCTTTGACCATTTAAAGTAGAACTAGCCAGTGACTACCTACTATAGGTGGATATGCCAAAAACACTGATACAGTTAGCTCGTCATGGCATGAGCAACCGGATTCAACCTTTTCTCCCTAAGAAGCAGTCACCAATCAATGATGCTCTTCAAATCTGAAAAGGAATTAAACTATGATACCTAAATTAAGGCTATGAAAAGCACATAACCTAATTCATTAAAAGAAATATAAAGTAGTCCCTTATCCTTCAAGTTGCTTATTCATCTTCCTACTTTAGTAGAAAGAAGAAAATCAAAACCAGCATCTGCCTCCTGTGCAGCTCACAATTAAGGAATACTCTTTTAGGTTTAAATTGAGAAAAAAGCTCTTCTACCTGGAGAACAGGCTTGTATACTATCTATCCCCCAATACATTTCTACCTTCTGTATCTATGTAGTGAGTTGGTACACTGGAGCAAGGGGTGCATTTCTTTCTAATGACAATCAAAAAACACTTTTATTGATCTGCAATCCTATGATGGATCCCAACCAAAGATGAAACCAGAGGTCAAAGACAGCCATCCACAATAATAGTCTCATTAGATTTATCTGTGGCAGTTTAGTAACATACGAGACTGAAAAAAAGAATAAATATAATGCCCAATAACAAGGAATTACTTAATTATGGGCTGTTGCCAAGCTATTTAAAATTCCTGCTATGCATATGCCATTAGCCACAAGGAAACAAAGGAATGAAAAAAGTAAAGTTAAAAACAAAAGCAGAAGACAAAATTACTGGTATTCATGATTACAACCGTGGGAATGAAAAAAGGAGAAACTTACAGGAAATGCACCCCAAATAAGCTAACAGTTGTGTCAAAGTGCTGAGATCAATGTTTTCTCCGTTTTCTAATTTTCTTTAAGTGTGATTATTTTAAGAGAGTAAACTTAAAAAGGCCTCTGGGTGGCTCAGTCAGATGAGTGTCCCAAGTCTTGGTTTCCACTCAGGTCATGATCTCAGGGTTGTGAGATCAAGCCCCAGTCAGGCTCCACGCTCAGCTTAGAGTCTGCTTGAGAGATTCTCTCTCTTCCTTTGTCCCTCCCACTACTCATGCACTTTCTCTAAAATCAATCTTTTTTTTTTTTTTTTTTTAAAAAAAGGAAAGATATAATAGTACTAACATCTAAGGGTACCTGAGTGGCTCAGTGGGTTAAGGCCTCTGCCTTTGGCTCAGGTCATGATCTCAGGGTCCTGGGACCGAGACCCACATAGGGTTCTCTGCTCAGCAGGGAGCCTGCTTCCCCCTCTCTCTGCCTGCCTCTCTGCCTACCTGTAATCTCTCTCTCTCTGTCAAATAAATAATAAAATCTTAAAAAAAAATAGTACTAACATCTAACATTTAGATAGCACTTCAGTTTACATGTACAATCATATGTAATTTCTCTTCATTCTCGCAACTGTAAGAGGTATTATCCCAACCTCATAGACAAGAAAAAATCAAGTGGCTTATCCTTTTATAAAGGCAAGTCAAAGTTTATAGTAAAATAGAGCCTTTCCACTTAAGAAATGATTACAAGCTCAGTTATAAAATCTGTAATTATTCCCTGCAACTATTACTTATAGTACCCCCATAACTCTACTAGCACCTACTTTAAAAAAACAAAAGGGGAGGGGCGCCTGGGTGGCTCAGTCGGTTAAATGTCTGCCTCTGGCTCAGGTCATGATCCCAGGATCCTGGGATTGAGCCCTGCTGCGGGCTCCCTGATCAGTGGGGAGCCTGCTTCTCCCTCTCCCTCTGTCCCACCCCATGCTTGCTCTCTCTCTCAAATAAATAGGATCTTAAAACTAAAAGAATAAACAGGAGGGGAGCTCTTTATTAAAATAACAAAGTACTTTTAACATCCTTTCAACACATGGACCACAGCATGTAAAACTACTGAATTCCTAGGACAGTCAAGAGTTGAGATGATCCTATTTGATATTCATTATATCAAATACATGTTCATTTAATTCTATACCACCCTATGAGGTGTGAGGTAGCTATTATGAGGTAGCTATTATTATCTCATTTTACCAATAAGAAAGCACAGTCAAGAAGTCACATTCAAGAGGCAAGATTATTCAATTTATAGGCCATTACCAAATATGTAGAGTATATACAAATCCAAGTAGTATCTACCCTCTGGTATGAAGGTAGGGATTAGAAAAGCAAAAGCAAAAAGAGGGAAAATGGTGAAATCTGTATTGAGTTAGAAGTTTGCCAGATACAGATCTCTGGTTCATAGAAAAATCATAAACAACTGCCATAAAGGGCATCAGCTACAGACCTAACAACCAACGACAAGACTGGAATTCAGGCCATGAGGAGTTTGACCAAGTCTGCTCATCTATTTAGAAGCTTCGATGAGCGAGTCCCTAAAAAAGAAAATGCTGGGGCGCCTAGGTGGTTCCATCGGTTGAGCCTTCGGCTCAGGTCATGGATCTGGCATCCTGGGATCGAGCCCCACACTGGGCTCTCTGCTCGGCGGGGAGCCTGCTCCTCCCTCTCCCACTCCCTGCTGTTCTGCCTATTTGTGCCCTCTCTGTCTCTCTGCCAAAAAAGTAAAAAAAATAAAAATAAAAATAATAAAGAAAATGCTATGAAGTAAGCTCAAGTCACAGGCACAAAACGTGAAAGGCGGGATGACAAGCACTCTGAAATTTCCTTCATCAATGCTAGAAAGGCTGTCTACTTAGAAGTCCAGCTTCACGCTGGAGTTGCAGCTGCCACACAGGGTGGTGGAAAAGAGTACCAGACCAGAATCACCAGGTCCTGGTTCCGAGCTTCTAATCTGTAAAACTAAGATACTGGATAACTTTACCGCCCAGGAGCCTCCCAGCTGCAAAATTCTTTAAGGTACAAAACAACACTGCAGGTGCTGCTGAGTGTGACTTAGGTGTGGCACGAATAGTAAGAGGGAGATGAGGCATCTCCAGTGCCATCACTGAGATCAGTCCAACAAATTTAACTGTTTCACCCTATGTTACATATTCTGCTTAGTTCTCACACTTTTTCAGTAATAATAAGAAAAAAAAAATCTAGAGGGATAAGCAGCATATGGTAGGGTTAAAATACTTTAGTCCCTTATTCAGAGCTTCAAAATACAGGCATACCTCATTTTTGTGTGTCTTTTATTGCACTTCATAGATTTTTTTTTTTTTTTTAAAGATTTTATTTATTTGACAGAGAGAAACACAGCAAGAGAGGGAACACAAGCAGAGGGAATGGTAGCAGGAGAAGCAGGCTCCCTGCTGAGCAGAGAGCCCGATTCGGGGCTTGATCCCAGAACCCTGGGATCATGACCTGGGCCAAAGGCAGGTGCTTAACAACTGAGCCACCCAGGCACCCCCACTTCACAGATTTTTTAACAAATTTGAAATTTGTGGCAATCCTGCACTGAGCAACTCTACCGACACCATTTTTCCAAGAGCCATTGCTCACTTTGTGTCTCCGTGTCACATTTTGGTAATTCTCCCAGTATTTCAAACTTTTTCATTAGTATAGTATTTGTTATGAGGATCTGTGATGGTACTATTATAATTATTTTGGGGTGTCACAAATCACACCTATGTAAGATGGTGAACTTGATAAATGAATGCTATGTGTGTGTGTTATGTGTGTGTGTTTTAAGATTTTATTTGTTTATTTGAAAGACAGAGATAGAAAGCACAAGCAGGGGAAGGGAAGGAGAAGCAGGCTCCTTGCTAAGCAGGGAGCCCCATGTGAGGCTCAATCCCAGGACCCTGAGATCATGACCCAAACCGAAGGCAGACACCCAACAGACTGAGCCACCCAGGCACCCCTATTGTGTATGTTCTGACTGCTCTACTAACCAGCTGTTCCTCCACCTCTCTCTCTCTCCTCCTTTCCCTGAGACACTACGAAATTGAAATTAGGCCAGTTAACAACCCTACAGCGGCCTCTAAGCTTTCAAGTGAAAGGAGGGTCCACATCTCTCACTTCGAATCAAAAGCTAGAGATGATTAAGCTCAGTGAGGAAGGCATGTCAAAAGCCAAAACAGGCCAAAAGCTAGGCCTCTTGTGACTGTTAACCAAGTTGTGAATACAAAAAAGAAGTTCTTAAAGGAAATTAGAAGTGCTACCTTAATGGACGCATGAGTGATAAGAAAGCAAAAACGGTTTCATTGCTGATACAGAGAAAATTTTAGTGGGCTGGATAGACGATCACACCAGCTGCAGTATTCTCTCAAGACAAGGCTAATCCAGAGCTGGGCCCCATTTCTTTTCAATTCTACTGAAGGTTGAGAAAGGTGAGGAAGCTGCAGAAGAAAAGCCTGAAGCTGGGGCGCCTGGGTGGCTCAGTCGTTAAGCGTCTGCCTTCAGCCCAGGTCAGATCCCAGGGGCCTGGGATCGAGCCCCGCATCGGGCTCTCTGCTCTGCGGGAAGCCTGCTTCTCCCGCTACCAGTCCCTCTGCTTGTGTTCCCTCTCTTGCTGTGTTTCTCTCTGTCAAATAAATAAAATCTTAAAAAAAAAAAAAAAAAAAAAAGCCTGAAGCTAGCAGAGGTTTTTAAGGACAGAAGCCATCTTTACAACATAAAAGCCCCAGTGCTGATGC
>CM053619.1:9402880-9433188 GCA_028646535.1 Procyon lotor | reverse complement strand
GTGTCATCTGGGGCTTTCATAGCTAGAGAGTTTCAGAGGAGAGGATGATTCTCTTGTTAAGAGCCAATGCAGCTGGTGATTTAAATTAAAGCCAATGCTCACTGTTCTGAACATTCAGAAAATCCTAGGGCCCTTAAGAATTATGCTAAATTTACTCTGCTTGAGCTCTATAAATGGAACAAAGCCTGGGTGACAACACAAAACCATGTTTACAACGTGGTTTACTGAATATTTTTAAGCCCAGTACTGAGACCTAGTGCTCAGGAAAAAAGATTCCTTCCAAAATATTGCTGCTCACTGGCAATGCACCTTATCACTCAAGAGCCCTGATGGAGACGCACGATGAGATAAATGTTTTCATGCTTGCTGACACAATATCCACTCTGCAGCCCGTGGATCAAGCAGTAATTTTGACTTTCAAATCTTATGTTTAAGAAATACCTTTTATAAGGCTCTAGCTGCCACAGACAGTGATTCCTCTCATGGATCTGGACAAAGTATATTATCTGAATACCTTCTGGAAAGGAGTCACCATTCTAGATGCCATTAAGAACATCTGGGATTCACAGGAAGAGGTCAACAACATTAAAAGTTTAAAAATGAAGCTGATTCCATCCCACATGAATGACTCTTGGGGATTTGAGACTTTAGTGAAGGAAGTAACCACAGATGTGGTGGAAATAGCAAGAGAACCAGAATTAGAAGTAGAACTTGAAGACGTGACTCAGTTGCTGCAATCTCGTGATAAAACTTGAATGGATGAGGAGATGCTTCTTGTGGATGAGCAAAGAAAGTGGTTTCCTGAGCTAGAATCTATTCCTGGTGAAGACGCTATGAAGACTGTTGAAATAACGACAAAGGATTTAGAATATTACATAAACTTAGTATAGACAGGGCAGCTGGGTTTGAGAAAATTGACTCCAATTTTGAAAGAAGTTCTGCAGTGAATGGAATGTTATCAAACAGCATCACGTGCTACAGAGAAATGATGTGAAGAGAGTCAATCAACGCAGCAATCTTCACTGCTGTCTTATTTAAAGAAAGTGCCACAGCCACTCCAGCCTTTAGGCACCACCAGTGAGCAGCCATCAACAGCGAGACAAGATTCCCCCACCAGCAGAGAGATTACAACTCACTGAAAGCTCAGATGAGAGTCAACATTTTTTAGCAATCAAGTTTTTTTAAGTTAAGGTTTGTACATTTTTAAAGATACAATGCTACTGACGATTTCCAGACTAGGGCATAGCTACATGCGCATACAACATATGCACCAGGAAACCAAATAGTTCATTTGATTTGCTTCATATTGCAATATTCACTTCATTGCTGTGGTCTAGAACTAAACCCACAGCATCTCCAAAGTATGGCTGCAAGCAGTTTTCACAGCATTCTAAAATTAGAGAGTTGCAGAGTGATATAAACATTATGTCAACTATAAAAATATGTAGGAGGAGAACATGAACTGGTACTATGTACAAATGAAAATCAACATGGAACAACTGTGAAACTGTAAACAATATAAGAAATACCCTCAAAAGACACTGCTTTATTCTCTTTTCAATAAAAATGAGTTAATTTCTTCTCTTCCTCTTATCTTCCTTCTTATCTCTCTCAATCTGCCTGAGTCCTAACAGAGCAGACAAGACTGCTGAGCCTTATTTTGAAATAAATCATAAATGGACAATGTTTTCCATCTGCGATAACAAGCTCAAAATGGTCAACTCTCCAAACATAAGATGGGCTCTAGCAATTTATCCTTCCTAGCAAACATGTACCTTTCATTCAATTTGGGGGCTGCCACTGAGCCAGGTATAGGCAGACTTGGAACATACTAGTCAATTTCTCTCCCCCAGGATAGTGTTCCTGGGGCGCCTGGGTGGCTCAGTGGGTTAAGCCTCTGCCTTTAGCTCAGGTCAGGATCCCAGGGTCCTGAGACTGAGTGGCGCCATCAGGCTCCTTGCTCAGTGGATAGCCTGCTTCTCCCTCTGTCTGCTGCTCCCCCTGCTTGTGCTTGCTCATTCTGATAAATAAATAAATAAATAGATAGATAGATAGATAGATAGATAGATAGATAGATAGATAAATAAATAAAATCTTAAAAATGGCATTCCTTCAAAACGTATTTTTGTAGTTCTGGCACACCTGGGTGGCTTAGTCGATTAAGCATCTGTCTGACTTTGATTTCAGCTCAGGTCATGATCTCAGGGTTGTGAGACTGAGCCCTGCATCAGGGAGCCATGCTGGGCATGGAGCCTGCTTAAGATTTTCTCTCCCTCTCCCTCTGCCCCACACCCTCTCCCTAAAAAAATAAAAATAAAACATACTTTTGTAGTTTGAGTGGGACTTCAGAAATAACAGGAATTTACTGATTTAAAAGCCCCCTGAAAGCAACCTTCCCCATTTTCCTGGTTGGCTCCAGTCCTCTCAAAAGTAGATTCTGAAGCAACCACATGGCCCTGATTACTTCTTTTCAGTTTCAGGGCTTTGTTACTTCCTTCAAGCTTATTTTACTTATTCAAACTCTTCTCAATGCTCGGTGTAACTTAAGTCACTTTCTTCTTCATATCCTAATAAGTCTTTGAAGAAATCAATTTAAAGCAGAAATTTCAAACACACAAACAAATCAATAAATAAAGCAGAAATTTATTAGTCTTTGGCTTCAATAATGTGTAAATCTTCTGAGAGGCAGACCTCTCAGATAATCCAGCTGCTTTCCACAAATGTATAAACTCACATTTAACAACACAGGATATTTGTTGTTTCGGAGTTGGCCTTTAAATAAAATAAGCAGCTTTAAAGACATAAAAATCCAAAAGAAAAAGAAAAAAAGTCTTCTTTATCTGGCAATTTCACTGGGTTTATACATGAAAAAACTGAAAGCAGGGTCTTATGAGATATTTGCACACCTATGTTCACAGCAACATAATAGCCAAAAGGGGAAGGCAACCCAAATGTCCATCAATAAATAAACACAATGTGGTATACAGATACAATGGAATATTATTATTATTATTCAGCCTTAAAAAGGAAGGAAATTGTGATACATGCTATAGCATGGATGAACATTGAGGACACTATGCTAACTGAAAGAAGCCAGTCACAAAAGGCCAAACACTATAAAAAGTCCCTAAAATAATCAAATTCACAGAGACAGACAGAATGGTGTTTGCCAGATGTCGGGGTGAAAGGGAGGAACAAGGGACTGCTGTTTAATGTGTAGAGAGTTTAAGTTTTCTAAGAAAGAGTTCTAGAGATTAGCTGCATAACAATATAAATGTACTTAACAGTACTAAACCGTACACTTTAAAATGTATAATTTTATGTTAAAACTACAAATTTCATGTGTATTTTATCACAGTTTTAAAATTTCATCTCTGTCCCAAAACTAAATCCTAGGGTTAAAAACTCTTTTACCTTTGAACTACCAAATTATCCATCATTTCAACATTTGGCAGGGTAAGAAGTCAAGTGAGACACACAGCACACTTTTCCAGTACCTTATGCTGCTTAATGACAGGTGTGTTGTCCGAAATAATTAGCTTTTATAAAGGAATAGCCTTAACTCTCCTCTGGAACTGGTTAGTGATCTCAGTTTCCCTTCATTAAGTTCTTGACAGCTCAATGTCCTCACATCTGTCACTGTTTGGGAGACTAATTCCAAGAACATAAATTGCATCAAGGACTAGGCAACAAATTTATTCTGGTTCATGGGACAGATCTGAACCCATCTGTTTTCTAATCAAAAGCCATATTTGAATCGGTTTTGTTCCACCACAGTACCACGCCAACGGGAGCAATACAATCATTCAGTATTTTCCTCCTATCCATAAGTACAAGAAACATGAATCATTTAAAAGCATAAGAGCATCCTAGAAACAGGGTCTTTACAGCCTATGGAATCTGCAACCTTTTCCATTTTTATCTGTTTATTCTTCAGACTACTGTGATTACATTTCCTCTAAGTGACATGGTTTCTTTAAGAATTACACAGGGAGAAAATAGTCTCGTGTTGTAATAACTAACTTACCTTAATCTTTTTTTAAGTTGTAAACTGTCATGGATGATCCTTTTAACAAACTCTAATTCACCTCCTTCTGCCATGATTTCTGTGATACCTCCTGTATTTACAGAACTAGGTGGAGGTCTCCGGGGATTTCGAGAGTTTACTCCCTGCACAAAAACAACAATGGTGAAAAACTTTTATACCACTAGACCAAGGCTTTGACTGTAACCTAGTTCTAAGTAAGAATGCTTAGATGTAATTTAGTTTCCAAATATCATGCTAAATCTAGGATTTAAAAATCATATATCCATTGCAATATTACATTGTAAGCAACTGCATTCATGCTAATATTCTTCTCCAGAATCCTTTTTACCTTTCATCTTTGTGATTTAACATATAAAAACTTTACCTTTTTTATGTAACCTAATATGCCACTTTCTATGTTTTGTCTTGGTCTCACACACAGAAAATATTGCATCCAAAGATTAGATAAATATTTGCTTCTGTTTTCTTCTAGTACTCTTATGGTTTCACTTTTTAAATTTAAATATTTAATCCCTTCCCACCTCAAATCATATTAAAAAATTAACTCAAATAGAGCAAAGATCTATATAGAAAAGCTAAAATCATTAAAATTTTCGAAAACATAGGAGTAAATTTTCATGATCTTGGATTAGGCGATGGTTTCTTAAAGAAATTACACTCCTTGAAATTTAACTTTTAGGCTGCAAAGGACAGAAAGAAAGTGAAAAGATGAGGTCCCTGGGTGGCTCAGTGGGTTAAGAATCTGCCTTCAGCTCAGGTCATGATCCCAGAGTCCTGGGATTGAGCCCCGAGTCAAACTTCCTACTCAGCGAGGAGCCTTCTTCTCCCTCTCCTTCTAACCCCTCCTGGACCCCACGCTTGTGGTCTTGCTCTCACGCTCTCTCTCTCAAATAAATAAATTTTAAAAATGTGAAAAGACGGGGCGCCTAGGTGGCTCAGTGGGTTAAAGCCTCTGCCTTCAGCTCAGGTCGTGATCTCAGGGTCCTGGGATCGAGTCCCGCATCCGGCTCTCTGCTCAGCGGGGAGCCTGCTTCCCCCTCTCTCTGCCTGCCTCTCTGCCTGCTTGTGATCTCTCTCTCTCTCTGCCAAATAAATAAAATCTTTAAAAAAATAAATAAAAGAAATAAAGGTATGACCTTAAGTTTAAAAAAAAAACAAATGTGAAAAGACAACCCACAGGAGAAAAATGTTTGCAAATAATAAAGCTAATAAGGGACTTGTGTCTAGAATACATTAAAAATTCTTACCCCCCCCAAAAAAAAAAAAATTCTTACAACAGGGGCGCCTGGGTGGCTCAGTGGGTTAAAGCCTCTGCCTTCGGCTCAGGTCATGATCCCAGGGTCCTGGGATCGAGCCCTGCATCGGGCTCTCTGCTCAGCAGGGAGCCTGCTTCCCCGTCTGCCTACTTGTGATCTCTCTCTCTCTGTCAAGTAAATAAATAAAATCTTAAAAAAAAAAAAAAAGAATTCTTACAATAATAAAAAGAAAAATAAGAAAAACAATCCCATTTTTAAATGGGTAAAGGATCTCAATAGTCATTTCTCAAAAGAAGATACACAAATTGCCAGTGCCAGCACATGAAAAGATGTTCAATACAATTAGCCATCAGGGGAATAAACATCAAAACCAGGATGAGATACCACTTCAGACCCACTAGGATGGCTATAATCAAGACGACATATACTAGTAAGTATTGACAAGCACGTGGAAAAACTGGAAATTGGAATACACTGCTGCCGGTGGGATGAAAATGGTGAAGACACTTTGGAAAACAGTCTGGCAGTTTCTCAAACAACCAGAGTTACCATTTGACCCAGTAATTCCACTCCTAGGTATATACCAAGGAGAAACGTCTACACAAACATCTGTACATGAATGCTCACATTAGCATTATTCATAATAGCCAATAAGTAAAGCAACCCAAATGTCCCTCAATGAATGAATGGATAAGAAAATGTGGTATTTCCATACAATGGCGTATGACTTGGCAATAAAAAGAAATTAAGTACTGACACATGCTGCAATATGGAGGAACGTTAAAAATGTACTATGTTTAGTGAAAGAAGTCAGTAACAAAAGACCACATATTGTATGATTCCACTTACATGAAATGTCCAAAACAGGCAAATAAATCCATAAAGACAGAAAGTAGACTGGTGGTCATCTAGGACTACAGGAGCTGTGGGAAACTGAGAGTAACTGCTAATGGGGGTTGGGGGGTGGGTAGGGGAATAATGAAAATGTTCCAAAATGGATTGTGATGATAGCTACATAACTCTGTGAATATACTAAGAATAATTAAATTCTACCCTTTAAGTGGGTGAATTGTATGGCATGTGAATTATATCTCGATAAAACTGATTTAAAAAGAAATTTATTTCTTCATTTGGATGCTGGTTCCACAGGAGTGTTCACCTTGGAAAATCCAATTTACACTTACGGCATGGGTACTTTTATGTATATACCTTCATATATATATAAAATATACCGCTGCTGGATTTCTTAGATATGTAAGCCAATAAACTTCCTCTATAAAGTCAATCTGAATTGAGTCCTCAGGTGCTTGATACCAGAAGCATCCTGATATAGCTTCCAAAATAAAAGTTATTCTTTGGTCTTATCTTTGCAAACATCAACAACTTAAATAGTCAATTATCTTTTTTTAAAAAGACTTTTTTATTTGTTTGTTTGTTTATTTATTTAAGAGAGAGTGAGGGAGAGTATAAGCAGGAGGAGCAGCAGAGGGAGAGGGAGAAGCAGGCTCCTCACTGAGCAGGGGGCCCGATGTGGGGGCTTAATCCCAGGACCCTGGGATCATGACCTGAGCCAAAGACAGACGCCTAACTGACTGGGCCACCCAGGCGCCCCTACAGTCATTTGTCTTAAGGCAGAAGGTACTTTACCTTGGCTTCCAACTGATTGGCAAAAAAGGGAGGGTTGCACATGCAAAAATCATAGATTATCTCAGATTCTTCTTTAAGAGCATCCATCAAGAGTGTCTTCTGTGGTACTTTTACCACTAGGAGAAAAAACAGTAACTGTTAACTACTATTAATGCCGTGGTGGTTTTCAAATATGACCACAGATTCTATGACACTAATTCCTTTAGTAGGTGGAGTTTAATTTTCCTCCTCTTGAATATAGGCTGTATTCATTGATTCACTTTTACTGAACAGAATGAATATGAAGTGAAAGGATGTCATTTCTGAGGCTAGATCATAAAAGAAGAGTGGTTTCCTCCTTTCCCTATTTCTCAAATTACTTGCACTAAGAGAAGCCAGCTGACATACTGTAAGGTTGCTCAAGTAGCCTAGAGGAGAGATCCATGTGAATGAATCAAGCTTCTTACCAATGGCCAAGTTATATGAACCATTTTGGAAGCAAATCTCTATCCCTAGTCAATCCTTCAGATGCCTGCAGACTCATCAGACTAAACCAGAACCACCTAAGTAGGCTATGCCCAAATTTCCAGCCCACACAATCTATGAGATAATTACTTGTTTAAAGTTGCTAGATTTGGGGCACCTGGGTGGCTCAATGGATTAAGCCTCTGCCTTCGGCCCAGGTCATGATCTCAGGGTCCTGGGATCGAGCCCCACATCAGGCTCTCTGCTCAGCAGGGAGCCTGCTTCCCCGAGCTCTTTCTGCCTACTTGTGATCTCTCTCTCTCTCTCTCTGTTTTAATAAAATAAAATCCTTAAAGTTGCTAGATTTGGGAGTCATTTGTTAACACAGAAATGGACAACTGAAAAACACATTAACAGTGTTAGCATCTCCCCTTAAAATGATATGCTTAACACTAGTAAGAGAAGCTTAGTTCTTCCATAAAGAGACATCAATTCTCTTTAATGAAAAGAAAGAAAAAAAAAACAAAAAACGAACAGCTCTTCAAATATACAGTAAGCACAAAATTAAAAGTAACTAGTCACTAAGAGGACTTGACTGTCTGTGGCACAGTTCCATGTACTGAAATAAAAGAGAGAGCATACTTAATCAATAGCAAGGTTTCCCTTTTAAAATCTTGGTGACAGGGCACCTGGGTGGCTCAGTCAGTTAAGCATCTGACTCTTGGTTTCAGCTCAGGTCATGATCCCAGGGTAGGAAGAATGAGCCCCACAAGCTCCCCACTCAGCTGGGGGGCCTGCTTCTCTCCATCTCTCTCTGCCCCTCCCTCCACTTGTGTTCTCTCTCTCTCTAAAATATAAAATCTTGGTGACCAGGTTATTTCATATACAGTTGATTTCCAATATTGGTGCTAGTTATGTTCTGTAAAGTCACCATGAACATTGAATTGGAACGAATGGCTCCTAAGAGAAACGGTAAGCTTAGGTAACTATGAGCCTCTGATCAAACATTCTCAAACTAATCAATATATAATTTTGTTTTAGGTGTGTTTCTGTTTAAAGACACATTTATTTAATTTATTTATTTATATATGACACCTTATTTAATACACTGCTGATTCATTAATACCAAAATGAAGGCCCACAACACTAGAACTCATGTCTGAATGAAGCTTAGTATCTAACACATATATTTTCTCTGTAAGGTTCGTCACATTCTTCTTATATTGAAGGAATACCTACTCGATACGACTTAAGCACTACATGAAGGGGCCATTTTAAACAGCAAACCCACCAAGAAAAAGCACAAAAATGCAAAAAACAAGGTGACATTGAAAAGACTATGAAAAGGACACTTGTTTACAGTAGAGAGCTGAAACAAAAAGGCAGAGCATCACTTTGTTCAATTTCAGCTGAGAACGTGTGTGCTGGATGACTTAAATTTTTTGCCACTCTGTACATGCCTGTAGATGACCATAAAAGCACCCTGAGTATTAATTTTGGGGTTAAACATAATCCCAAGCAGGCAAATTCACAAATACTGAATCCACAAATTATGAGGACTGATTGCATTTACCATATTTCCTTGTGAGTTAACTCTGATAACAAAGCTGCAAACCTCATACTATAGCATTTTTTTTTTCTGTTCTACTTGTTTCATTTTCTTCCTTCTAAGATTTTATTTAAATTCAAGTTAGTTAACATGTAAGTGTAGTATTGGTTTCAGGAGTAGAATTTAGCAATTCATCATGCAACACATAACACCCAGTGCTCATAATATCCAGTGCCCTCCGTAATCCTCATCACCCATTTAGCCCAACCCCCACCGACCTCCCCTCCAGCAACCCTCAGTTTGTTCTCTATTGTTAAGAGTCTCTTATGGTTTGCCTCCCCCTCTGTTTTATCTTTTTTTTTTTTTAAAGATTTTATTTATTTGACAGAGAGAAACACAGCGAGAGAGGGAACACAAGCAGAGGGAATGGTAGTGGGAGAAGCAGGCTTCCTGCTGAGCAGGGAGCCCGATGCAGGGCTCAATCCCGGACCCCGGGACCATGACCTGAGCCAAAGGCAGACGCTTAACGACTGAGCCACCCAGGCGCCCCTGTTTTATTTTATTTTTTCTTCCACAATGTACCATATTTTTTAAAATTACCAAAGTCTGTATATTAAAGCAAAAAATGAGATATGTTAATTATAAAGAGAGGTTAATAAACACTGCTTGAAAGGGTTATTTATTCTGTAGAGCTAACCTTTTATAAGATCAGATAAATTATTCTGTTCCACATTTTTCTTTGCATAGTTGAAGCACATGTCATCCACTTCTGTTGCAAGGAAATACCAGCCATTTAAGGTTGTTCCAAGTAAAGGATAGATGCAGGATGCCCCAGTACCTAGTAAAACAAAAATTTCAAACATGTTACCCACACCAGAAGGAGAGGTGAGAATAACAAGTCAAAACACCATTCTTCTCTTCTTAGAATTCTTATAACTTTAACAGTTTAGATCCTAAGCTGTACCTGATTACATACATACTATAGCTGTTGGGTTCTCTAGTCATTTCAGGTATGTCAGTCTTACCTCATAACTGGATTAAAATTTCTTAGAGGAAAGAAACTGCTATCCTTTAAAAATGAAGTGTACATTAACTAGCTGGTGATCAAGGACTACAGCTCTGATTAACCCAAAATTATCAAAACAAGTTAATTTACTTTATAAAATTTTTCATTTTAAATCTCACACAATACTCAATTTTCTTAAATGAAATCAAAGCTTAGAATAGATCAATGTATATCCTGTTCCCCCAAAGCAGAAAAAAATACACAAGGTATAAAATTGTTATGATTATTTAAATGACCAATTCGCCCACATATCTGTAAGCTGTTACTTGAAGGAAATCAGAGGTTAAAAAAAAAATTAACAACAACAATAACACCTAAAGAGAGAATTCATTTCTTAGATGTGATGACATGGAAAGACATCTGCTCCAGATCCAAGACACCAATCCTTGGCTTGCCCTACCATAGTTTTAAGGGAGACATTCGAAGGCAAATGTTCCAGGCAAAAATCACTCTTTGACAACTAGGGTTTGGTCCTAAGCTTATATGTAGATCCTTCAACCATGGACTGGACTATATACTAACCACAAATACTGTTTTTATGACCACGGACTAATCCTGGCCAATAAGATCCAAAGCACACATTCAAGCGAAGAAAAACCAGTGATTGTCCCGAAGGCCTGTGGTAGTCAGAACCTACCAGCCACCCCAGGCCTGCTTACCACATCTTGGTCTTCTAGTCTAGTTCTCTAAGGATTTGGCAAAAAGAGATGAGGGCTAGAGATATGCCTCACCTAAAGGAAACCCAGGGTCATCATACTGCTTCTTCATTAAGTATTCTGTCATTAAGTATTCTGAACGGGCTGATAAAAGACGGGACAATAACTAACAGCTCTTTAACAGTCACCGTGATTTACTTATGGCATCGTGGCCCTGAGGGTACTGGGCAAACACCCCCTTGGGGATGTATGAGATAGTGAAGGAATGGGTGGTAAAGGGAACTCAAGCTCCTGTAAGAGGCCATAATTATTTAGTGCCTGCTAGTCATTATGGTAAGCCAGTCATTCAGAGTAAGGAAGAAGTTCTGTAGGAAAAAATATCTGGACCAGATACCAGGCCCTTGACTCTCACACAACTACCTTTCTCTTCATACTTCAATTCATTTAAAAGCAAAGAGCAAAAAAGAAAAAGTACTTTCCTTCCACTGCCCAAAGATCAGGTACCTGCAGGGTAAAAGGACCTATGCTCTGCCAAAAAAAAAAAAAAAAAGGTCAAATTTCTCAATTCTTAAGACCAAAAAGACTTGAATTCTAACATCTTAGTCCCCTCAGAAAGGTGAACGACATTTTAAAATGGATAATAATCCTTGTAATGATAAATAAAAATGGAAAGTGTATAATCACAGAATTAGAGCAAACTGATGGAGTCTGGGGGCAGAATTTATATAAAATCCTAATTAGAATGAATGTGATTTCAGCAAGAGTGCCCCTTGTGAAGAGCTAAAATCCATTAACCTCCTATATCCCTAAGTGTTATTTTAGACAGTTTGGGGCATAATTAAAATAAACTGGAACCAAGTATGTCCTTACGCTTTTTAAGCTTTCTATAACCTATCAGCCAATCTTCTGTCTCGAACATAAAAGGTCAGAGCTTTTGCTAAACTGCTCATTTTTTACATAAGGCTTAGCTCATACTGGGCATTCAGAATTTTGAATGTTGAAAGAATGATGTATTTATCCAGAACATTCAACAAATTATTTACCAGACACCTACTATGTGCCAGAAATTTTGCTGGGCCTTGGAATATTACAGTAAGCAAAAACATAACAGGCTCTGCACTTTGTAATCCAGTGGTCAAGAAAGACATAAATCAGACAAGTCAATGTGTAGTTAAAAATAAATCAAATACCATGAAGGAAGAACATGGTTTTCTAAAGCTCATATCAAGGAGCTTATTTCCTGCTGGAAGGTCAGAGAAGGCTTTCTTGAGAAAATAAGGCTTGAGTTCACAACTATAGGATAAATGAGATTAACAAAGTAACAGATGGGGAAGTTAGAGGCAGAGGGAACAACATGTACAAAGGCCTAAAATCATGGTGCCTTACTTATTAGAAGAACTAAAGACCACAAGTGTAAAAAACAAGGAAGGATGAGGCTTAGAGAGGCCCAAAGAAGAGGGCAGGGAACAAACAAGGGACATGTTAACAGACCAAGTTAGGGTATTAGGTGTTTATCAGAGAAGCAATAGGAAGTCATTAAAGCGATAAACATGTGACCAGGTATGAATTTATACATACTTTCTGAAAAATGAAATGAAGAGGCAACAGAGTGGATGAGAGGAGAAATTAAAAAGTAATTCTAGGGGGGGGCGCCTGGGTGGCTCAGTGGGTTAAAGCCTCTGCCTTCTGCTCAGGTCATGATCTCAGGGTCCTGGGATTGAGCCCCGCATCGGGCTCTCTCCTCAGCGGGGAGCCTGCTTCCCCCTCTCTGCCTGCCTCTCTGCCTACTTGTGATCTCTCTCTCTGTCAAATAAATAAATAAAATCTTTAAAAAAAAGAACTAAACTAAATATTTACTATCTAGAAAGTGTCTTTCCTATAAATTAACTCTACCATGATTAGAAAGAGCCACATAGCTTTTTCCCATAAAGGATTAGTAAAGGCCAAAGGATTAAAAAATTTTCTTAACCCTATCAAATTAAAACACTGGCTACACTAAATAAACAATACATGTATAATTGCAAAACATACCCTGGCTTCATTTCCCTCTGTATCTCCACTTAATCTCCCAAACGAATAAACTGGACACTCTTTTCTATTGTAAAAGTTTATAATTAAGAGAACATCTTAAAGTTAATGACTTTTTTTCCTATCTTTAACTATGGAATAAATGCCAATTAAATGATTAATAATCATGCAAGAGATTCCTGAGAGTACTCAGCCCACATGATCTTTTATCAAATGGCCATCACACAATATCATAATATGGGGACTACTATACTAACACCAAATAATTCAGAGTAAAAGTAATGTCCAAAAGACACAGACATCAGTATGGTAATCTGAAAAGCTAAGAAAACAAGAGTCTCACTTGCATTCTGCACTGTTACACCCTTGCTCCCTGTTTGGTGCTAAAAATCCCTTCTCAAGAGGAATAAATGGCAGAAAAGCCCAAGTGTAGAAAATAAGAACAGTAGTATTCGTAGCCAGCTTCTTTTACACACAAATACCCAGAAGAGAAGTTTACAAGAAACTGACCTTGCAAAATTAATGAAACTTATGTTTAGCTAAAAAAGAATTTAAAGGACACCTGGGTAGCTCAGCTGGTTAAGCACCTGCCTTTGACGCAGATCATGATCCCCAGGTCCTGTGATGGAGTCCCCTGTCGGGCTCCTGCTCCACAGGGAGTCTGCTTCTCCCTATGATCCTCCCCCCTGCTCATACTTGCTCTCTTTCTCTCTCCCTCTCTCTGACAAATAAATAAATAAAATCTTAACAAAAAAAAAAGAATTTAAAACTATATAGAATTTAAAACTATAGATACCTATGTCAATTCCTCTTCGGAGAGTACTTTTGTCAGAGTCCTGATGACCAATCAGATCTTCTACCCAATGAATGTAGTTGAGTCTCAAGGGAACTGTAGGAATCAGTCTTTCCAACGGAATATCAATAGAAAGTCCAAAATCTTCCTTTAGAAGAGTACAGGTCAGAGCTCTGACTGCTTCAGGGTCTTTAAAATTAAGACTGAGGAATGGAGAAAAAGAAAAAGAAGAAAAAACTGATTAGTAAGATTCACTATGCTATACAAGCTCTATGGCAGCCAGACAATACCAATACCCATTTGAATTTTCTAGACCACATATAAGCTCTATGGCAGCCAGACAATACCAACACCCATTTGAATTTTCTAGGAGACCACATATAAACAGCTATGTAGAGCATTCAGTGTAGTGACAAACACATATGGGTGTTTGCACAGTCACAGTATATGAGAGGCAACATAAATTTCCACCGACAACACTGCATTTTCATACAAAGAACATGGAAGACAGGAGTGTGTCTGTTCCAATTCCTGCCCAATCGTCTCCTTACTTAGTTACATGACTTTGGACAAGTTTTTTAACCTCCATGAGACTGTTTCCTCAGCTGTAAAATGGGGATAATAATACCTATATCATAGTGTTTACAAGGAGTTATCACAAGTTATCACAAGTAACTTGTGATCTCTCTCTCTCTGTCAAATAAATAAATAAATAAAATTTTCAAAAAAATAAAAAAAGGAAAGAAAGCAGTATATAAATGCTCAATAATGAAAATAGGATAAGATATTTAATATTATAGATAACAATTTTTTTTAAGATTTTATTTATTTATTTGACACACAGAGAGAGAGAGAGAGATCATGAGTAGGCAGAGAAGCAGGCAGACGGAGAGGGGGAAGCAGGCTCTCTGCCGAGCAGAGAGCCTGATGCGGGGCTCGATTCCAGGACCTTGAGATCATGACCTGAGCCGAAGGCAGAGGCTCCAACCCACTGAGCGACCCAGGCGCCCCTATAGATAACAATTTTTAAATGTAACTATTTTTAACAGTTTTACTGAGGTATAATTTGCATAAAATTCACAAGTATACAATTCAACAGTTTTTATTATATTAAGAGTTGGGCAACCAGGGCGCCTGGGTGGCTCAGTGGTTTAAAACCTCTGCCTTGGGCTCAGTCATACTCTCAGGGTCCTGGGATCAAGCCCCACATCAGGCTCCCTCCTCAGTGGGGAGTCTGCTTCTCCATCTCCCTTTGCCCTTCCACTAGCTCGTGCTCACTCCCACTCTCTCTCAAATGAATAAAATCTTAAAAAAAAAAAAGAATGTTTCAGGGTACTAATTTGTTGCAAAAATATAAAAGAGATTAAGAACAAAGCTCTCACTGGGAGTGTAAACTGGTGCAGCCACTATGGAAAACAGTACGGTGGTTCCTCAAAAATTAAAAATACAACTATCAAGACAGAGAGGGAGAGACAAACCAAGAAATAGACTCTTAACTACAGAGAACAAACTAATGGTTACCATCAGAGGTGTGAAATAGGGGACAGGGATCAAGGAATGAATGTGCTGTGATGAGTGCTAAATAATGTACGGAATTGTTGAATCACTATTATTGTATACCTGGAAACTAATATAAAACTGTAATATTAACTATACTGAATTAAAAAAATAGAATATATGGTCCAGCAATCATCAATGGATGCTAAAAGCAATAGAAAAAAGCTCAATAAAAAACATAATATTTACGTGGTCTCAAAACAGTTCCCTACAAGTTAACAATTAAAAGGAGAAAACAGTAATTCTATAATGAAGAAATCTGATGAATACCACCTTAAACAAGCGATCAAAGTTACCACCACTGATCGTGGGACAAACTGATATATACTTTAATGAAATACCAAGAACAAAACAGGGGCGCTTGGGTGGCTCAGTCGGTTAAGTGTCTGGCTTTTGGTTCAGGTCTTGATCCCTTCCTCCTTTGATCCCACGCTCCTTGCTCAGTGGGAGCCTGCTTCTCCCTCTGCCTCCCAGCAGGCATTACCTTTCACTAGATAACCATCAATTTTTGAGGGGGGATAAAAAGCATTCGATGAGGGGCGCCTGGGTGGCTCAGTGGGTTAAAGCCTCTGCCTTCGGCTCGGGTCATGATCTCAGGGTCCTGGGATCGAGCCCCGCATTGGGCTCTGTGCTCAGCGGGGAGCCTGCTTCCCCCTCTCTCTCTGCCTGCCTCTCTGCCTACTTGTGATCTCTCTCTCTGTCAAATAAATAAATAAAATTTTTAATTAAAAAATAAAGCATTCGATGAGATGAAGAAGCAACTGTGCAGGAACCGTCAGAAATACAAAATGCCAGAGCAAAATTTGGAGAAGAGGAATTTCTTCTCTCTCTCTCTCTCTTTTTTTAAGTAAACTTTACCCCAACATGGAGCTTAACTCATAACCCCAAGATCAACAATCACATGCTCTAGCGATTAAGCCAGCCAGGCACCTTGGGAGGACAGTAATTTCAAAAGTGATAACTCCCTTTACAGTTAGGTAGGGACTGATGAGCTTTTAAAGATCAGTTTCTACAATACAGTGCAATTATAAGTTTATTCTAAACATATATGCTAGCAATAAAAATTCTCATTAAAATATATTAAGCCTACTTAAAGAGGAATTAAGTCTATTCCTAGACATATAAGTAGATATATATTAATTTTGTCATTTGTGGGGGGCTGATAAAAGAGAATTAGTAAATGGGCAAGCAACCATGAACACATTTCTGCTTCACTCAATCACAGAACAATTACCTCAATCAATTAAAAAAAAGGGGGGGGACTTAAATTACCTTCGGATTTCTTCCTCAATTAAAAGCAGTACAATCTCAGGGTCAACAAGATAAATGATATAGCAAAAAAGGGGGGCATTAAATCTATAAAAACTTTTTTTTTTTTTTTTTAATTTTATTGATTTATTTACAGAGAGAGGGAACACAAGTCAGGGGAGTTGGAGAGGAAGAAGCAGGCTTAGGGCAGAGTAGGGAGCCCGATGTGGGGCTTCATCCTAGCCAACCTGAGCTGAAGGCAGACACTTAATGACTGAGCCACCCAGGCGCCCCATAAATCTATAAAAATCTTTTAATTCTAATAAGAATATTGCATTTTAGGGGTGCTTGGGTGGCTCAGTCGTTAAGCGTCTGCCTTCGGCCCAGGTTAGATCCCAGGGTCCTGGGTTTGAGCCCCGCATTGGGCTCCCTGCTCCGCAGGAAGGCGGCTTCTCCCTCTCCCACACTCCCTGCTTCTGTTCCCTCTGCTGTGTCTCTCTCTGTCAAATAAATAAAATCTTTAAAAAAAAAAAGAATATTGCAATTTACTCCTTTGAAATCTGTGGAGTATGTGAAAAAGATGGGACAACTTCATCTCCTTCAATGACAGAGAAATAAAAATCAAATTTTTACATACGTAAAGTTCACATCTCAGTACCACGCTAGGGGATTCAAATGATTTCACATTCTTTATTCTATAACAGTAGCCTACTCTATTAAGCTTCACTGCTAAACACTCATATGAATTATGTCCCAGTACCATGTCTATGTTCAAAGCCCTAAAATCTGAAAGGTAAAAATTCAGTTTTTCTATCAAAGAAACTTAATAGCCTAGATACCTTAGAAAACAAGCTTGAACACTACAAGAGCAACGGCAGGACACCTGACAACATAATTACTATCCCACAACTTCTGAATATGACTTTGCACTGGCATTTTGAATAAAATTATGAAAATCAGGGAATACAAACTCAAATATTTACATGGTGCTACTCAAAATGCCAGTCCCTAACAAGATCCTGAGCTTGTGCTGACCTGTAAATGAGCACATGGAAGAAAGCCATTCAACCAAAGAAATGTCTGTTGAATTTAAACATGTAGCACAAGGTCCTTATCTCTGTAGACAGGAACAGTGTGTGGACAAGCCACTGGTTCAATAACCACACTTTTAGTAGCAGTATGCCAGATGACACAAATGGCCATTTCAAAGGGTATGATCACCACCCAGTTCCAGGTAATTAATGTCAAGTGAGTTTACCAGCCATGCTGGCGATTTCTAAAATTTCTAAAGGAAACCAACAAACCATAATTTTATATGAAATTTTCCTGATTCTTAAGATCTATGTGGGCAATAAACAATGGCAAGCCTTACACAATTCACAGGCTGACAGGTTGTAACCTATATTGTAAACAGTGGAATTATTAAAAAAAAAAAAAAAAAAAAAAAAAAAAAAAAAACATGGGGTACTTGGCTTCCCTATACTTTTAAAGATAAATATAAAAATGTTTCAGTCTGGAGTGCCTGGGTGGCTCAGTGGGTTAAAGCCTCTGCCTTCAGCTCAGGTCATGATCTCAAGAGTCCTGGGATCAAGCCCCAAGCCCCGCATTGGGCTCTCTGCTCAGCAGGGAGCCTGCTTCCTCCTCTCTCTCTGCCTGCCTCTCTGCCTATTTGTGATCTCTTCTCCTCTCTCTCAAAATAAATAAATAAAATCTTAAAAAAAAAAAAAAAAAAAAAGGTTTTAATCCCAGGGTGCCTGGCTGACTTAATCTCAGGGTTGTAAGTCTGAGACCCACACTGGGTATAGAGATTTCCTCACTTTGTTCAACTGAGTTATACAGAATAAATTAGAATTTTCAAGAAGTAGTGACAGTGGGCATTTATTCCTTTATTCATTCCACAGACATTTATCATGTATCAAATACGTGCTAGGCAGTGTGCAAAGTGCAGGAGATACCGCAGTATTCAAATACAGACATAATCTCTCCCTTCATGACAGTGACAGCCTGACAGAAGTTAGGTATTCATCCAAGAATCACTCAAGTACGTGTAAAATTGTCACTATGATGAATGCTGTAAAAGGTAGATACAAGGTGCTGTGAAACCTACATAATTAGTGGAACAACCTTAGAAAAATCAGAAAAGATAACTGAGCTAAGTACTGAGAGCAGAATAAAAATTAACAAAGAAAAAACTGAGAGAAGGGAATACTGCAATAATAAGAGGCTGGATAAAGGTGGTGGTGGCAAAGCTAAGGGAAAATGAAAAGAATTAAGAGATAGTCAGGGTTTGGAAAGTTTACAAGATTTGCTGGTGGACTGGTATGAGGTGAGAAAGGATGTATTCGTAGATGTCCCCTAGGATTCTGGCTTGTTCAACAGGATAGACAGTGCCATTTGCTAAAATTGAGAACTCTGAAAGAGAACCATTAATTAGGATAAATATCATAAATCTGAGCTGAATCTGAGACATCTAAGTAGAGATACTGAGGAAGCAGTGACCTCTAGGTATAGAGCCCAGAAAACTGGCCTAAGGAAACAGATGTATGAGTGACTTGCAAACAAACAAGTGAGGCCTCAGAGTGATGGGAATGCTTAAAGGGAAAATACAAAATTAGAAGAAGAGAGCTCTGCACTAAGCCTTGACGACTCCTTTAATGGCTGTACACACAATCATTACAAAGGAAACTACAGGAGAAGTTAAGATGACTTACCCTAAATTAACTTAAAAAAAAAAATCAAATCCAAAAACAAAACACTTAAAAAAAAACACTTTGGGGGCACCTGTGCGGCTCAGTCAGTTAAGCAGTTGACTCTACATTTTGGCTCAGGTCAAGATCTCAGAGTCTGGGATCAAGCCCCACAGAGCCCCAGTCTGGCTCCACACTCAGCGGGAAGCCTGCTCCCTCTCCTGCCCACCATCCCTCAATCTCTCTCTCAAATAAATAATTTTTTTAAAAATTGGGGTGGGGGCATCTGGATGGCTCAGTTGGTTGGGCATCCGTCTTCAGTTCAGGTCATAACCTCTGGGTCCTGGGATTGAGCCCCACATCGGGCTCCCTGCTCAGTATGGAGCCCACTTTTCCCTCTCCCTCTGCCTGCAGCTCCCCCTGCTCGTGCTCTTTCCTTCTAATAAAATCTTAAAAAAAACAACAAAAAAACCCAAACCAAACTTTTAAAAACTTCAGTAGTAAGAGAATCTTAAAAAAATTTAAGTTTCATATACAGAAATTTTAGGAACAATCTAAAAGTAATCAATAGGAGAGTAGTCGGCAGTCATTAAAAGAACTAAGATGGAGGGAGATGGCTCAGTCGGTTAAACATCCGCCTTTGGCTCAGATCGTGATCCCAGGGTCCTGGGATTGAGCCCCATTACAGGCTCCCTCTCCCTCTGCAGCCCCCATCCCCACTTGTGCTCTTTCTCTTGCTCGTACTCTCTCTCAAATAAATAAATAAAATCTTAAAAAAAAAAAAAAAAAGGAGTAAGACTGGGCTGGTGCACATATTATTATAAGAATAATATTCCTTGATACATACATACATACATATATATATGTATATACATATATATCTATAACACCTTTGAATAAAAGCATATATATACATTATGATAACATTCTTTTTTTTTTTCAAAGATTTTTATTTATTTATTCGACAGAGAGAAAGAGAGATCACAAGTAGGCAGAGAGGCAGGCAGAGAGAGGGGGAAGCAGGCTCCCCGCTGAGCAGAGAGCCAGATGCGGGGCTCGATCCCAGCACCCTGAGATCATGACTCGAGCCAAAGGCAGAGGTTTTAACCCACTGAGCCACCCAGGCGCCCCTGATCACATTCTTGTACAAAAAACCAAACCCAAAAACCAAACAAAAATGCTCCCATGTGTGTACGGTAAAAAAAAGTCTGGAAGGATTAAGAGCCACCTATGCAAATAGGTGGGTGAGTGGGTAGGGTAGACATTTTCATTCTCCTCACATTTTTGTTTTATCTGAATACATTTTACATAATATCACCCTCATAACAGTGTTTTATAACTATATGGAAAATGTTTATAATGTTAACTGGGGGTAAAAAAAAGTCCTAGTATTATATCTGTATCAAAATTATAATCACAAAACACTATATATGCATAAGGACAAAGACTTAGAAAGGAACACAAAGCAATTTGATCTTCTGGGGGTAAAAGAATGGTGACATTTTTATGTATGCAATATTACCATTATAAAGGATATAGTTCTATAATTTTCCCATTAAGGGTTCTATAATGTCTGTATGACAACAAAAATCCCCTTTCCAAAAAAGGAAAATAGCCCACGGTTCCAGGATACTTTTCCATGAAAGGTACAATTCTGTTGGAAACCAAACCAGGATCCTTCCCACGGTGACAACAATCACCAAAGAGAGTACTGTAGCTTAAGCATTAATTACACAGCTTTGTGAAACATTTGGAGCAAGAGAAATGACATTATAATTAATGTTTTCTTACTGCCTTCAAAGAAAGTTATTGTTTATATAAACAATTCTTGTTATTAAAATATATATATATATGTTCACCTTGATGGACTATAGCGTACAATTTATTAATAAGGAACTACATATTTTTCTTTTTTAAAGTAGGCTCCATGCCCAGAATGGAGTCCAATACGGGGCTTAAACTCAACCCCGAGATCATGACCTAAGTTGAGATCAAGAGTTGGACGCTTGGTGTCCCAATAGGAACATCCCATTACCAAAATGTACAAGACATCAAGCAGAGACTAGTCAAATTAAAGAAAATGAAAAATATCTATGAAGAGCTGATTCTTAGACTGTGTTAGCAAGGCAAGTGTTCATTTTCTTACTTCTAAGAAAACACAGACACTAATCTAAGGGCAGGAAATCCTTTTGTAGGACAAAGTCTAGTCATCCCACTTTACTAGTTAAATATCTAGGTCACTGCAGTACCCTGGGACATTAAAAAATCCTGAACACAGGCAAGATCTTTTCTCATTCTCATTTCTGAGATCACTGGAACTAAAATTAGCTCTCACATGGAAATTAGCAATTTATTCCATCAAGTCTTTATTGTTTAACACATCCAGCTTCGCAAAATAGCCTATAGTCAACAGGCTCTTGTCTGATTTCCCCAGAATGACTCCTGCTCTGCTACTGGTGAATACAGTATTACCATTATAGACAGAGTTTGGAAGGATACATTCTGTGATCCATGCTTAAAATAACAATCATTCTAACACTACAGAGACTGAACCTCATGTAACAATAATAAAGGCTAAACCCTCCCAACCTAATTTGCGACACTAGTTCCTATTAGATCTTCACTGAGGGGTTAAAAATGTAGTCATAACGTATTAAAAAAAATCCACTTCAATGCTGGGTCTTTGATTTAAAAATAAATCAGTAAGGGGCGTCTGGGTGGCTCAGTGGGTTGGGCCTCTGCCTTCGGCTAAGGTCATGATCTTGGGGTCCTGGGACCGAGCCCCACATCGGGCTCTCTGCTTGGCGGGGAGCCTGCTTCCTCCCCTCTCTCTCTGCTTGCCTCTCTGTCTACTTGTGATCTCTCTCTCTCTCTGTCAAATAAATAAATAAAAACTTTAAAAAACAATAAACAAATCATTTAAGTGTCACACTTCATCCAAACTCAACTGGCAGGGCTCAAGTAAATTTGCAGGATATCTCCATGGCGCTGGTTACTGTGAAAAAAAGTGTGAACTAAAACCTAGTTACAATGGTCAGATATGATTACAACAAAGCAGGGATTGGCGCAGCAAAGAAAAACAGAGAGAGGGGCGCCTGGGTGGCTCAGTCGTTAAGCGTCTGCCTTCGGCTCAGGTCATGATCCCAGAGTCCTGGGATCGAGCCCCGCATCGGGCTCCTTGCTCGGCAGGAAGCCCGCTTCTCCCACTACCATTCCCTCTGCTTGTGTTCCCTCTCTCGCTGTGTTTCTCTCTGTCAAATAAATTAAAAATCTTTAAAAAAAAAAAGAAAAAAGAAAAACAGAGAGGGACATCACACTAGCAATCCCAGTCAACTTATCAATTCCACCAGGCATAACCACCTATCACTTGCTAAGTGTCTATAATGTCACTTTACATGTATTATCACTAACCTTTATGACAAAAATCCAAAGCATGTCCTCTTTAGATGAGGGAATTCAGTATCAGTAAAGTTAAGAAAATTATGTAAAGGGGCACCTGGGTGGCTCAGTGGGTTAAGTGTCTTCCTTTAGCTTGGATCATGATCCTGGGGTCCTGGGATCGAGTCCTGCATTGGGCTCCCTGCTCAGCAGGGATTCTGCTTCTCCCGCTCTCTCTGCTTGCCACTCCCCCTGCTTGTGCTCTCTATAAAACAAACTTTAAAAATCTTAAAAAAAAAAATCTAAAACCTCTAGAGCTGCTATGTGGCACCCTCAAGACTGGTCCTTAGGATGACTGACTCAGAAATGAATCCCCTCTCTCCATACCACACCCTGCTTATAAGTTGAGCAAATAAATGACACTTTAATCCCTCTCAAGTCTACTGTTTTGTCTGATATTCCTTTTCCATAATTTGCTGGGTTTATATTTTGACATTCTTTCTCATACATCTCATGGAATTAAGTAAAACAATTATAAAAATAAAAAGCCATTGGGGTACCTGGGTGGCTCAGCGGGTTAAAGCCTCTGCCTTTGGCTCAGATCATGATCTCAGGGTCCTGAGATCAAGCCCTGTATCGGGCTCTCTGCTTGGGGGCAGAGAGGGGGCCTGCTCCCCCCCCACCTCCGCCTACCTCTCTGCCGGCTTGTAATCTCTCTCCTGTCAAATAAATGAATAAAATCTTATAAAATAAAATTAAATTAAATTAAAATTTACTTTTGCCTAGGGGTGTCTGGGTGGCTCAGTTGGTTGAGTGTCTGACGTCGGCTTGGGTCATGATCTCGGGGTCCTGGGATGAGTCCTGCATCAGGCTCCCTGCTCACCAGGGAGTCTGTTTCTCCCTCTGCCCTGCCCCCGCGTGTGCTCTTTCTCTCAAATAAAGAAATAAAATCTTAAAAAAAAATTACTTTTGGGGCACCTGGGTGGCTCAGTCGTTGGGCGTCTGCTTTCGGCTCAGGTTATGATCCTGGGGTCCTGGGATCAAGCCCCCCATCGGGCTTCCTGTTCGGCTAGGAGCCTGCTTCTCCCTCTCCCACTCCCCCTGTTGTGTTCCCTCTCTCCCTGTCTCTCTGTCAAATAAATAAAATCTGAAGAAAAAAAAATTACTTTTACCTATTCCAAAAAGAACATCAATGTGTTTGAACGTCACAGTGAACTCATAACCTTTTAGTCCCTTTCTGCGCAGAGCAATCTGCAGATACTTCGGTTTTGGCCTGAAACAAAATTATCATGTTTGATAATCTCCAACATCCATTCTACAGGCTCCACAATATTCCATGGAACTGCACTGTTAAGAACCTACATACTAGATACTTACATTACTTCCAATTTTTGCTATAAACAGCTTGAGGGTAAACATTCTTAAACATTATTTCTTTTAAGTATGTTTTTTAGAACTTCAAGGTTGCAATTTTACCCAGCATTTTCTTTATGCCATTTGACTACATTTTTGCCATTGATGGATGTTTTATTTCTTTTTTTTTAAGACTTTATTTATACATTTATTTGAGACAGAGCTAGTGAGTGAGCAGGAGGAGGAAAAGAGGGAGAGGGACAAGCAGATTCCACATTAAGCATGGTGCCCAACACAGGGCTGGATCCCATGACCCCGAGATCATGACCTGAGCTGAAATCAAGGGTCAGATGCTCAATCGACTGAGCTAGGTAGGTTCCCCAATGATATTTTAATACTTTATCTTTGCTAATTTGGTCCACTGTCTTTCCTCTTGTGAACTGTCCATTTTTAATTCTTACCTTTGTGTATAAAGGTTTCTTACTTTTTCTTATTGTCTTATAAGAATTCTTTATATTGAGAAGGCTAATTCTCTGCCATATGCTGTAAATATTTGTAGTGTTCTGTCATCTTTTACTTTTAGTATTTCCTGACATGTAAAATTGTTTACATCTCATACAGATGAATCCAGTCATCTATTCTTTTATGAATTCTATCTTTGGAGTATGCTTAGAAAACCCATTTCTATATCCAAAGTTAAGATATTCACCTACATTTTTTCTAGTACTTAAAAAATATAAATATATTGAAATCACTCAGTCATCAGGAATATATTTTGCATAACATATAGGAAAGGAAATCTAAATGCACCGTCCCCATAGCTGTCCCAACTGCATTTATTAAAATTCCATTACTGGGGGCGCCTAGATGGCTGTCAGTTGAGCGTCCAACTCTTGGTTTTGGCTCAGGTTATGATCTTGAGGTCCTGGGATTAAGCCCCACACTGGGCTCTGCACTGAGCACGGAGCCTGCCTAGGATTCTCGCTCTCTCCTCCTTTGTCCCTTCCCCCACTAACATGTGCTCATGCCCTCTTGCTCAAAAAAAAAAAAAAAAAAAAAAAAAAAATTACTGAAAAAATTCATTACTATCTGCCTTACCCCTAATGAACTGACATGCTACCCTATTCTACACTATAGCCTTTACCATAGGGTGGTATCTTACTTGACAGGTTCTAAAGTAAGCACATAAAGTAAAAATCCTGTATGGTCAAAATTTTAGACTGGCAAATCTCTTTAACCATTTATAGCACTGTATGATATTCACATGATGAGAAATAACAAGAGTCAAGACTGATTAAGAAAGAAGATTCACCCTGTTCACCTTGCACTCCCTCTGGGAGGTACACTATTGAGTCAAATGATAGGCAGGAATTACCCCACCACTTAACGTGCACATCAGTTGTTCTGCTGTTTAGACTTAGGTGTTTCGGAATGCCACACTATGTTTTGGGATGCCCATTCTTGCTCCAATACTGTACTAATAGTTTAATTACTTGAACTTAAATATCTAGATGTTAAATACCTGACTTAAATATCCACAGATATTAAAATATATTGTGAAATTAAAGTTCACACACACCCTGCTACCACGCATTACTCTTTTATCGCTTTGAGCATCTTTTCTTTGAATTTTGGAAACATACCAATTTTTCTCCCCAAAACCGGATCTGACTGGGGGAAGCAGCAACATTTTAACTATATACATATGTAATTATATATCACTATATATGTGTGTGTGTATATACATATATTTGTATAAGCATATATAATGCTTGTATATGTACACATGCATATACACATGTATATGTATACACATACATATGTATACATACATGTATAAGCATATACAAATATATGTATACACACACACACACAGATTTTTTAAGATTTTATTTACTTATTTATTGGAGAGACAGTGAGCACAAGCAGGGGTAGGGGCAGAGGGAGAGGGAGAAGCAGTGGGGAGTCTGCTTCAGCTCCAGTCATGATCTCAGGGTCCTGATATCAAGCCCCGCACCTGGCTCCACACTCAGCAGGGAGTCTGCTTGAGATTCTCTACCCTCTCCCTCTACTCTTACCCCTGCTCTAGAGCTGTCTCTAAAATTAACGAGTCTTAAAAAAAAAAAGAACATTTATAGGTTAAACATTCAAAACATACCAATGAATTAAATTTATGGATTATATTATTTAGACCCCTATCAGGAGTACTTAATGTTTTTTGGGTCAATGACCCTTTTTAAAAGTGAAGTTCTAAATTATAGGTTAGAGCTCTGAACCCTATCTCCTTAAGAAATAAACATACACAAGTATTTTATTTTAGGTAAGCTCTAAACCCTACATGGGTCTTCAACTCATGACCCTGAGATCAAGAATCTAGGAACTGAGCCAGCCAGACATGCCCCCAACAGAAGTGTTTTTATCTAATTGTTTTTGAAGAATTTGTGAATCCTTTGAAAGTCCCTAAGGCCATTGCTCTATTCATGTCTACTTGGTTAGAAATATAAGGAAAGGGGCGCCACTAAAATCTTTAAAAAATATGTATTAATCTTAAACCATCTTAAAAACCTTCATGTGGGGGGCGCCTGGGTGGCTCAGTTGTTAGGCGTCTGCCTTCGGCTCGGGTCATGATCCCGGGGTCCTGGGCTCGAGCCCCACATTGGGCTGCCCGCTTGGCGGGAGGCCTGCTTCTCCCTCTCCCAATTTCCCTGCTTGTTTTCCCTCTCTCACTGTCTCTGTGTCAAATAAATAAATCAAATCTTAAAAAAAAAAAAAAGGGGGACGCCTGGGTGGCTCAGTTGGTTAAGCAGCTGCCTTCGGCTCAGGTCATGATCCCAGGGTCCTGGGATCGAGTCCCACATCAGGCTCCTTGCTCAGTGGGGAGCCTGCTTCTCTCTCTGCCTCTGTCACTCTCTGCCTGCTTGTGCACGCTCTCTCTCTCTCTCTGACAAATAAATAAATAAAATCTTTAAAAAAAATAAAAATTAAAAAAAAACCCTCCTCTGGTTCCTCCAGTGTCTGAGCAATCAAGTGAACCCGCATGCTAAGAGAGGCTCTTTGTGACCTGTTCTTTGTTTTCCTTTCAGTCTCACCTTGTTATCTTGAGCCCGCTATCCTATATCCATTTCAGCCCCACCTAGACGCAGTTCTCCAAACTTAAACACACCTTACACAAAAATCTGTTCTCTATACTTGAATTCTTTCCCCCTCTATTCATTCTTCAGGATTCAGCTCAAAGACCAATGGCCTTCACTAACACCACCTCCACATCACTGCTTTGTCCCTCTCTTCCAACCTTCATTTCCAATTGCCAACAAAATAACCCTACTTGAATATCCCACAGCCTTCTCAGATTCTATATGCCCCAAACTGAAAATTTCATCTCCCCACAAATGAGCTCATTCCCCCTTGTTCCCTAACTCAATAAACTAGGTACTACCACCCATCCTCTTGCTAAATTAAAACGCAAGCAGCATATCTGGCTCAGACTCCTTAATTTCCACCATGTCCTGCTAATTCTACTCATGAATTTCACTCAAATTCATCAGTGATTTCTCATCCCTCCTCCCTCTACCTAGTTAGGTCATCAAAGTTTAATCTGTATTACTGAAACCATTTCCTACTCACTTCCCTATACCTCTAATCTTAATTTCCCCTGCAACTTGTCCTCCCCAATGCTCCAAAAATACTTTAGTTTAAACACAACTCTGAACATGTTATTCCTCTGCCTTTAAACTTTGGTGGATAAGGAGAGGGATTGGTAACTCTGAAGATATAAGAACCCTCCACACCATGTCCTTAAAATAAATTGCAAACTCCTAGGACATCTGGGTGGCTCAGTGGGTTAAGTGTCCAACTCTTGATTTCAGTTCAGGTCATGAGACTGAGCTCCACTCTGCACTGGGTGTGGAGCCTGCTTAAATCTTCCTCTGCCCCTGGCCCCCGTGTGCGAGTAAGCTTTCACTCTTAGAGTAAAATTCAGGCACCTGGGTGGCTCAGTTGGTTAAGCGTCTGCCTTTGGCTCAGGTCATGATCCTGTAATCCCAGGATCCGGCCCCACATAGGGCTCCCTGCTCAGCGGTGAGTCTGCTTCTCCCTCTCCCTCTGCTCTTCCCCCTGCTCATGCTCTCTTTCTTGCTTACTCGCTCTCTAATAAATAAATTCTAAAAAAAATAAAAGTAAAAAAAAGAATAAAAATAAAAAATTCCAAACTCCTAAGTGGGCCTTATAAAGTGCTACCAGCATAATCCTCCCTGGCCTCATCTCCTGTCATTTGTCCACAACATCTTAGATACACTCAGCTTTTCCGGTTCCCCTACTGCTCAGTGCTCTGCACATACCACTCCCTCTGCCTGTAATACACTTCTATCTGGCTAACTCCTATTCATTCTTCAGTACAACCAGGACACCACTTCTGCTTCAAATCATTCTCTACATTCCAAAGTCAAAGTGAGGTCTCCCTTCTATGTGATTCCATAGATTCTGCCACACCAAAAGTTTGGCTGCTTATTTGTGTCCACTTCCACCACTAATGTGTGAACTCCAAATGCAGCAGTCACTGTGTTTGTTTATTATGGCTTTCCTAAAACTTACCACAAAATAGTTAATCAATAGGTATTTGTTAAGTAATTAAGTACAACGATAGATATACAGAGAAAACAAAGAATAACAAAACTGTAGCTGTCCTAATGCTACATGGACTAAATAAAAGATTCACATACATAACTATGGAACAAAGATTTAAGAACAATGGTAGGGATGATCTAAAGAAAGAGAAATACCAACGCAATCCAAGAGATTGAGGTGCTGAAAATAATTCTATTTTCAGCATATGCAAAGAAAATATTAGAACTCTTAAATATGTTTAATTTTTAGTTTGAATTACGTTTTCTAATGTGCTTAATATAGTAACACAGTCAGCTGTACAAGCATTGACATGGAATTGTTCTCAACTTTTAACTGAGTAGACAAAAAAAAGGAAACCATGGTCCTAGGGCATTTGATCCTAACCTTTTGATTGGGAGAGAAAGGGTGCCCAAATCACTTTCAGAATCTGATGAAAACTAAGGATTATCTCTCAGAAAAATGAGTATAAATATATGTATTTTTGTTAAAGATTTTACCTGAGAGAGAGAGAGAGAAGGAGTAAAAGAGGGAGAAGCAGGCTCCCCACTGAGCAGGGAGCTCAATGCAGGACTCGATCCCAGGACCCCAGGATCATGATCTTAGCAGAAGGCAGACACTTAACCAACCAAGCCACCCAGGCACCCTAAATATACATATTTTTAAACTTTTATATGATTTCTAGGCTATCTTGCCCCTCAGGTTAAATCCTGCCCTAGGACCTCCATCTCTAAAGCCCTAAAGAGAATGCTAGTAGGAAGATGTCATCAAAATGCCTCAAGTCCTGGGATACTTATTCCTTACCTTCCCTTTTCTCCACAATCCTGTTCCTCCTGTCCCTCAAACTTAAATTACCACATCTTTCCCAGGAAAGCTTGGAATGTCCAGCCTATAATTCCCATAGAGTTTAGGAATGCAGATAAAGATTCTTTTCTCAGAGATATAATACACACATCAGTTATTCCCACATCATTATCATGTTTGCCATTTCCCAAAGCACACATAATTTTTAAAAACCAACTTTTTAACCAAATTTAACTTTTTTTTTTAAAGATTTTGTTTATTTGAGAGAGAGAGAGAGAGAGAGAGAGAGAGCGAGCGAGCATGGGAGGAGCAGAGGGAGAGGGACAAGCTCACCCCACAGAGCAGAGCCCGATGTGGGGCTTGATCTCACAACACCGAGATCATAACTTGAGCTAAAATCAAGCGCTTGGGTGGCTCAGTTGGTTAAGTGGCTGCCTTCAGCTCAGGTCATGATCCCGGAGTTCCTACATTGGGCTCCTTGCTCAAGGGGGGGAAGTGGGGAGTCTCCTCTTCCCTCTGCCTCTGCTCCTCCCCACATGCCCCCCACCCCCACTCGTGCTCTCATTCTCTCTCTCAAATAAAAAAAAATATTTTTTTAAATAAATTTATCAACATCCTAAGTAATAGTATCTGTGAAATCAGTTTTGATGTCTGGTTAATATTTTCCTACCTATGTCAAAGTAAAAACATACTTAAAATAAGGACTCTACTTTAAATTAAAAATAAATAAAAAAAATTAAACATAAATAAAATAATCTTCACTAAAAATAAGAAAGAACTCTAGGCCCTCATCAGCACCATGTTTATTTTCTCTTTTTTTAGATTTATTTATTTATTTATTTGACACAGAGAGAGAGAGAGAGAGAGAGAGAGAGAGGAAACACAAGCAGGAGGAATGGGAGAGGGAGAAGCAGGCTTCCCACTGAGCAGGGAGCCCAACCTGGGGCTAGACCCCAGGACCCTGGGATCATGACCAGAGCCAAAGGCAGACACTTAACCAACTGAGCCACCCAGGTGCCCCAGAACCATGTTTTAGAGCATAATTCCAAGGTTTCTGCACTTATTCTGGGATCCCTACTGGAT
The DNA here is from genome assembly GCA_028646535.1 of Procyon lotor. Taxonomy (NCBI): domain Eukaryota; kingdom Metazoa; phylum Chordata; class Mammalia; order Carnivora; family Procyonidae; genus Procyon; species Procyon lotor. The sequence continues at coordinate 9,402,971 of CM053619.1, read as the reverse complement.
AAGCAATAATTTGGACACCAAGGTTTCATAAAGCCAGAAAGAAACTAAAAGTATTTGGTCCAATCCTCTCATTTTTTTTTTTTTTTTTTTT
>CM053619.1:9359267-9402780 GCA_028646535.1 Procyon lotor | reverse complement strand
CCAATCCTCTCATTTTATAATTTAAAAAGATGAAACCTAGGAGTGCTTGGGTGGCTCAGTCAGTTAATTTTCCAACTCTTAATTTTGGCTCAGGTCAGAAACTGAGAGTTGTGAGATCAAGCCCCAAGTAGGACTCCTGGCTGGGCGTGGAGACTAAAGATTCTCTCTTTCCCGGGGCGCCTGGGTGGCTCAGTGAGTTAAAGCCTCTGCCTTCGGCTTGGGTCATGATCCCAGTGTCCTGGGACGGGAGCCCCACATCGGGCTCTCTGCTCAGCAGGGAGCCTGCTTCCCCCCCACTCTGCCTGCCTTTCTGCCTACTTGTGATCTCTCTCCCTATTTATGTCAAATACATAAATAAAATCTTAAAAAAAAAAAAAAAAATTCTCTCCCTCTCCTCCCCACCCCCACCACGCCCAAAACAAACAAAGATGATACCCAGCCAGGTTAAGTGATTTGTCCAAGATCAGATGAGAAATTTCAGGAAATGTCTAGGATTAGCATTCAGGTATATTATCAGTCCAGGATGCTTTCTGAATGGACCCTGTGTCCATTCAGATTATACTAGAACACAGTATTAAGAATTCTTCATGTTACCTACCTTACTCTTCCATTCAGATTTATCTGAACATGCTGCTTAAAATCTGGGTATTTGGTTGCCAGATATGCAAAGTCAGGAGGTTTGTCCTTGTATCTATTTCTTGCATGCATTGATTTACTCAGAGCCATCTTTAAAAAGACAAAAAGGAAAAAAGCATACTTAGTCAAAAAACACATTAATGGGGAAAAGCAGTGTGGTTGCCAAGTCAACAGTTATAGGCAACATATGTTTGCCAATCAATTGAGAAGGTAGAAGTTACATTGTTTAAATGTACACAACAAATAAACACAAGAAAATATGCTTAACATCACCATGAGTCATTAGAGAAATTCAAATCAAAACCACAATATCACATCATACCCAGTAGGATGGCTATTTTTAAAAAAGAAAAAAAAAGTTAAGAAGTGCTGGTGAGAGGGGCACCTGGGTGGCTCAGTGGGTTAAAGCCTCTGCCTTCGGCTCAGGTCATGATCTCAGGGTCCTGGGATCGAGCCCCGCATTAACTCTGCTCAGTGGGGAGCCTGCTTCCCCCTCTCTCTCTGCCTGCCTCTCTGCCTACTTGTGATCTCTCTCCTCTCTGTCAAATAAATGAATAAAAAATTAAAAAAAAAAAAAAAAGAAGTGCTGGTGAGGATGTTAGGAAATTGGAGCAATGCAGGTAAGAAAGTATACAATTGCTGTGGAAACAGTTCAGCAGTTCTTAAAAAGTTAAACATAGAATTATCACCATATGATCCAGCAATTCCACTCCTAGGTATATGCCCAAGAGAACTGAAAGCAGGGATTCAAACAGATATTTGGACATCAATGTTCACAGCAGGATTATTCACAACAGCCAAAAAGTAGAAACAACCCCAAATGTCCATAAATGGACAAAGAAAATATGGCACATACATACAATGCAATGTCTTTCAGGCATAAAAAGGATTAAAATTCTGATACACTCTACAACATGAATGAATCTTAAAAGCATTATGCTAAGGAAAAAAAAACCCAACACATTATGCTAAGGAAAATAAGCCACATTCAAAAGGACAAATGTATTATCCCACTCAAAATGAGATACCAAGAATAAGCAAATTCATACAGAGAGTAGACTGGAGGTTACCAGGGTTTGGGGAAGAGGTAGGAATGTTGAGTTATTATTTAATGGGTTTCTGTTTAGGATGATGAAAAACTTCTAGAAATGGAGAGTGGTGATGGTTATACAACCATGTGAATATACTTAATACCACTAAACTTAAAAATGCTTAAAAGGGGGACACCTGGGTAGCTCAGTCGATTAAGCCTCTGCCTTTGGCTCAGGTGATGATCCCAGGATCCTGGGATTGAGTCCCGCATCGGGTTCAGTGCTCTGTGGGGAACCTGCTTCTCCCTCTTCCCCTCCTGCTCGTGCTCTCTGACAAATAACTAAATAAAATCTTAAAAAAAAAAAAAATGCTTAAAATGGTAAATTTTATGGGAATGCAAGCTGGCACAGCCACTCTGGGAAACAGTATGGAGGTTCCTCAGAAAGTTGAAAATAGAGCTACCCTACGACCCAGCAATTGCACTATTGGGTATTTACCCTAAAGATACAAACGTCATGATCTGAAGGGGCAAGTGCACCCGAATGTTTACAGCAGCAATGTCCACAATAGCCAAACTATGGAAAGACCCTAGATGTCCATCAACAGATGAATGGATAAAGAAGATGTGGTATATAAATATATGATGCAATACTATGCAGCCATCAAGAAAAATGAAATCTGGCCATTTGCAATGACATGGATGGAACTGGAGGGTATTATGCTAAGTGAAATAAGTCAGTCAGAGAAAGAAAAGTATCACATGATCTCTCTGATATGAAGAATCTGAGAGGCAAGGCGGGGGTTTGTGGGGGTGGGGTGGGGGAGAGAAATGAAACAGGAGGGGATGGGGAGGGAGACAAACCATAAGAGATTCCTAGACTCATGAAACAAACTAAGGGTGGCTGGGAGGTGGAGGGGAGGGGGTGGGGGGGTAGGGATAGGGTGGCTGGGTTGTGGACATTGGGGAGGGTATGTGCTATGGTAAGTGCTGTGAAATGTGTAAGCCTGACGATTCACAGACATGTACCCTGGGGCAAATAATACATTATATGTTAATTCAAAAAATTATATTATAAAAAAATCGTAAATTTTATGTTATGTATATTTTATCAGTTTGAAAAGCATACACACCATTTTTTTTTAAGGATTTTATTTATTTATTTGACAGAGAGAGAGAGATCACAAGTAGGAAGAGAGGCAGGCAGGGGGGCGGGGAGGGGGTTGGGAAGCAGGCTCCCTGCTGAGCAGAGAGCCCGATGTGGGGCTCGATCCCAAGACCCTGAGATGACCTGAGCCGAAGGCAGAGGCTTAACCCACTGAGCCACCCAGGCACCCCATACCATTTTTTTTTAAACCATGAAAACTGCAAACTATTCTTGTGAAAACATAAAAGGGGCAGAAGCCAGTATAATATACAGCCATGAACTAATAGTCAGAGGTTAGTTTTTACAGGATCTTGTATGGACTGAATATTTAGTAGTACATCATTAAGTCACTAATGTTTCAAAATATATCTCCTATTTTACAGTCTTTCATTACTAGGTGGCTAAAACCAAAGGAAAACAAACAATTTTGTCTTCTTCCAAATTACAAAAAAAAAAAAAAATAACACATTTATAGCAAGATATAAAACTAAAGAATAGCCACTGATTGTAGTGGTTTTTGTTTTGTTTTGAAGATTTATTCATTTGAGAGAGAAAGAGTGAAAGAAAGAGAGAGAGCATGAGCAGGGTGAGGGGCAAAGAGAGAAGCAGGCTCTCCGCTGAGCAGTGAGCCTTATGCAGGGCTCCATCCAGGGACTTCAAGATCATGACCTGAGCAGAAGGCAGACATCCAACCAAGCCACCCAGGCGCCCTGATTGTCGTGGTTTAGTTAAATTATGCAGCTGGTAATCTTAAGAATTATTTTAATGCATATCTTTGGGTGGTAAGTGATTTGTATTTTCTTTGTTACATCATTCTGTATTTTCCACTGTTTTTTATAAGGTACATTAATCTAAACAGTGTTATGTAAACCAGAATCCTAGGCATCACCTAATAGTTCTATACCCCTCTCATAGCCCAAGAAACCAACAGTCATGTGGAATTTACCTGCTAAATACCTCTCAAATCCATCTATTTTTCCCTATTTCCACCAATATCAGCCCAGTACAAGTCACCTGGATTTAGAACAGCCTCTTACTTGGTCACCCTGAATCCACTCTTACTCTCTCAGATTTCCTTTTTCCACCTTGCAGAGATCATCTCCTAAACACAAAGCTCACTATGTCTTCCTTCTCCTATGCCCACTTGCTCAAAACTTTATCTAGGATTAAAAACAAAACTCATTACTTCCGCATATAAGGCCCAGCATGGTGTGGCCTTATCTATTTTTTCACCATCAGGTTAAGTCACACCTCATGTTGCTCTTCTTTCTGTCCCTCCAACCTGGCAATCAGGTCTTTACAGTTTATTCCCTTTGTCTGTAATGTTCTTTCCTCCTCCTCTTCGCCTGATGAATTCCTCCTCATCGTTACTCAGTTCTAGCATCTCTTCTTCACAAAAGTTTTTCATTCCCTAATCTCCCCAGTTAAGTCATACCCCCTATTATAAAGTTTCCTAGCAACAAGCACCTTTCCTTTGTAGGTTTTATTAGAGATATAACTTTACATAGTAATAGATCTGCTAACACTCTATTTCAGAAGGCTTTTTTGACAGCTTTCTATACTGAAAATTTTTTAAATTTTTAATTTGAGTTAATTAACATACAGTGTTATATTAGTTTCAGGGACATGATACAACGGTTCAACAAGGTAAGTGTACTCTTAATCTTTTCTTTCACCCATCCTCCCACCCACCTCCCCTCTGGCAACTACTAGTTTGTTCTCCACAATTAAGAATCTATTTTTTTGCTGGTCTCCCTTTGTTTCTCTTTTTAAATTCCACGAAAGAAATCATATGGTCTTTCTCTATACCTTTTTCATCCATTCATCTATTAATAGACATTTGGGTTGCTTCCTTATCTTAGCTATTATATACAATGCTGCCATAAATATAGGGGTGCATATATCTTTTTGAACTAGTGTTTTCATTTTTACCCAGTGGTAGAATTACTGGGTCAGGTGGTAATTCTTTTTTCAATGTGGGCTTGAACTCACGACCCTGAGATCAAGACCTGAGCTGAGTCGAACACCTAACCAACTAAGCCACCCAGGTACCCCAAATGGTAATACTATTTTTAATTTTTTGAGGAACCTCTGTACTGTTTTCCACAGTGGCTACACCAATTTGCATTCCAACCAATAGTGCAGGAGCATTTCTTTTTCTCCACATCCCTGCCAACACTTTTTATTTCTTGTGCTTTTTATTTTAGCCATCCTGACAGGCATGAGATGCTATCTCATTATGGCTCTGATTTTAATTTCTCTGATGATCAGTGATATTGAGCATCTTTTCATGTGTCTGTTGGCCATCCATATGTCTTCTTTGGAAAAATGTCTATTCAGGTCCTCAGCCCATTTTCTAATTGGATTATTTGGGCTTTTTGGTGTTGATTTGTATAAGTGCTTTATGTATTTTGGATACTTATCCCTTTGGATACTGATACTGTCCAAATGACTGAACATGTCATTTGCAAATATCATCTTCTACACTGAAAATTTAACAACCATTTTCAAAAAGAATTGTCTTTATCCTGGACCTTTCCAAATCATATATCCAAATGCCTACCAGAATTGTTACTTGAATGGCTCAAAGTACTTCATGTACAATGTCCAAGTCATTGCAATACAACCCAAACTGGTCCTTTTCTAATCATGTCTTTTTTTTTTTTTAAAGATTTTATTTATTTGACAGAGAGAAACACAGCGAGAGAGGGAACACAAGCAGAGGGAATGACAGCGGGAGAAGCAGGCCTCTCGAGGGGCAGGGAGCCCGATGCGGGGCTCGATCCCAGGACCCTGGGATCACGACCTGAGCCGAAGGCAGACGCTCAACGACTGAGCCACCCAGGCGCCCCTAATCATGTCTTTTTCAACCAATAACACCACTACCTTTCTTGTGGTGCTCAGGCCAGAAATCTTTAGCTTCTCCACCCCATCTCCCCCATTTCTAACACACCACGTCCTGAATATTCTCTACCTTCTAATTATTTCTTGACCCTACATATTTGTCACAACTCCACAACTCTACCCCAGATCATTATCATCTCCCTTGGATTACTATAATAGCCTCTAACTGATCTCTCTATAACCACTCTTGCCTTTGCCATCCACTTTTCACCTAACAGAAGTCTTCCCTCCCTCCCTCCATGCAAATCTGGAGTCCTTGCTAAATCCCTTCAGTGGCTTCCTAAAGCTATTAGGCTGATAAAGTCTAAAATCATTAACAAGGCATACATAATCTAGGCCTTGCCTATCCCTCCAACCTCATTTGTTGCCACTAGGCTCCAGACACGTTTGTCTTTTCATTTTCTCTCCTGTATAATGAGCAGTCCCACCATCTGTTATTCTCATTACCTAAAAGGTTCTCTTCACTCGCCTACCATCCATTCTCCTTGTGAAGGCCCACAGTCCTTCAAATCATACTCTTAAGTATCATATTCTCAGGTAGGCTTTCCAAGACACCACATATCCAATCAGACGCCCACCCTATACTTTCAAAGTGTTCTAAGCCTTCCCTCAAAGCTCTTTACATTTGTCTCTCCCGTCCTCCACCCCACCTCTCAGGCTGCAATCATGTCCATCTTATTCTTCACTGTATCCTCCAGCAACTGACATACAATAAATATTTGTTGAGTGAATAATTTAGAATTTAGGGAAATTAATAGTCACCTGGAAGTTTTTCAGCATACTAAGCTACCACCTTTTGCCCCTAACATTATCACAGAAACTCACTATATACAAGTTGCAATTTCCTAACATATGCTTTACAGACTATCAAAAAAAAGGGGGAGCATAAAATTAGGACAAAAACCAGTCCCCATTAAAAAGCTGAAAAAGGCGTGCCTGGCTGGTTCAGTTAGTGGAGTGTGCAACTCTTAATCTCAGGGTTGTAAATTCAAGCCCCACGCTGGATGCAGAGATAAAAGAATCGGAAGGAAGGAAGGAAGGAAGGAAGGAAGGAAGGAAGGAAGGAAGGAAGGAAGGAAGGAGAGAAAAAGGAAGAAGAGAAAAAAGAGAGAAGAGAAGAAAAAGTTTAAAAGGAAAATGTTTCCTTTCTTGTGATTCTGGCAAGGAACAAAAAAAAAAAGAAAAGTACTCTAACAATAATTTCAAAAGACACTGGTATGTTAGGGCTCTGTAATACATTAAGATTCTAAAGATGGCATAGCTAACATCGGTGTACACACATGACACTCTGAACATATATGGAACAAATTAAATTACAGATATGGCAGATATAATTTATATCCTACATTAATCAACCTTTCTGGTCAGGACAGATAGTCAATAAAGCCACTTTTTTGCTAACCAACCTCCTAATGAAGGCAATGGGATCTTAGCTAAATCTATCCCATTTCTCAGAACTTAACTGAGTGTCAACTCTTAGCTGGCATTAACACTGTCACTCCCCCTTCTCTCTAGCCTAATCTACTTTTCTCTTCCTGGCTCATTCTTATCTAGCCACGTTAGTCTCCTTGGTTTTTGGAGTTGGTCTATATGGACTGCTCTTCCCCCAGAAATACATACATACAAGGTACCCTGGCCTTGTTCAGGCCTTGGATAAAACCTCACCTCACTGCCTCTCCCTTTTCTTTTTTTTTTTTTTTAAAGGTGGGGTTTGACCTCACCACCCAAAGATCAAGAATAGCATGCTGGGGTACCTGGGTGGCTCAGTGGGTTAAAGCCTTTGCTTTCGGCTCAGGTCATGATCTCAGGGTCCTGGGATCGAGCCCCACATCAGGCTCCCAGCTTCATGGGGAGTCTGTTTCTCCTTCTGACTTTCTCCCCTCTCATGTTCTCTCTCTCTCTCAAATAAATAAATAAAATCTTTAAAAAAAAAAAAAAAAAGAATAGCATGCTGTATATGGACTGAGCCAGTCAGGTGCCTGAGACCTTTTCTTAGTGCAATGACTTAAATGTGCAGTGAGTGAGTGAACGCACTCCTTCCTGTCTCTTAATACTTTCAGTCCTCAACATAGAATTTACCCATCTGACATTCCATGTACAGCATTTATTTACTTTTTAAAATCTGCCCTGCCAGTAAGTTTCATGAGGGAAAATATTTTGTCTGTCTTGTTCACTGCGATATTCCAGTACCTAAATCAGGGCCTGGGAGAGTAAGCACTCATAAGTTATTTGTTGACTGAAAACATGATGGAACTCTTTTCACTGTCCCAAGCCACTGAAACACAGCACTCTCACTTTTTGTAAACAGTCCTCATCTTGGCATTCAAAAAGGATCAGCCCTACTCAGGCTGGTCCTTTTTCTTCTGGGTTACCCGAGTCAGCCCAGAAAGCCAAAGCAGTACACCGGTGAGGCTGACTTTCTTTGATCTTTGCCATCTCCATGCTACCGTTTCCTTGGTTTCTCCTACTCTTCAACTACCATTTACCTTAACACTCAAAAGAATCTAAATTCCTCTTTGAATTCTAATTTCCGTTTCTAACTTCGAATTCCTTCTGCATCGATCTCTCCCAGTTCAACTCCAGTCTTCGTTTTCTCTCGTCGCCTTCCTTCATGAATCTTTTTCCTCTAGTTCCGCCACTGCCATTTCTTCATCTCCTCCACTCCTTCCACATGCTCATCTTATCCACTCAGTCTTCCCGCCTCAGTTTCGCATCTCTCTAAACCTCCTCAGCCCCTAGGGTGTTTCGTACTTGAATCCTAGTCTCCATTCTAAGTGCCAACTCCTCCCATCCATCCCACCACCATTACCCTCCTCCACGTGTGCACTCGCGCGCGCGCACACACACACATCCCAACACACCCCAACCCATTCACTTACTCATGTGGTTTCTCTCCCTGAACCAACTCCAAGTCAGCACCTCACCGATCCAGAACCCGCGCGCACGACACGCACCCATATACACAGAAACAAAACCACCCACCCATCAGATCTGTCTCCCTAGGCCCCAAGTCTCCAACTCACCAGCCCAAAACCCGAGAATAAGGAACTTGGGCCATACATAGGTTAAATGACCTCTCAACCCGCCCGAGAGATATTGAATGACTCACATCTGAAGTCAAAGTTTCTTCCAAATGACCGGTCTGGAGTAGGCCTCTATAACTCCAGAGTCTTAAACCACCCGCAGAGCGAAGCGCCTAGAAACGCAGATGTTACGCTCCTAGCGCGCCGCCATGTTGAGCAAGCATCCAGCCTCGTGATTGGAGGAACCACTCTCGCGCGACCTGTAGCACAGTCTGAAGAAAGGAAAACCATCGCGAGACCTGGAGTTTGCAGCTCCTAACACAAGGAAGGGGCGTGGTAGCAAGCGGATTCTTCTGCGTGAGGGCTCCTGCATTAGGATCTGGGAACTTGTTTCTTTGTTTTATAATGTAGTTTTTTAAAAATGAAAACGTAGCTTTCTAGGTCCTACTTTAGACTTACTAAATCACTCTTTGAGGTTAGGCGGGACTATGAAGATGGCAGGAGGAGGAGGCGGGGAGCTTTAGGAGTTGAGAGCGGGCAGTTAGCATTTATTCTGCAACAGGTCTCTTGCTTCATGTGTTGTCTCATTTAATCATCACATATAAACCTGTGGTATGAGAAGGAATAATCTCATTTACAGAGGGAAAAACTGGGGATCAGAAATATTCAGTCATTTGTCCAAGATCTTACACTCGATGACATCAAATCCATGTTCTTTGTGTTTCCTCACTTGCCTCCTCACCTGTGTTTCCTCACCTGCCTATATCAAATGCTTTTCATTTTTCTTTTCAACTCGGTTATACCAATTTTTACTCTAGTAAGTAGAGTGAGCCTTAGTCTCATTTCACAATTGAGACCAAAAGGTAAATCACTTTCAAAAGGCATACAGCTAAGGCTAGGACTAAAGTCAGCCTCTGGACCGCTACCTAGTAACTCCATTAAAGCTTGCCTGTGTGCTAGTAATTAATGCGAAAGCTTATGGCAAACCATTGCTATAAACTTGAGAGATAAAGGGTAAGAAATGAAGATTTAAGTTTTATGTAGAACAAAGTGTACCATTAGTCACCCAAGGAAAGCAAGGAGGTGTTCTCATTTTTTATTGTGTAACAAACCACCCTAAAATGTATAGCTTAAAACAACAGCTGTTTTATTTGCTCACTGTTCTGCAGTCTGGGTTGGAATTCGCCCAACCATTCTTTTTTTTTTTTTTTTTTTTAAGATTTTTTAAATTTATTTGACAGAGAGAAACACAGCAAGAGAGGGAACGGTAGCAGGAGAAGCAGGCTTCCTGCCCGATGCGGGGTTCGATCCCAGAACACTGGGATCATGACCTGAGCCGAAGGCAGACGCTCAACGACTGAGCCACCCAGGTGCCCCTCGCCCAACCATTCTTGTCCCATACTTGCTGCTGACGGTAGCATCAGCTGGTGGATGGTTCAGCTGGAGTGGCTGGGCCTCCCTCTCGATGTAGTCTCAAATTCTCTCCGTCGTCCCGTGACCTTTCCATATGATTTCTCCAGCAGAGTGGCAGACTTCTTACGTGTTAGATCAGGGCTCCCCAAAGAGCAAAAGTGTAAGCTGCTAGGCTTTCTTAAGGCTTAGGCCCAGAACTGATGCTTTCATTATTCACTCAATTATATTTGTTAAAGCAACTCAAAGGGCCAGCCCCAGTTCAAAAGGAGGGAGCTATGCCGGAATACACTACAGTACTGCAAGCCATGCATGGTTCACTGGATCTGCCAATGAACAGAACGCCACAGAAAGTTTTTCGTCTTTGCTTGGTAGTGACTTTGGTACTTGTTATTTTTTATAGTTTTTAGTGCTTGCTTCTGGAAAGGTAAGAGAGAAAATGGCATTGGAGATATGACTATAGGGTTGTAAGTGGATTATATTTTAGATGCTGGTGAATTTATTAGCTCCAAACAGAGATCCAACTCCCCTGTGGGTCAAACCAGAGAGATCCTAGCTCTCTGCCAGGGAATTTTGGCTTTAATCTTGCCCCCAAACCACATACTAACCCTGTGATGATGGATAATTTACTTAAACTATTCAAGCCTGGGTTTGTTCAATATTGCCTATTAGTAATTAGTAATCTCATAGGGTTGTTGTGAGAATTAAATCAGATAATATATAAAAAACAGCATAGTTTCTGGCACATAGTAAGCTGTCATTAGTATTATTACTATTATTATTCCTTACAATTTCTTTGGTCAGTTTCCATTTTTAAAAAGTATTTCATAATGATAAAACATATTCATTATAGAAAACTTGTAAAAATTTTAACTAATACAGGAGACTATAAGAAAGAAAGCAAAAATTATCTGAAATCTCACCACCTAGAGCCAATTACCAAAATTCGTTAACCTTACTTTGCAGACCTTTATATGAAAACAAACAAACAGACAAAAAATATATATATGGACATTAAACTTTTTTTTTTATAGAAATAGCACTATAAAAAAAGATATAGCACTATAGGGGCACCTGGGTGGCGCAGTCGTTGAGCGTCTGCCTTCAGCTCAGGTCATGATCCCAGGGTCCTGGGATCAAGCACCGAGTCAGGCTCCCTGCTCAGTGGGAAGCCTGGTTCTCCCTCTCCTACTCCCCCTTCTTGTGTTTCCTCTCTTGCTTTCCCTCTCTCTGTTCAAATAAGTGAATTAAATCTTTAAAAAAAAAAAAGAAAAACCTAATAAAAAAATAATAAATTGCAATATATATTTTTTTCTCAGATATAAGTCTTGGAGATTGACCTACCTCAATTAATATATTTCTATATCATCCTTTGTGATGGGTGCACAGTATTCCATTGTGTGGATGTGCCACTATTTTTTAAAACTAATTTCCCTATAGATGGGCATAGATTGGCCTGTTCCTAAAATTATAGTACAGTGATAAATACATCTCATTAAAAAATTTTTTTTACATTAAATGAATACTATCTAGAGACTCCACAAAATAGATTAATAACATATTCAACATCTGCCTCTTAGGGCTTACTCTCTGATTTACCCTCAAATTCCCAAGAATTTAATCTTGTAAGAGAAGTCTGTCAAACTTCAACACCCCATCAACAGGAGTTCAATTAGTCTATTACATCCTTTGCTTTTTGCAGTTGCTTTGTAGTAGGAAACTGATTCTGCACATTTGGTGGATAATGCTGCTAATTCTGAAATGTTGCATAGTTGCTACCAGACCTGCTTTCAACGTCAGCCATCTCCTGGGAGGCAATCAACCTTGAGGTCATTCATCTTGAACTCCCACTTCACTAACGTTAATAATTTCAAAGAACTTGTTACTCTACTTTGCCACTCTCCTTTGGCCGGGGCCAGCCAGACATCATTCACAGGTCTCTCTAACTTCATGTCCTAGAGAGTAATGATTGAGTATCAATTCCTTATGCCCCAGAAGATCATGACTTACTTATGTAAATGCATTCCATTTCTTCTTAGGGACAAGTTAATATGTTGGAGATCTAATGGCCACCTTACTTAAGTCACAAAATCTATACTCCAATCCCAAAACACTGACTGTTTCTCACCCTATATTTACATAACCAAGAGATCTACTCATGTGATGCTTTATATTTTTCTTTTTTAAAGATTTTATTTATTTGACAGAGAGAGACACAGTGAAAGAAGAAGCACAAGCAGGGGGAGTGGGAGAGGGAGAAGCAGTCTACCTGAGGAGCAGGAAGCCCAATGCTCGATATCCCAAACCATAAGGTCTGGGATCATGACCTGAGCTGAGAGCAGACGCTTAATAATTGAGCCACCCAGGTGTCCCTATATTTTTCACTTTTATAAAAAATGCTGTAGGGTGCCTGGGTGGCTCAGTTGGTTGAGCATCTGACTCTTGATTTCAGCTGGGGTTACTGTCTTGAGGTGGTAGGACTGAGCCCCACATTGGGCTCCACACTCAGCAGGGAGTCTGCTTGAGAGTCTCTCTTTCCCTCTCTCTCTGCCTCTAGCCCCTACCCCCCTGTGCCACACACATACTCTTTCTCTCTAAAATAAATAAAAGAATTGGACACTTAACCTATGGAGCCACCCAGGAACTCTAATAAATAAATCTTTAAAAAAATAATAATGGGTCGGCTGGGTGGTGAAATTGAACATCGGACTCTTGCTTTCAGCTCAGGTCAAGATATTAAGATCCTGGGATTGAGCCCTGTGTCGGGCTCTGTGCTCAGTGTGGAAGTCTGCTAAAGTTTCTCTCCCTCTCTCTCTGTCCCTCCTCCCCCCACCATTCTGTCTCTCTCTCAAATAAATAAGTAAATATTTAAATAATAAAAATAATGTTGAATTCTTTCAAGACTTGAAAAGTAAATTTCAAAAATTAATAGCTGGTGGAAGAAGTGGATCTAAATGTACATCTGACTTCTTCCTGTTCCAAGTCCCATGAAACAGAATATGTTAATTTCAAAAACAATAAATCCCCAATAGGACTGAAAACCCAGAAATAACACTATTAACAGATCAGAATTTTTGAGGATACTCTGAAAAAACAAGACACAAATAGGAATAACAACTGAAATGCCAAGAGATTTTTATAGGGATCTACAGATGATTTTCAGATATATCTGGAAAACAAAATGTGCAAGAATAGCTAATTTTTCCAGTTGAAAAAAAATTATACCACACATAAAATAAATCCCATATGGATAATAAACAAAACAATTGTAAAGACAAAATCAACTATAAAAGAATAATTAGAAATTTAGAAAAAGAAAAAATGTATCCAAAATACATTCTCAATGTCAAACCAATAATAATCCAATAATATATATAATAATATAATAATTAATATAATCAAAGCATAATAATCCAATAATCCAATGTTAAAATGAGCAATGGATATGAAAAAGAAATTCACAAAAGAGTATATATAGTAAATCAATGAATATCTATGACAAATGCTGAAATACATAAGTAATTACAGAATGGCATAGTTAAATAATTATAACTACCATTTGTAATGTGTCATATTAATAGAAATAAAAAACAATAATAAAGATGCCTGGATGGCTCAGTTGGTTGAGCATCTGCCTTCTGCTCAGGTCATGATCTCCAGGTCCTGGGATCCAGCCCTGCACTGGGCTCCCTGCTCAGGGGGGAGCCTGCTTCTCCCTCTACCTGCCGCTCCCCCCACTTGTGCTCTCTCCTCTCTCTGACAAATAAGTAAATAAAATCTTTTTTTTTTTTTGACAGGGAGAGAGAGATCACAGGTAGGCAGAGAGGCAGGCAGAGAAGGGAGGGGAAACAGGCTCCCTGCTGAGCAGAGAGCATGATGTGGGGCTCGATCCCAGGACCCTGAGATCATGACCTGAGCCGAAGGCAGAGGCTTGAACCCACTGAGCCATCCAGGCGCCCCAGTAAATAAAATCTTTTAAAAATATATTGTTAACGTCCAATTATGGCAAAAGTTAGTGTGTTGGTTAGCTTTTGCTGTGTAACAAGCCGTCCTAAAACTTGTGGTTTAAAACAATGGCATTAATTATCACTCACAATTCGGGACATCAGTTGGGCAGTTATTCTGGTTCACTGATCTCTACATTTCCCAGAGGTTAGGCTGGGGCTTGGATGGTCCAGGACAACCTTATTCACATGCCTGGCAGTTGGCAGGCTGGTTGGTCCGGGGTCAGGGTCAGCAAACTACTCCCAACTGGGCCAAATCTGGCCACAGCTATTTATTTACACATTGTTTATGGCTGTTCTCACAACACAGCAGTTGCAAAAGAGGCCACATAGGCCACAAAGCTGAAAATATTTACCATGTGGCCCTTTACTCCTGGTCTAGGAAACCCAAGCTGGCAGTGCTTCTCTCTGCTTCACAGTTTCTCCCTGTCCAGTAACGTAGACTGGGTTCACTTACGTGGTAGCAACATTCCAAAAGAGTGAGAAAGTAAGCTACAAATAGCTCTTAAGGCCTAGGTCAACCTAAATGCAAGGAGTGGGGAAGCAGAATTCACCTCTGGGCAGAGGGAACAGCAAAGAATCTATGGCCAATTGCAATTGATCATAGTTAGTATAAATTGCCTTTTGAAGGCTTGTTTAGTGATACACATATTAAAATCCAAAATGTCCAATCCAAGAACTCCTGTGAAGGGAAGAAACTGATGCCAATGATTGACTCTGGAGTGAAGAACTAATAACTGGGAGACAGGACTAGGAAGAAGACTTGCTTTTCAATAGGACTGATTTTGTAGCTTTTGAATTTTGTACTAAAGGTAAAATTTTTAAAAATAAATAAATGCGTACATATTCTTTTTTTCCCCCAAGATTTTATTTATTTATTTGAGAGAGAGAGAGAGATCACAAGTAGGCAGAGAGGGAGGCAGAGAGAGAGGGAGAAGCAGGCTCCCCACCCAGCAGAGAGCCCGATGCGGGGCTCGATCCCAGGACCCCGAGATCATGACCTGAGCTGAAGGCAGAGGCTTTAACCCACTGAGCCACCCAGGCCTCCCTGTACATATTCTAACTAGCAATTCCATTTTTTTAAGTCGCATCCCAAAGAAATACATATTTACAGTGAGGTTGAGGTAGATACAAAGATGTTCATTGTTACATTGTTTATTTTACTTTATTTTGTTTAAAGATTTTATTCATCCATTTGACAGAGAGAGAGAGAGAGAGAGCACAAGCAGGGGGAGCAGCAGGCAGAAGGAGAGGAAGAAGCAGGCTCCCCACCAAACAAGGAGTCGGATGGAGGGGTGGATCCCAGGATCCTGGGATCATGATCTGAGCTGAAGGCAGATGTTTAACCGACTGAGCCACCCAGGTGCCCCTGTTACATTGTTTATTATGGAATGCTATGTAACTGTTATAATTAAATCAATCAATATCTACTGACATGAAAAGTCTCCAACATATAAAATAAAAACAAAGGAAATTGTGAAACAGTAAGTTTATACTTACTTATATAAGCAAAGACAAAACATATATTTCAACATGAATATCTAAACATAAAGGTAACCATAGGAAAAGATCTAAAAGGAAAAACTAAACTAATAGTAGTGGTTAACTTGCAGAAACTGAATTGGAATGTTAGAGGTGGGGCATGAGAGTTTTAAATGTTTTTTTCTGCATCATTTAAGTATTTTACAGTTGATAAGATATATTTGTATAACTTAAGAGTAGATCTAAAAATACCAAAAAGGAAAAGGAAAGAAGACAAAATCAGTCTTGTCAAAAAATAACCACAACTTCGGGGCACCTGGGTGGCTCAGTTGGTCAAGCCTCTGCCTTCAGCTCCTGTCATGATCCTGGGGTCCTAGGACTGAGCCCCACGTCAGGTTCCCTGCTCAACGGGGGAGCCTGCTTGTCCCTCTCCCTTTGCCCCTTCCTTGCTCATGCTCTCGCTCTCTCTCTCAAATAAATAGAATAAAATAAATTTTTTAAGATTTATTTGTTTAGGGGCGCCTGGGTGGCTCAGAGGGTTAAAGCCTCTGCCTTCGGCTCAGGTCATGATCTCAGGGTCCTGGGATCGAGCCCTGCATCAGGCTCTCTGCTCAGCGGGGAGCCTGCTTCCCCCTCTCTCTCTGCCTGCCTCTCTGCCTCTCTTTCTCTGTGTCAAATAAATAAATAAAATCTTTAAAAAAAAAGATTTATTTGTTTATTTGACAGAAAGAGAAACACAGCAAGAGAAGGAACACAATCAGGGGATTAGGAGAGGAACAAGCAGGCTTCTTGCCGAGCAGGGAGCCGATGCAGGGCTCGATCCCAGGACCCTGGGATCATGACCTGAGCTGAAGGCAGACGGTTAACGATGGAGCCACACAGGCACCCTAATAAAATAAAATCTTAAAAAAGAACAAATAACAAAACAAAACAAAACAAAAAACCCATAGCTTGAAATTCAAGTAAGAAATGACAGCTCGGGCTGCCTGGGTGGCTCAGTCTATTAAGCCTCTGCCTTCGGCTCAGGGATCGAGTCCTACATCGGGCTCTCTGCTCAGCGGGGAGCCTGCTTCTCCTCTCCCTTTACTTGCTGCTCTACCTGCCTGTGCACACTCTCTCTCTCTGTCAAATCAATAAATGAAAAAGTCTTAAAAAAAAAAAAAGATCAAAACAACAGCTTGGAGGGGAAAACAATGTTGGATAATACGGGATAAAAGAGATTTAGAAGATCTATCCAGAAGCTCCAACTCTGTTTAGTATGAGTTCCAGAAGGTAAAAACACAGAAAAGAATAGCGGAAGAAAAAAAAAAATAAATAAAGGAAGAAAATTTCCTAAAGCTGAGAATGATATAAGTCTTGAAACTGGAAGAGTTCACTGTGTACCAGACTGAATGAGTTCTTAAAGGCCCAAGCCAAGTCAAGTTGTTAGTGTGAAATCTAGTCCAATATGACTGGTGTCCTTATAAGGAGAGGAGATTAAGGTCACAGACAATGCAGACAGAGGAACAACCATATGAGGGCACAGTAAAAAGAGAGCCATCTGTGAGCCAAGGAAAGAGACCTCGGAAGAAACAAAATCTTCCAGCACCTTGATTTTGGACTTCTAGCCTCCCATATTGTGAGAAAACAAATCTTTGTTCTTTAAGCTGCCCAGTCTGTGTTTTTGTTTTGTTTTGTTTTGTTTTGTTGTTTTGTTTTGTTTGTTACAGCAGCCCTAGCAAATGAATGCAGCCTACTTGGTTGCATTTATTAAGTATTTTATTCTTTTTGTTGCTATTTGTTTTCTTAATTTTCTTTTGCTCATTCTTAGTGTATAAAAATGCAACTGATTTTTTTTTAAAGGTTTTATTTATTTATTAGACAGAGAGAGACACAGCCAGAGAGGGAACACAAGCAAGGGGAGTGGGAAAGGGAGAAGCAGGCCTCCCGCTGAGTAGGGATCCTGATGTGGGACTCGATCCCAAGATCCTGGGATCATGACCTGAGCCGAAGGTAGCCGCTTAACGACTGAGCCATCCAGGCGCCCAAAAAAATGCAACTGATTTTTGCATGTTAATTTTGCATCCTGAAACTTCACCAATTTTTAAAAATTCATTCTAACAGTCTTTTGGTGGATCTTTAGGGTTACTATGTATGATATCATGTTATCAGTCAATATAATTCATTTTACTTCTTTCTTTCCAATTTGGATGCCTTTTATTTCTTAATGTTGCTTAATTGTTCTGGGTAGAACTTCTAGACAATTTTGAACAGAAGTGGGAAAAGTAGGCATTTTTGTCTTGTTCATCCTTAAGAAAAGCATTTGGTCTTTCACCACTGAATATGATATTAGATATGGGCTTTTCATATGTTGATAGTTTCCTTCTATTTCTAGTTTGTTGAGTGTTTTTATCAAGAAAGGGTGCCAAACTTTGCCAAGTACTTTTCCTGTGTCAGTTGAGATGACGTGTTTTTTCCCTTCATTCTACTAATGTGATGTATTAATTGAGTTTCATATGGTAAACTATTCTTACATTCCAAGAATAGTCCCACTTGATATAATATACTTGTAAAATCTTTTTCATATGCTGTTGAATTCGGTTCACTAGTGTTTTCTTAAGGATCTGTTGTTCTTACATCATTGTTTATAAGAGACATTGATCTATAGTTTCCTTCTTTTCTAACATCTTTGTTTTTGTTTTTTAAAGATTTTATGTACGTATGTATGTATGTGTGTATTTGAGAGAGAGACAGAAATAGTGAGAGAAAGCATGAGCAGGGAGGGCAGGGAGAAGCAGGTTCCCCACTGAGCAGGGAGCCCCATGCGGGACTCGATGCGGGACTTGATGCGGGACTTGATGCGGGACTCAATGTCATAACCCTGGGATCATGACCTAAGCCGAAGGTAGACACTTAACCACTGAGCCACCCAGGCATTCCTGTCTTTGGTTTTGCTGGCGGGTTATTACTGGCTGCACAAAATGAGTTTGGAAGTGCTTCCCCGTTGATGTTTTGGAAGAGCTGAAGAAGGATTTGTGTTAATTATTTTATTTTATTTAAAAAAATTTTTAAAAGGTTTTATTTTCAAATAATCTCTACACCCAATGTGGAGCTTGAACTCACAACCCCAAGATTAAGAGTCACATGTTCCTTCAACTGTGCCAGCCAGGCAACCTGGTGTTAATTCTTTAAATATTCATAATTATTATTAAAACTACCAGAAAGTCAATGAAGTATGGACTTTTCCAAATGGCTAACTGAATGTTTGAATATAATTTTTAAAATTGTGTTATTGTGGTGAAATACACATAACATAAAATTTGCCATTTTAACCATTTTTAAAAAAATTATTTATTTATTTGAAGGAGAGAGAGCTAGCAAGGGAAAGCATGAGCAGGGAGGAAAGGGAGAAGGGAGCCCAACTCAGGGCTCGATCCCAGGACCCTGAGATCCATCACCTGAGCTGAAGGTAGACTGAGCCACCCAAGTGTCCCTCATCATAACCATTTTTTTTAAAAGATTTTATTTATTTATTTGACAGAGAGAGACAGCGAGAGAGGAAACACAAGAAGGGGGAGAGGGAGAGGGAGAAGCAGGCCTCCAGCCAAGCAGGGAGCGGGATTTGATCCCAGCACCCAGGGATTTAAGACGAAGGCAGCTGCTTAATGACTAAGCCACCCAGGTGCACCATCATCATTCTTTTTTTTTTTTTTTTTTTTTTTTAAAGATTTTATTTATTTGACAGCGAGAAACACAGCGAGAGAGGGGACACAAGCAGAGGGAATGGCAGCGGGAGAAGCAGGCTTCCCGCGGAGCAGGGAGCCCGATGCGGGGCTTGATCCCAGGACACTGGGATCTGACCTGGGCCGAAGGCAGACGCTTAACGACTGAGCCACCCAGGCGCCCCCACCATCATCATTCTTAAGTGTTCAGTTAAGTAGTGTTAACCTTGAATATTATTGTGAAATAGATCTGGAACTTTCTCAGTTTGCAAAACTAAAACCCTATATCCATTGAACATCAACTCCCCATTTCCTCCTCTCTCAGGGGAATTGGTAATCACCATTC
The DNA here is from genome assembly GCA_028646535.1 of Procyon lotor. Lineage (NCBI taxonomy): Eukaryota > Metazoa > Chordata > Mammalia > Carnivora > Procyonidae > Procyon > Procyon lotor. The sequence continues at coordinate 9,383,097 of CM053619.1, read as the reverse complement.
TACCTTCTGTTTCCAAGAATTTGACTATTTTATATAGCTTATATAAATGGAGTCATACAGTGTTTGTCATTTTATGACTGGCTTCTCTCATTCAAATACCATTTTAACCCATTGATTTGGATTGTTCTCTTGGTAATTCATTAGTTCTCACATATGCTTGGGTTTATTTCTAGACTTGTTTTCCTGACCTGTCTACCTATTTCCACACATGTACACAACTGTTTTAATTATTGTAGCTTTCTATTGTCTAACTCTTTTCTCACGTGTTTATGCTTCCAAATAAACTGTAGAACCATTTTGTGAAGTTTTCTACAAAAAAAATTTTATTTATTTATTTATTTATTTATTTATTTATTTTAAAAGATTTTATCCATTTATTTGACAGAGAGAGAGATATCACAAGTAGGCAGAGAAGCAGGCAGGGGTGAGGGGAAGCAGGCTCCCCGCTGAGCTGAGAGGCTGAAGACAGAGGCTTTAACAGACTGAGCCACCCAGGTGCCCCAAGGGGGATTTTTTAAATTGTCATTACATTAAATATACAAGTTTCAAGTTTGAGGTCAGCATCTCCACAATATTGACTGTTCCATTTGTATTTAATAAGACTTGATCCTAGCGTACAAGATGATTCACAGCAGAGTCCTGCCCCTCCTTTCCCGCCCATGTTTACTCTCCTGCCAGTCCAACTCCCCAATAATCTGGTCTCCAAACGTACTTCATGTTCTTTCCTGTCTCTCCTTCCTTGCTCAGGTTGGTCTTTCATCCTGAAATGTCCTCCTCTTCTCCTTGTCACAATTTCTACTGGTCCACATCCCACACAGATTTTATGTCCCATCGCAAATGCCACATCACCCTAATACTTCCTGATTCCTCCATCCAGATATGACCTGAAACTCTCTAGCCTCCCCTCAAAAAAGTGTGTCTCTTTATTAAGGTGCCCACCCCAATTTTCTCTGTAGTTATTTGTGTTCTCTTATTGGTCCACAATCAACAATTTTGCATTAGCGCAATAGGTTTCATCAAAGGGACCTCCTCCCTTTGTACCCTACAGCCTGAATACTTCAGTGGGCACAGGACATACAGAGGAAATGCCAGCCCTGTGGGCATCCAGAGCTACAAGCCTGGTGCGGGAACTCCAGGAAGTCCGGCCCCAGAAAGCAGGCGAGACGGGATTTTGCATAACATACAGCTGGGCTTCTCCTCTGAATCTTGGTCTCCTCGTCTGTCAAAGGAGAATTAACAGCAGTAGCCACTCCTTTCCAAGAATAGTGAGGCCTGGAAAAGAGCAATGGGGGTGCTTCTACATTGTCCACCAAGAGGCACATGGGGGGTTCCAGTAGCTGTTAGCGCTTCCCTGCCAGGCCGCCTACCACAGCCCTCCACCTCCGCTTCGTCCCAAGAGGGAGATCTGTGTCTCAAGGGAAGCCGTTCTCTCACACAACCGTTTCTTGTGTATCTCCTCACCGTCCACTGAGAGCCTATCATGTGCCAGGCAGTGGGGACACAGTGATGAAGGACCAGCCCTGCCTTCAAGGACCCCGGAGGCCAGGCCGAAAGGAGCCCGAGGGAGGGGCACAGTTTGGATCCTTTGTCCGCTGTTTAAAATGAAGACAAAGCAACTTCGCGAACAATCTCAGACTCGCGGAGGAGACGAGTGAGTAAACCGAGCCCAGCGCCAAGCCCGCAGTGCGCCTCTAAGCCGAGGGGGCAGGCAGGGCGCGGTCAGGGGCGACTTTGGGGCGGCGCTGACCTGGGTTTTCCGACGCCCCTCTGATTCCTGCGACGCCTACAGCGCTCGGGGTTCCTGCAGGCCCGGGCTTCCTCTGGGCCCCGCGGCCTGTGCACCACCAGGTCTCAGGGCTTTGGCCTCCGCGGCCCACGACCCTCGGATCTCCGGATCTCCGCCTCCTCCGGCTTCCGTGCCGCCGGGCGCCGCGCTCCCGCCCCGGGTCTTCGATCCCCGCGTCCCCCGGGCCCTCCGGCAGGCGGCCAGCACCGAAGTCGGCGCAGGCCTTCCCCGCCCGCCGCGCTGCGCTCTGGAGGGCGGCTGCTTTGCCGCGGCCCCGAGTGCGGGCGGTGCTGAGGCTGCAGGAGCGCGCTGGAGGCCGGCGCGGCCCGCAGAGCGCCGCCCGGGCCTGTAGCCTAGGCGCCCGCCTCCTTGGTGTCGCTGGGGCGCGGTCGCGGCCGCTCGCAGCCCAGGCCCTAAGGGCACCGATCCCTGGCGGGGGGTCGGCGGCGGGCGGGGTGCGCTAGGGAGGCGAGGGCCTGCCCGGAGTAGCGCTCGGTAAATACTAGTTAGTACTGCCTTTTCCTTAAATCCTCTCTTCTGACCTGCTCTGCTCCATTATACTTAATGTGACTTCTGGGAGGAGAATTTTACCCTCAAATAACGGATCTGAGTGTTTGCTATGGGCAAGGCACTGAGGCTGGGGCTTATTATAAAAACTGTATCTTTTCTAATTTTATTTTATTTTAAAGATTTTATTTATTTATTCAACAGAGAGACAGAGATAGAGACAGAGAGCAGGAGCAGGGAGGAGAGGGAGAAGCAGACTTCCGGCTGACCGGGGTGCGCCACTAGGGCCTCCATCCCGGGACTCTGACATGAGGACCTGAGCGGAGGGCAGATGCTCAACCGACTGAGCCACCCAGGAGCCTCTATCTCTTCTAATTTTAACAAGCACCGGATAAGATAGGGTATGTTATTTGCCCCATTTTAGTGACGAGTAAAGTAAAACTTAGATTAAGAATTCTGCGCAGGGAGGCACCTGGGTGGCTCAGTCGTTAAGCGTCTGCCTTCGGCTCAGGTCATGATCCCGGAGTCCTGGGATCGAGCCCCGCATCAGGCTCCCTGCTCTGTGGGAAGCCTGCTTCTCCCACTACCATTCCCTCTGCTTGTGTTCCCTCTCTCGCTGTGTTTCTCTCTGTCAAATAAATAAAAAATCTTTAAAAAAAAAAAAAAAGAATTCTGCGCAGGGTCTGGCAGCAAGGCAGTAGAGGAACCGGAACTCTAATCTGACTCTCTGGCTCCCAAGCGCTCATTTACCTCCACAATACAATGCCCTCCCCAGCACCCCTGCAGGTCCTGTAGGCAGGGGTCTTGGGGCCAAGTGGATTTTAGGCCCCTGAAGAATGGAAGAAAAACATGCATATTGGGTGGTTGTTCTTTTAAAAAAAACACTTCCAACTCAAAACGTATCTCTCTTATTTTTAATAATTTTTAAAAAGATTTTATTAACTTACTTACCAGAGAGAGAGAGAGCGAGAGCGGGCACACAAGCAGGAGCAGCGGAAGGCAGAGGGAGAAGCAGGCTCCCTGCTGAGCAAGGAGCCCAGGATCCTGACCTGAGCGGAAGGCAGACCCTTAACCAACTGAACCACCCTGGCATCCCAAAACATCTATCTTTTATTATTTAAGGTAGCTTGAATTGGGTGTTTTGCTACAACCCAATGTACACTTATTGAGACAAAATTTACTTGAGATAAAATTCACCATGTAAATTCATCGTGTATAATTTGGTAGTTTTTAAAGTGTACAATTTGGTGGTTTTTCATGTAGTCACAATGTTGTGCAACCATCAACAGAACATTTCATCACCCCAAAAGAAACTCCATAGCCATTAAGCAAGCAATCCCTCATCTTCCCCCTCCTACTAACCCCAAGGAACCACCAATCTAGTTTCTGTTTCTGTGGATTTACCTATTCTGAACATTTCATATAAATGGAATTATATAATATGTGACCTTTCGTGGCTGGCTTCTTTCACTTAGGGTAATGTTTTCAAGGTTCATCCATGTAGTAGCATGGATCAGTACTTTATTCATTTTTTTTTCATGGTCAAATCATAGTCCCTATGGATATGCCACATTTGTCTTATCCATTCATTAGTTCATGGACATTTACCTTTTTTTCTTTTTTCTTTTTTCTTTTTGGTTGTTGTGAATAAATGATGTTGAACTAGTCTGGTACAAGTTTTTGTTTGAACACCTGTTTTCAATTCTCCTAGGACTATATTCCTAGGAGTAAAAATGCTGATTCATGTAGTGACTCTGTATTAAATTTTTTAAGGTTAATGGCTGCATCATTTTACATTCAATCAGCAGTGTATGAATGTTCCAGCTTTTATTATGAAAATGATGAGTGTAGGGGCAACTGGTAGCTGGGTTGGTTAAACATCTGCTTTCTGCTCAGGTCATGGTCTCAGGCTCCTGGGATCGAGCCCCACGTCGGGCTCCCTGCTCAGCAGGGATCCTGCTTCTCCCTCTCCCTCTGATCTCAACTCATTCTCTCTCTCTCTCGTGCTCTTTCTCAAATAAATAAATAAATAAATTCTTTGAAAAAAAGAAAAGAGAATGAATGTCGTTTAAAAAAAAATAGTGCTACAAGATTTGTGGCAAAATACAACAGTATTTACCCAATCTGTCTCATTCCCAAGAGGCAAACACTTCCAACTCTTTTTTTTTTTTTAATTTTTTTAACACTTCCAACTCTTAACCGTTCCCCCCCCCACTGTTTTTCTCTGTATTTTAAAATAATATGCACGTGCTATAGTTTCATAGTTTATCAATTCTAAGCATGTGGTGACTTGTCAGTGTCTTGTCAGTATTCTATATTTTCTTTCTTCTACAATTTTTTGGTTTTCCTGAAATTATCAGCTTTCACATTTTCATTTGCTTAGTTTTCTAGATGACTGTTTCTATTTCATGACTTTCCCCCCCATACTCCCAAAATCTGTCACACGACTGTCAATAGTTTTCACACACACTCAGACACAGTTTGAAGCCTTCGCTCGTTCCATTTGCACTTTGAATTCTGGAGGCATCTATCTCACAGCCCTCTCTTCCTGCCCCAGTTGGGATTAACTGCACCCTCCTAGGGCCTATACACAGCTGGGCCCTGCTGGACCTACCTTCACCAGTGTCCTGGTTGGATCTCCAGTTTCCAGGGTCCAGGGCCTTCTCTTTTATGTTGTACATCCTCATGTTGCCAAAATGCATCCTCCAGGTGTATTCTAAGATTGTTTGGGAAATTGAATGTTGGAGCTCTTGTATATTTTTTTTTTTTTTTTAAAGATTTTATTTATTTATTTGACAGAGAGAGAGAGAGAGAGAGAGAGATCACAAGCAGGCAGAGAGAGAGGGGGAAGCAGGCTCCCCGCCGAGCAGAGAGCCCGATGTGGGGCTCGATCCCAGGACCCTGAGATCATGACCTGAGCTGAAGGCAGAGGCTTTAACCCACTGAGCCACCCAGGTGCCCCGGAGCTCTTGTATATTTATCAGGACATCTTTATTCTACCAATACACATGCTAGGCAGTTTAGGACAGATATAGAAATCACTTTTCCTGGGGTGCCTGGGTGGCTCAGTGGGTCATGATCTCAGGGTCCTGGGAGCCAGCCCCGCATCCAGCTCTTTGCTCAGCAGGGAGCGTGCTTCCCCACCCCCTCTGCCTACTTGTGATCTCTTTCTCTCTGTTAAATAAATAAATAAAATCTTTAAATCATTTTTCCTGATTAGTTTGCCTGTCCTTCCTTTCCTTTCCTTTCCTTTCCTTTCCTTTCCTTTCCTTTCCTTTCCTTTCCTTTCCTTTCCTTTCCTTTCCTTTCCTTTCCTTTCCTTTCCTTTCTCTCTCTTCCTTCCTTCCTTCCTTCCTTCCTTCCTTCCTTCCTTCCTTCCTTCCTTCCTTCCTTTCCCTCTTTCTTTCTTCTCTTCTTTCTTTCTTTTAAGTAATCTCTATGCCCAACGTTGGGCTTGAACTCACAACCCAAGATCAAGAGTCACATGAACTACTGACTGAGCCAGGCACCCCATTTTTTTGAAAGCAAAGCTTCATGGCCTTCTAATATCCAAAATGCCTCTGTTAGGAACCCAAATGCCACTCTGATTCTTGATGCTTTGTCTTTGACTTGTTTTTCCTTCTTTCTCTTTGGAAGCTTTTAGGATCTTCTCTTCATTCTTGGTGTCCTGAAAAAGTTTAATAATAAAATAATAAGTAATAAAAACTAAGTAATAAAAATTCATCCGTGTGAGGACAAATACCTGCATCATTAAACAAAATCATTAGGGGCGCCTGGGTGACTCAGTCAGTTAAGTGTCTGACCCTTGATTTTGGCTCAGGTCATGATCTCAGAGTCCTGGGATCAAACCCAGAGATGGACTCCATACTTAGCGCAGAGACTGCTGGAGAGTCTCTCTCTCCTGCCTCGCCGCTCCCCACTTGTGCTCATTCTCTCTCTCTCTCTCTCAAATAAATAAATAAATAAATAAATAAATAAATAAATAAAATCTTAAAAGACAAAAACAAAAGCAAAATCATTAAACAACAGTTTTTTGTGCTAGCCTTTTGGTGAACTCTTTCAACCTAGAAATCTAGGTTCTTCAGCTATGAGAAAATTTCCTATAGTATTTCCTTTGATATTTTAAAGAAATTCTTGTTATCGGGGCTTGTAGAATAATCTAAACCCACTCTTTTTTTTTTTTTTTAAAGATTTATTTATTTACTTATTTGACAGAGAGAGAGAGAGAGATACAAGTAGGCAGAGAGAGAGGGAGAGGCAGGCTCCCAGCCGAGCAGAGAGCCCGATGCGGGGCTCGATCCCAGGACCCTGAGATCACGACCTGAGCTGAAGGCAGAGGCTTTAACCCACTGAGCCACCCAGGTGCCCCTAAACCCACTCTTTTATAAATATCCAACAAATGCTTCCGGATGTTTCTGTGTTTTGTGTTTTATTGTGTTTTTCTGATTATAAAGATAATGCATGCTTATATAGAAAACTCAAATACCGGAAACTAAAATTTAACACACTTTTTAAAGATTTGCTGGAAGTGGAAAGGCAGTAATAGCAACACGAAGTTACTTTGAATAGTTGCATAGCATTCCATTGATGGCTTCAGTTAAAGTGATCTCCTTATGCCTTCTGCCCTGAGGGATAGTGGAGGTAGGGGAAGGGTCATGGAAAGATGAGGTTCAACTTGATGCTCCTGGAGGAGCTGTTGGGAGAGTGTCTGAATCTTCAGAGAGGCCCTTGGCCTGACCTCCCTAATGGTAGGGCTTAAAGCAGCGGCTCTCAAACCTCGAGGTGCACATGGATTATCTGAGGAACGTGTTAAAGAGCAGATTCTTAAGCCACACGTCAGAAGAGTCTTATTCCATCTGAAGAGGGTTCTGAGAATCTGCCTTTTTAAAAAGATTTTATTTGTTTATTTGACAGAGAGAGAGAGAGACAGGGAGAGAGGGAAAATACAAGCAGGGGGAGTGGGGAGGGAGAAGCAGGCTTCCTGCTGAGCAGGAAGCCTGATGTGGGGCTCAGTCCCAGGACCCTGGGATCATGACTTGAGCCGAAGGCAGACACTTAATGACTGAGCCACCCAGGAGCCCAGAGAATCTGCATTTTTAACAAGCACCCTGGCGGATTCAGATGGAGATGGCTGCTGGGCTACACTTGAAGAAACACAGAGCGGAGGGGGACGTCGGGGGGAGGAAAATAGTATTAGTTTAAGAAACAGGAGAGGTGAGGTGCCTGGGTGGCTCAAGCCAATGGGCGTCTGCCTTCGGCACAGGTCGTGATCTCAGGGTCCTGGGATGGAGTCTCGCATTGGGTTCCCCGCTCGGCAGGAGGCCTGCTTCTCCCTCTCCTCCACGCTCCTGCTCTCTCTCACTCTCAAAAGAATAAATAAAATCTAGAAGAAGGAGGAGGAGGAGAGGAGGGGGGAGAAAGGAGAAATAGGAGAGGCTGTGGGGGCTAGTAGGGGGGAAAATGAATTAAGCATCTTCGGTCACCCCAGGAGACCAGGCTTCAGTGTGCTTAGGGGTAGGACAGAACCCACAGATTTACCAGTTGGGCTTTGTTCTCCAAAAGGATTCAGGGATTCTGATGGTCATGTAGACAGACCTCAAGTCTCCCAGTCTATCCATAAATTTACATTTCCTCCCTTCCCTGTGGTCATTGTATTCAGTTAGGAATAGAGGTACATAGAAACATCAGCATGTTCACCCCCGGGCTCTGGCTGGGAAAGGTGGGATCCACTCTCTGTCATCAGAAGAGGTAGCCAAATTAGCGATGTTGCTAGAAAGAGGGAGAACCATACTAGAAAGAGGAGTGCCATGGGGCGCCTGGGTGGCTCAGTGGGTTAAAGCCTCTGCCTTCGGCTCAGGTCATGATCTCAGGGTCCTGGGATCGAGCCCCACATCGGGCTCTCTGCTCAGCGGGGAGCCTGCTTCTCCCTCTCTCTGCCTGCCTCTCTGCCTACTTGTGATCTGTCTCTCTCTCTGTCAAATAAATAAATAAAATCTTTAAAAAATAAATAAATAAATAAATAAAAAGAAAAGAAAGAGGAGTGCCTGGTTGGCTTAGTCGGTTGGGTGTCTGCCTTTGATTTGGGTCATGATCCCAGTTCTGGGATGGAGCCCTGCATCGGGCAAGGAGCCTGATTCTCCCTCTCTTCCCCACCTGTGTTCTCTTTGTCTCTCTCTCTCTCAAATAAATAAAATCTTGAAAGAAAGAAAGAGGGAAAGAGAGAGAGAAAGAAAAAGAAAGAAAGAAAGAAAGAAAGAAAGAAAGAAAGAAAGAAAGAAAGAAAGAAAGAAAGAAAGAAAAGAAGAACACCAAGTCTTGGAGAGAATGCAGTGTGACAAGAACTCTCATAAGTGGAACATAAATTGATCCGACCACTCTGAAAAAACAATTTGACTCAATAATTCCACTCCAGTGTACGTACCCCAGAGAAATTCATACACTTGGGCTCTAGGAAACATAAACATCCAGAATGTTCTTAGCAGCATCGTTGAAAACAGCAAAGAACTAGAAAGAATCCAAAAGCCCTTGGATAAAAAAAAAGTGGATAAATTCATTGTAGTGTATTCACACAATGGAACACTATATATAGTACAAAGGAACATTTACACACCAGCATGGAAGAATCTTAGAAACAATAATAAGTGAAAAAAGTAATTCAGGGAATAAATACATTCTTGTTCAATTTAAAAATAAAACTAAACCTTATACTGTATGGAGATTTATATATGAAAAAGTAGAAAGAAAGGCAAAATATTGTGGGACAAATTCAGAATAGTGGTCACCTTTGGGTCAGGCAGGGGATGAAACATTTGAGCATGGGCAGTGTTCCAGTTCTTAAGTGGGTGGTGGGCTCAGGGGCGTTTGTTTTACTATTATGCATATGACTGTTTGTACATAAATTCTTTTGGCTATATCAGGTATTTCAAATTTCAGTATTTATAAAAAAATAGAAAATTGAAATCCCTTGGCTGCTGTTGTGGTCTCTCAAAGTTATCATTCTTTGCACCCACCCATCTCTCTGCCAATAGACGCTATAGACCAGGAAGTAAGCTGTCAAGCGCGAAGAGGCCAATAGAAGCTTGTAAAAATCCACCTCCATCTGACCATTCAGAAACTGGGGCAAGCACCTATTCTGCCCCCTTCCCAGTCTGTGTCTCATAGACTGTACCTGTCACCAAGTGATGGCCTCTGATTGCACGGTCAGCTAATATGGCATTTTTCTACGACAACAGCTCTGTGCTAGGGACATTGTTTTCTGAACAAGCAAGCCGTCTTAGCAGTTGCTTTTCCTTATTCTAATGCATCGCTAGCACACACTCTTTTCCATTGACCAGTCTCACATCTGGCTGGGTCATCAGAACTTCCTTTCGCATCTCTGGTGATGTGCTTTTTTGGCTCCCTTCTTATTCCTTCTGAGCTCAGCAGCAGGCCTAAGGCTGTCCTGGGCCTTGAAGTTTCTCCCTCTGCCATGTTTCCTAATTCCAAGACCTTTGGAATTAGGGACAGAGCTCCTGAGGTGAGGTTTTGGCTTGACCAATGCAGCTGAATGGATTAAGGTTCTAAATAGATGAGTTCTGATCCCCTACAATCCCCAATCTGGCTGTGTGACTTGGGATGGGCCCCTCATTCCCACAGAGCCTATGGTTTGCCTAAGAGATGGAGAATATTGTCTTTTGGGATGTTGATAATGTGCAAGGACCATTAAGAGATAGAAAAGAACTTAAAGTTCATCTGGTTTAACCCACTTTTTAAAAAGTTTTATTTATTTGGGGCGCCTGGGTGGCTCAGTCGTTAAGCGTCTGCCTTCGGCTCAGGTCATGATCCCAGGGTCCTGGGATCGAGCCCCACATCAGGCTCCCTGCTCTGTGGGAAGCCTGCTTCTCCCGCTACCATTCCTTCTCCTTGTGTTCCCTCTCTCGCTGTGTTTCTCTCTGTCAAATAAATAAAATCTTTAAAAAAAAAAAAAGTTTTATTTATTTGAGTAATCTCTATACTCCACGTGGGGCTTGAACTCATGACCCCGAGATCAAGAGTCACACATTCCGGGGTGCCTGGGTGGCTCAGTGGGTTAAGGCCTCTGCCTTCGGCTCCGGTCATGATCTCAGGGTCCTGGGATCGAGCCCTGCATGGGGCTCTCTGCTCAGCGGGGAGCCTGCTTCCTCTCTCTCTCTCTGCCTGCCTCTCTGCCTGCTTGTGATCTCTCTCTCTGTCAAATAAATAAATAAATAAAAATCTTTAAAAAAATAAAAGAGTCTCACTCCGACTCACTTATGTTGAGGATGGAAAAACTAAGGCTAGGATGGGGACGAGACCTGGATGGGCCATGAGTGATTTAATGGCAGATATTAGAGTAGAACCCAGGTTTCCTGTCTTTCCATTACCTTGCCTCCCTGTTGCTTGCTGAGGCATGGAGGTGAGAGAGGAGGCCATACTTACTTAGTCCTGTCCCAGCTCCATCCGAGGCCAACACGCTCAATTCTTAGATGTTGCTTTTGAAATTGTTGGTGAGGCTGACACTATGTGGGGGTGGAAGGAATCTGCCTCACCTAGCAGCTAGTCCATTGCATAATCCGGCAAGCTGAGGCCTGAGACTCTTCTTCCCACGTTGGGCCCAGCTACAGAGAGGAAAGACCAGGGTGCAGAGAATAATAGAAAGGTTGGGCACTACCCCTACCTCTCCCTGTGAGGAGAAGAGAGGCCTGAGGCGAGGAAATGGGTGGCAGCTCTCTGCCCAAGTTGAAGGGGGCAGGGCTAGTCCTCTGGCTCCTCGTCAAAGAGGTCCTCTCTTCGCAGGAGGGAATTTGTGAACAAGGTCGAAAGGAGGAGGAAGAAGCTTTTGGCTTGGTCCTTCTTTCAGCTCATGAGTTGAGAGTTTATGTATGACACAGAGAAAAGGGAGAACATGGGGCAGAGAGCTGAGCTGGTCGGTGAGGCTGTTAGTGGAGAGCCTAATGGAGGCAGTGGAGACTGACTCCGTGCAAAGATGTCTGGGCTCCCAGCTTGGTCCCCTGAACTGTGAGGCAGCAGATTCTCCATCTGCTGAACTCATGGCCAGGACCGTACATGGTCTCTCACAACCCCTGACCCGCACACAGACTGTCATCCTTCAACCCCCATCTGAAACATGGCCACTATTCAGGAATCCCATCAAAGGCCCCTGAGCAACCTACTTAGACTTTTTAAAAAAATTATTTTTTAATTTAATTTAATTTTTTTAAAGATTTTATTTATTTATTTGACAGAAAGGAGAGAGATCACAAGTAGGCAGAGAGACAGATGGAAGCAAGTCCCCGCTAAGCAGAGAGCCCGATGTGGGGCTCGATCCCAGGACCCTGAGATCATGACCTGAGCCGAAGGCAGAGGCTTTAACCCACTGAGCCACCCAGGCGAAAATATTTCATTATTTTTAAAAAGATTTTATTTGTGTATTTAGAGAGAGAGAGAGAGTGCAGAGGAGGGGCAGAGGAGAAGGGAGAGAAAGAATCTCAAGCAGACTCCCCGCTGAACACAGAACCCAACACTGGGGCATGATCCCATGACCCTGAAATCATGACCTGCACTGAAATCAAGAGTCAGAAGCTTAACCAAATGAGCCACCCAGGTGCCCCCAAAATATTTTAAAAACACACCTCTGATATACTAATGTATGGATTTTTTAAAAAGCACATTAAATACCAAGGTCTGGTGATGATATAATCCTATATATTATAAAGGATATAATACCCTTATACTTTTGAAGTAGTGATAAATGTAAACAATATATCAACATATTGCAGCAACCATAATAAGATATGAAAATTGCTATTTCTACAGATGCCAAATGCACAGGTACTGTTAGTACAACAGTGGTTTGTTGCTACATATATCATTGAAAGAAATACTATGTTTCAGATACATATTAGTGAAAATAAAGATAAAATTTTTCCCCCATCATCAGAAGAAACTCATCTCTTCTCAGTCCTTATTTCTTCACTAGGAGCCATACACTGTCCCTGAGACTAGTAGAACAAAACTTACTATCTGGGCGCCTTGGTGGCTCAGATGGTTAAGCATCTGCCTTTAGCTCAGGTCATGATATCTAGGTCCTGGGATTGAGCCCCGCATCGGGCTCCCAGCTCAGTGGGGAGTCTGCTTCTCCCTCTGCATCTGCCTCTCCCCCTGCTTGTGCTCTCTCTGTCTCTCTCAAGTGAATAAATAAAATCTTTTTAAAAATAATAAGGGAGGGGCACCTGGGTGGCTCAGTTGTTAGGCGTCTGCCCTCAGCTCAGGTCATGATCCCAGAGTCCTGGGTTCAAGCCCCACATTGGGCTCCCTACTTAGTGGGAAGCCCGCTTCTCCCTCTCCCACTCCCCCTGCTTGTATTCCCTCTCTTGCTGTCTCTCTCTCTGTCAAAAAAATAAATAAAAAAATTAAAAAAAAAATAATAAGGGAGATAAGAATTCAAAAATCATAGAAAATTGGATTTAGTTGGTATAGAAGTAAGTAACTATATGTAACTTCCTTGATTGCTTCTCTGAGATCGCAATAACTGATATTTCTCTCTATGATCTTATATTCTGAAGAAAAAACTAAATAATGCATGCTTGTTAACGTACACTTAGGAAGAAGGATATAAGGAAAAAGGACAAAAAATATTTAGCATGATATCTAAGCAAGATAATTAAAAAAGGGTCCCCTGGGACTAAAGGGCATGGGGGGATTATGGGACCGCTGGAGGAGAACCTATCTCAGTTCCAATTGCAACATCAGTAGCAAATTAGAGAGCATGGAGAACAGAGCCCAGGTGACTCATTCACTCAGTGGTGATCAGCAGGTTCTAAACTTCAGAATTCTGAAATCTTTTCCCATCAAATACAAATGTCTTTTTTTTTTTTTTAAGATTTTATTTATTTATTTGACAGAGAGAAAGAGATCACAAGTAGGCAGAGAGGCAGGCAGAAAGAGAGGGAAGCAGGCTCCAGGCTGAGCAGAGAGCCCGACGTAGGGGCTCGATCCCAGGACCCTGAGATCACGACCTAAGCTGAAGGCAGAGGCTTAACCCACTGAGCCACCCAGGCGACCCCCAAGTATCTTTTTTTTTTTTTAAAACTTCCCTCTGGACCAGGGCTAGCCAGAAGGGACACCAAGAGAGTTGCTAAGGGCTGACACTGGAAGAGACCTGCTTTTTACAGACGAGGAAACTAAGGCCCAGCGATGAAGTTAGTGTAAAATTAGCATTGTTTCTTCGTTAAATATTTTAGAAGAATTCAAATGATAAAGCCATCTGGGCCTGGAGTGACTTGTGGTGATGTTTTTAAGTATTGATTTGATTTCAATCGTAAGTATGGAACTATGCATATTTTCCCTTTCTTCTTGTGTCTATTTTGTAAATTTTATTTTTTCTCATATTTGCTCAGGTCAATAAAAGGGAGAAATTACCGGAATAAAGTTGTCCATAATATCATTAAAAATATCTGTAGACTCTATAATGATATGTGGGTTTTTTAATTCCCAATAATGGTTATTTTTCTTTCTAAGGTTTATTACTTTATTTGAGAGAGAGAGAGAGAGAGAGTGTGAGCAGGTAGAGTGGCAGAGGGACAAAGAGAATCCTAAGCAGAATGCAGAGCCCAACGTGGGGCTCGATCCCAGAACCCTGAGATCATGACCTGAGCTGAAATCAAGAGTTGGTCGCTTATGCGACTAAGTCCCCCCGGACGTCCTCCAATAATGGTTATTTAAACATTTTCTTTTCTTGTTCTTGATCAGTTGTGCCAGGGGTTTAGCCATTAGTCCTTTCAAAATATGAACATTTGTCAGGGCGCCTGGGTGGCTCACTGGGTTAAAGCCTCTGCCTTCGGCCCAGGTCATGATCTCAGGGTCCTGGGATCGAGCCCCGCATCAGGCTCTCCGCTCAGCCAGGAGCCTGCTTCCCCTCTCTCTCTGCCTGCCTCTCTGCCTAGTTGTGATCTCTCTCTCTCTGTCAAATAAATAAATAAAATCTTTAAAAAAATACAAACGTTTGTCTTTATTAATATTCTCTGTTTTATGTCTGCCTTCTACTTCACTAAGTTCTGCACTTAATAATTTCTTCTGCTATTTTCTTTGGGTCTAATCTGTCATTTAAAAATACTTCTTGGGGCGCCTGGGTGGCTCAGTCATTAAGCATTGGCCTTCAGCTCAGGTCATGACCCCAGGGTCCTGGGATGGATTTCTGCATCGAGCTCCCTGCTCAGCTGGGAGCCTGCTTCTCCCTTTCCCACTCTCCCTGCTTGTGTTCCCTCTCTCGCTGTGTCTCTCTCTGTGTCAAAAAAATAAATAAAATTTAAAAAAAAAACAGTAAAAATACTTCTTGACATGGCTGCTTCAAACATTGATTCTTAATCTCTCTTCCCCTCTAATATATGTACTCAAGGCTATAAACTTTCTGTTAGCACAGTTATATCCCATAAGTTTGGGTATGTCATATTAAATTAGCATTTAATTGAAATTATTTCCCCATTTACCCTGGGAATTCTTCTTTGACCTCCAGATTATTTAGAAATATATTTTAAAACTTTTATGCATTTCCTAATTGACCTTTCTGTTATTTGTTTTTTTTAAAGCAGGCTCCATGCCCAGGGTGAAGCCCAATGCAGGGCTTGAACTCACGAACTTGAATTCAAGACCTGAGTTGAGATCAAGAGTCAGATGCCTAACTGACTGAGCCACCCAGGCACCCCCTCTGTTACTCATTTTGAGTTTTATTACACTGTGGTCAGTGAAAGTTCTCCATATGATTTAAATACTTTAAAATTTGCTGATACTCAAAAATATTGTCACTTTACTAATTTTGATACATGTTTTATCTACCTAATTTGTGTTCTGCAATTGTTGAGTGTTTTACAAATGTTAATGAAATCAAGTTTTTTAATTGGTGAAATCTTTTATATCTGATTACTCATCTGCTTGTTCTTTAGTTACAAAGAGAGGGCTTGGGTTTTGTTTTTTTTTTTACATTATTTATTTGACAGAGAGATACAGAGCACAAGTAGAGCAGCAGGCAGAGAGAGAGGGGGAAGCAGGTTCTCCACTGAGCAGGGAGCCCGAAGTGGGGCTCAATCCCAGGATGATGGAATCATGATCTGAGCCAAGGGCAGCCGCTTAACTGACTGAGCCGCTTAACTGACTGAGCCACCCAGGCATCCTGAGAGGGTTATTTTTTTTTTTTTTTAAGATTTTATTTGTTTAGAAGTGAGAGAGAGAGAGAGAGAGAGGGAGGGAGGGAGCTCATAAGCAGGGGGAGGGGCAGAGGGAGAAGCAGTCTCCCCACCAAGCAAGAAGCCTGATATGGGTCTCCATCCCAGGACCTAGAGATCATGACCTTAGCTGAAGACTGATGCTCTTTTTTTAAAAAAACATTTTATTTATTTATTTGACAGAGAGAGACACAACAAGAGAGGGAACACAAGCAGGGGGAGTTGGAGAGGGAGAAGCAGGCCCCCCACCCAGCAGAGAGCTCGATGTGGGGCTCGATCCCAGGACCCTGAGATCGTGACCTGAGCTGAAGGCAGACGCTTAACAACTGAGCCACCCAGGTGCCCCTGAAGACTGATGCTTAACGGTCTGAGTCACCCAGGTGTCCCTTTTTATTTATCTTAAAAGATTTAAAAATAATCTCTGCACCCAAGGCAGGGCTTGAACTCACAACCCCGAGATCAAGCATAGCATAGTCTGGGTCCCTGGTGGTGCAGTTGATTAAGTGTCCGACTCTTGGCTTCAGCTCAGGTCATGATCTCAGAATCTTGAGACCAAGCCCTGCATTGGGATCCATGCTCAGCACAGAGTCTGCTAAAGTTTCTCTCTCTCTTCCCCTCTGCCTCTCCCTGCACTTGCTCCCTCTCTCACGCTCTCTTTCCCTCTAAAATAAATAAATAAATATTTAAAAGAAAAAAAAAAAGAGGGGCACCTGGGTGGCTCAGTGGGTTAAAACCTCTGCCTTCGGCTCAGGTCATGATCTCAGGGTCCTGGGATCGAGCCCCACATCGGGCTCTCTGCTCGGCGGGGAGCCTGCTTCCTCCTCTTTCTGCCTGTCTCTCTGCCTACTTGTGATCTCTGTCTGTCAAAAAAATAAATAAATAAAATCTTTAAAAAAAAAAAAAAGTAGCATGCTCAACTGACCGAGCCAGCCAGGCACCCCTGTTTCTCACTTCCTTTAAAAATTGTTCTTTTTGGGGCGCCTGGGTGGCTCAGTGGGTTAAAGCCTCTGCATTCAGCTCAGGTCATGATCTCAGGGTCCTGGGATCGAGCCCCGCGTCGGGCTCTCTGCTCAGCAGGGAGCCTGCTTCTCCCACTCTCTCTCTGCCTACCTCTCTGTCTACTTGTGATTTCTCTCTGTCAAATAAATAAATAAAATCTTAAAAAAAAAAAATTGTTCTTTTTTGGGGGACACCTGGGTGGCTTTGTCAGTTAGCGGCTGCCTTCAGCTCAGGTCATGATCCCAGGGTCCTGGGATTGAGTCCCACATCAGGCTCTCTGCTCAATAGGGAGCCTGCTTCTTCCTCTGCCTGGTGCTCCCCCTGCTTGTGTTCTCTCTCTCTGGTAATAGATAATAGATAAATAAAATCTTTTTTTTTTTTAAGGTTTTATTTATTTGACACAGAGAGAGAGAGATCACAAGTAGGCAGAGAGGCAGGCAGAGAGACGGGGAAGCAGGCTCCCTGCCGAGCAGAGAGCCCGATGCGGGGCTCAATCCCAGGACCCTGAGATCATGACCTGAGCTGAAGGCAGAGGCTTTAACCCACTGAGCCACCCAGGTGCCCTGATAAATAAAATCTTAAAAATTTTTTTTTAAATAAAAAATTGTCTATTTTTTATTTTATTTTTTAAAAGATTTTATTTATTTATTTGACAGAGAGAGAGAGAGCACAGCAGGGGAGAGGCACGTGGAGGGAGAAGCAGGCTCCCCACTGAGTGAGGAGCCCAATATGGGATTTGATCCCAGGACCCTGAGATCACGACCTGAGCCGAAGGCAGACTCCTTATTGGATATATCATTCGCTTATATATCTCTCCCATTCAGTAGGTTGCCTTTTGTTTTGTTGATGGTTTCCTTGGCTGTGCAAACCTTTTTATTTTGGTGTAGTCACAATAGTTTAATTTTGCTTCTGTTTCCCTTACCTTAGAGACATATCTATAGAAAAATGTTCCTGTGGCTGATGTCTAAGCAATTACTGCCTATGTTTTCTTCTCAGAATTTTATGGTTTCAGGTCTCACACTGAAGTCTTTAATCCATTTTTGGTTTATTTTTGTGTATGGTGTAAGAAAGCGGTCCAGTTTTATTCTTTTCTGTGTGGCTGTCCAGTTTCCCCAACACCATTTATTGAAGACACTGCCTTTTTCCCGTTGTACATTCTTGCATTTTTGCCTCCTTTGTCGTTAATTAATTGCGTAAATGTGTGGGGTTTTTTCTGGACCCTCTATTCAGTTCCATTGATCTATATGTGTATTTCATGTCAGTACCATACTGTTTTGGTTACTAAAGTTTTGTAGTATATCTTGAAATCTGGGACTATGATACCTCCAGCTTTGTTTTTTTTCAAGATTACTTTGGCTTTTTGGGGTGTTTTGTGGTTCCATACACATTTTAGGATTATTTGTTCTAGTTTTATGAAAAATGTTGTTGGTATTTTGATGGAGATTGCATTAAGTCTTTAGATGGTTTTGGGTTGTACAGATGTTTTAACCATATTGTTTCTTCCAATGCATGAGGATGAACATCTCCCCAGTTGTTTGTGTCGTCTTCAATTTCTTTCATTAATGTTTTATAACTTTCATCTTAATCTTTTTTTTAAAAGAACAAGATTTTGCTTTTTTACTTACTCAAAAGAGCTTCATTTTTTTCTTTTCTTTTTTTTTTTTAAAGAAGCTCCATGCCCAGCATGGGGCCCAATGTAGGGCTCGAACTCACAACCCTGAGATCAAGACCTGAGCTGAGATCAAGAGTCGGACGCATAACTGACTGAGCCACCCAGGTGCCCCCAAAGAGCTTCATTTTTAAATTTAGTGTTCTGACCCTGCGCTTGTACCTTCAACACTTTCACAATTTTCTACTCCTCAATAAGGAAAGCACACTTGATCCTGTCATGAACACACTTAGCACAGGGGACCCCCACAGGCTCCACTGACATATTTTTTTCATTTTGGACAACCTCATAGGAACTATAGGTGTCACAGCCCCTTGAAGTTGGCCTGGGCACACGCCATAGTGGACTTTGGTGCTTTCCCCGCCTTCTTGGTATAAAAGCAAATCATTTTATTACTAGGGGTTCCGGACAGCCTAGTTTTGTTAGAGGCTGTGTCATGGACAGACTGTGACAGTATGTCAAACAGTGGACCATTCTGAATGCTGTAGATGCCATCCCTGGAAGAGTCAACTTAACCATTTTTAATGGTTTAATGACACTAAGTACATTGACATTATTGTGTAACCAATCTCCAGAACTCTTTTCATCTTATAAACTGAAACTCTTTACCCATTAATGCCCTGCTTCTTCCCTCCAGCCCTTGACATCCACCATTCTATCTCTATGAATTTGACTATTCTAGGCACCTCATATAAGAAGAATCATACAATACTGGTATTTTTGTGACTGATTTATGTCACCTAGCATAATGTCCTCCAGGTTCATTCATATTGTCGAATGTGTCAGAATTTTCTCCCTTTTTAAGGCTCAATAGTATTCCTCTGTGTGTGTGTACATGTGTGTGTGTACATACCACATTTTGCTTATCCATTCATCTGTTGTGAATAATACTGCTATGAACATTGGTGTACAAATATCCCTTTGAGACCCTGCTTTTAATTCTTTGGGTTATATTTCCAGGGGTAGAATTGCTGGATCACATGGTAATTCTATTCTTAATTTTTGGAGGAACCACCATACTTTTCTTTCCACCACTTTATATTCCTACCAACAGCGCACAAGAGTTCCAATTTCTCCATATCCTCGCCAACACTGGTTTTCTGTGTCTTGCATTTTTTAATAGTAGCCGTTCTAATGGGTGTAAGGTGTTATTTCATTGTGGTTTTGATTGGCATTTCTGTAAGGATTATGTTGTTTGCATATATTTTTGTTTGCTTTTTGGACATTTGTATATTTTATTTGGACAAATGTCTATTCAAGTCCTTTGGTCATTTTTATTTTGGATTGTTTGTTTTGTTGTGGTGGTTGTTGTTGAGTGCATGGTTTTTGCATTCTTTTACTTCCGTCCTTCCTGTAGCCTTATATTTAAGGTGTGCCTGTTGTAAGAAGCATATGCTTTTTTAAAATCTAGTTTGAGGGGCACCTGGGTGGCTCAGTTGGTTAAGTGTCTGACTCTTGATTTCGATTCAGGTTGTGATCTCATGCATGGGTCATGGGGGCCAGTCTTGTGTCGTGCTCCACACTTAGCAGCGAGCCTGAAAGAGTCTCTCCCTCTGCCTCTCTCCCGCCTCTCTCTCTCTCCCCCTCTCTCAAGCAAATGAATAAATCTTTAAAAAATAAGTAAGTAGGGGCACCTGGGTGGCTCAGTCGTTAAGCGTCTGCCTTCGGCTCGGGTCGTGATCCCAGAGTCCTGGGATCGTGCCCCGCATCGGGCTCTCTGCTCAGCGGGGAGCCTGCTTCTCCCGCTGCCATTCCCTCTGCTTGTGTTCCCTCTCTCGCTGCGTTTCTCTCTGTCAAATAAATAAAATCTTTAAAAAAAAAAAAATAAGTAAGTAAAGGGGGCACCTGTCAGTCATTAAGCATCTGTCTTTGACTCAGGTCATGATCCCAAGGTCCTGGGATCGAGCCCCTCATCGGGCTCCCTGCTCAGCAGGAAGTCTGCTTCTCCCTCTCCCACTCCACCGGCTTGTGTTCCCTCTCTTGCTGTCTCTCTCTCTGTCAAATAAATAAATGAATAAAATATTTAATAAACAAACAAACAAATAATCTAGGTTGAGGGACACCTGGCTGGCTCGTCAGAAGAGCCTGTGACTGTCGATCTCAGAGTTTGTGAATTCCAGCCCCACATTGTGGGGTGTAGAGATCACTTAAAAATAAATAAATAAAACTTGTAAAAAAAAAAAAGAGAGAGAGAGCTTATGTTCTTCTTCTTCTTCTTTTTTAAGACTTTATTTATTTATTTGACAGAGAGATAGAGAGAGAGCACAAGGAGGCAGAGTGGCAGGCAGAAGGAGAGGGAGAAGCAGGCTCACCACCGAGCAGGGAGCCCGATGCGGGGCCCTATCCCAGGACCCTGGGATCATGACCTGAGCTGAAGGCAGTGGCCTAACTGACTGAGCCACCCAGACACCCCAAGAATCTTTCTTTTAATTGGAGTATTTAGCCTCATTATAATTACTAATTATTATCTATTGTTGCATTACAAATTACCCCAAAACTTAATGGCTTAGACCACAATAAACATTTAGCAGAAACTTAGCAGGATGATTTGGCTCATGGTTTTTCATGAGGTTTCAGTCAAGATATCAGTGAAGGCCACAATCATCTAAAGACTTGACTGGAACTGAAGGGTCCACTTCTCTGATCTCTCACTCACAGAGCTGTTGGCAGGAGGCCTCCATTCCTTGCCATAGAGACCTTTCCATAGGACTGTTTGAGTGTCCTCACAACATGACAGCTGGCTTCTCCCAGAGTGAATAATCCAAGAGAGCGAAAGCAAGGAAATGTCTATATAGTCTTTCACCATCTACTCTCAGAAGTCACATACCATCGCTTCCATTATATATATTACAAGTCACTAAGTCACTCAAGGCAAGGGAAATTAGGCTCCTCCTTTATAAGCAGAAGTAGTCAAAGAGTTTGTGGATATATCTGAAAACCACTGCCATCTCTCTGGTCAGAAATTATTTACATTTCTCATACATCCAAAATACATTTACTCTTCTATGATCTCCCAAAGTCTCAACCTGTTACAGTGTCAATTCCAAGTCCAGAATGTCATCATTTAAATTAAATCCAGGTGCAGATAAAGATCCTTGGGTCTGGTTTCTCAAGTGCAGTACCTCTTGATTGGAAAGCCTGTGAAGTAAAGAGATAGGTCTTCCATACATTCAACATTTAGTGACGTAGATAAATGCTACAGACCCTCCCATTCAAAAAGGGGGAAAATGGGAGGCACAAAGGAGTCAATGGTTCACAGCAATTCTGAAATTCAGTTGGGCACAAGCTCATAGCTCCCTGATTAGGACTTAAGGTCTCAGAATAATCCTTCATGACTCTCAGCTCCATTGAACTCTTGATTCTGCCATCCAAGTCATCCTTCTGCATCTATGAAAGGTAGGTTGCATTTTCAGCTGGCCAGGTATTTGTTTGTTTGTTTAAGATTTCATCCATTTATTTGACAGAGAGAGAGCACAAACAGGGGAAGGGGCAGAGGGAGAGGGAGGGGGAGAAGCAGGCTCCCAGGTGAGCAGGGAACCTAATGGGGACCCAAGCCCAGGACCCTGAGATCATGACCAGAGACAAAGGCAGCTGCTCAACCGACTGAGCCAACCAGGTGTCCTCAACTGATTAGTTTTGCCACCTTTCTTACTGCTAGATTTGGGGAGGCAGGGTGTGGCCCATAGCCCTCTTTTCATTGATGTGGTTTCAGTCCCTTCCAGTCCAAACTGGCAGTGGTTATGTCAATGTATCTATTATCGATCCTATTATTTTTGGAACTTCACTCCCTTAGACAAAAGCTATATCCACAAGTCTTTTCTAGATAATCCCTCCTGTATCTTGGGATTTTGCGGAGACTGGAGGAGGAATAGTTATTTTACGAGATTGCTGCCAAGTCTACACACACACACATAGCTGATCCCACTCTGCACACTTCCAACATGAGTGAATTTCAGTTACCACGGTTTAATAAAGTAATACCAGTGCCCCAACAACATAGTTCTACTTGTAGTTGCCACAGTATATCACCTGTGAGTAATTAACTGTGTAAAGTGCAAACTTCATTGCTGGCAAATTTAGTCCACACATCACCATGTGAATAGGGTGCACATCATGATCAGTGACTGATCAGGTCACTTCTTTTCAGATCTGTTGGTGATTGGTTAATGTCGATCTGTTATTCAATTCACTCGCAGACAGCAAATTATGTCTCTGTGTTTCCTCCTTGTCTCCCAGTGATAAACCCAAATGACATTTTACAAAAAAGGACAATCCAAAGAGAGAATTGGCCAACAAAGATAAAAGTGAAGGAAAGAAATGAAAAATGAAAATGTTAGAAGTCAAACTGGATGTGATTAGGAGATTTAAAGACAATGACAACAAAGCAAAGATAGGAAGAAAACAAATAATACATTGTATGTTAATTAAAAAAATAAAATGAATGAGATATGCTAGTAGATAGCAAAGTAGAGGAAAGAAGGAATTTTCTTCCAGTTTCTTCAAATAATTGTCTAGTCTCATAGTTAACATTTTTAGGCAGAAAGAATAAAAATTTAAAAAAAAGGAAGAGACCTAGACCCATATGAAGCTATCCTATGAATCATATTGAAAAAGTTTGAGAAATATGAAAAAAAAAAAACAAGAAGTCACTCCAACAGCTTTTCGTGTAAATTGAACAAGAAACAGAAAGCCACTTATGGATGAAGTGGAGTGTTTACTTGCACTTCTGACTGAAGAACATAATAACTTTTTTTAAAAATCAGTTTGGCTGGGGCGCCTGGGTGGCTCAGTCATTAAGCGTCTGCCTTCGGCCCAGGTCGTGATCCCAGGGTCCTGGGATCGAGCCCCACATCGGGCTCTCTGCTCTGCGGGAAGCCTGCTTCTCCCGTTACCGTTCCCTCTGCTTGTGTTCCCTCTCTCGCTATGTTTCTCTCTGTCAAATAAATAAAAAATCTTTAAAAAAAAAAACCGCAACAAAACACTGTATGATAACTAACTCGAATTAAAAAAAAAAAAAATCAGTTTGGCTAACATTCAGGCCAGTGTTGAAGTTAATAGCCATATTGGAAGAAAATGATTGTTGTAAAGGACTGAAGAAAACCCTTTCACTGCTATAATGGCTGGTTCTACTATTTCAGAAATCAGCATGAATTGATTAATATTTTTAAAATTTTATTTATTTGAGAGAGAGAGAGAGAGAGTGTGCACATGAGCTGGGGGAGGGGCAGAGGAAGAGAAGCAGACTCCCCATGGAGTGGGGAGCCCTACCCAGGGCTCAATCCCAGGACTCCGGGAATCATGACCTGAGCTAAAGGCAGATGCTAACTGACTGAGCCACCCAGGTGCCCCTGAATTGAGAAATATTAAGCTAAACTGGTGGGACTACTAGTGCAGATAAGGTTGCTGCTTTGACATTTGCATCCTGATTCTAAGGCGGGTACTTGTACAAAAACATGAAATTACCCTAGAGAAAATGATACTGGTAAAAAAAACTTAACGTTGAAGGAACTCTCAGAGATATTTCATGACATTGAAGGATAAAATGCTGGAAGCCGACCCAACTTAGAAAGGAATATGATAGTTCACCAAGCCATAGAAAATGATGCTTGCGGGGCACCTGGGTGGCTCAGTCGGTTAAGCGTCTGTCTTCAG
>CM053619.1:9282243-9359167 GCA_028646535.1 Procyon lotor | reverse complement strand
GTGTCAAATAAATAAAAATTTTTAAAAATCTTCAAAAAAAAAAAAATGATGCTTGCTCTGTAAACTATATGATGAGAAGGCAAGCATTGTTGACAAGTTTTTTAACAAAGAAATAAAACATTTTAATTTTTCAACATTTTAATGTTTTAAATAGCCGTGTACTAAATAAATACTAACTTTTCTTTTTTCATTTCTCTATACACTTATAACAGTAGAGAGTTTTTAATGTTTTGACCAAAATATTTAAAGATCATGGAACAATCATCCTTCTTCTCCCTGACTATTTGGATGGCTTTAAATAGTTTCAGCTCGCACCATCATTTTTTACAGTCCCGCATTGCCCTGCAAAGCAAAGACGGCCTGTATATATTCATTACAGAGATTTGACCTTTTCTAATTGTTAGCTGGTTAAGCAGTTTCTGGAAGGCTGTTGTCTTCACATCTGATGCTGGAGCTTGAAATCTACAGGGCAGGCATTTGGGCATGGACAATGGATTTAGAGTGGCCATGAGGAAGAATAAACTGTAACTCACAAGCATGAGCCGAAGTCCATGAGGACTGACAGAAGCCCCTGTCAGTTCTTTTTGCCTCTAAAGTTGATGGGGTGGGAGTCCTGCAGAAGTCAGGGCTCTGTGCACAGAGCTATCACCCACACCTGGCCCAGGAGTCAGAGAAGCTGAAGGAAGATCCAGCGGAAGGCAAAGCAGTTACACCCATGCCCACTGCCCCACACTAAAGAGATGAGACAGCAGATAACTGGCAACGGGTGTCAGCTACAGGATGGCTGCTCCTTCACTTCTGCCCTCCGACTTCTCAGCAAGAATCTCTCTTGTGGCTCATGCTAATTGGAAACATACTGAAGAGAGAATTCTGGGAAATGTAATTCAGCCTAGTCAAGCTGATACGCTTCAAAGTTGTCATACTTAACTCTATAGCTTATTGGTTATGAATACATGCCCCAGAGACAGGCTTTCTAGGTTTGAATCACAGCTCCTTTCTCTCAAGCTCTGTGTCTGAGAGTAAGTTACTTAGTCTTCCTGTACCTCCGTTTCCTTGCCTATTAAATGAAGAAGGACTTACCTTAGAAGATTTGTGTGAAGTTTAAATGAGGTAATATATATTAGCTGTTGATTATATTATTGATATATTATCAATAAAACTTAGTCCATTGGAAAAGCTCAATAAATATTGATTATTATTAGTTGTGTGATCATGGGCAAATCATTTAATCTTTTTGATCCCTGGGTTTTTCATCTGTAGAGTGGGGATAACTTCCGTGGCTGATTTCGAAGGCTTCTCTTGAGAAACCAATGAAATGACCCATCTTAAAGTCTTACTCAAATATGAATAGTAGTGATGGTGATGATAAGCACCTCTCTTAGCTCCTTCCAGTCTCAGGACTGTTACCTTCCCCAGTGACTAATCTAAAGAGCTCTTCAGTGATTATTCATTAGAAAAGTGATTTTCCAAATAAGTCATATTAATGTAAGATATTGATAATAGGGGAAACTGGGTAGTGGGGGGCAGTACGTGGAACTCTTTGTACTATCTTTGCAGTTTTTCTCTAAAACTAAAACTTTTCGGGGTGCCTGAGTGGCTCAGTGGGTTAAGCCTCTGCTTTCAGCTCAGGTCATGATCCCAGAGTCCTGGGATCGAGCTCCACATCGAGCTCCCTGCTCAGCAAGGAGTCTGCTTCCACTTCTGCCCTTTACTTTGCCTGTGCATGCTCTCTCGCTCTCTCTCAATCTCAAATAAATAAATAAACAAACAAACAAATAAATCTTTAAAAAATAAAATAAGACTACTCAAAAATTTAAAAAATATTTTAAAAACCCAATCATAAAAATAAAATTGGTTCTCAAACTTTAGCAGGCATCAGAATCCCCTGGAGTGCTTGTTAAAATGCACCTTGCTAGGCCCACTCCCTGAGTAGTGATTCACTAGGTCTGGGGTGGGGCTGGAGACATTGCATTTCTAATAAGCCCTGCTGACTCTGCTGGTCTGAGGATCACACTTTGAGAATCACTGACTTCAGATTTCAACTGTATGGACTTTCCTGTATTTCCCGTGAACAGAGGCTCCCATTCATCATAACCTGTCATTTCTTGGCTCATTCGTCCATGACATCATCCAACATTGACTTACCAAGCAAGAAGGAGACAACCGATGACCAGCTTAGTCACTCAGCAGGACAGTTAAACAGGGCCCAGAAAATTCCTTTTACCTTCCTCCCCCTTTTCTCCAACCTCTTCAAAGCTCTAGGCTACTGTACTAAAAACAAACAAACAAATAAATAAACCCAATATGATAATAAATAAATAAATAAGTCAACTATATTTCAATTTCAAAAAGTTCTAGGCTGTAGATCAAGTCATGTTTAAACTAATACACACACACACACACACACACACACACACGCACACGCACATACACATATTTAAATATATAAATTTCATTATAAAGAAAAATGTACTGGGGTGCCTGGGTGGCTCAGTCAGTGAGTGCCTGACTTTCACTTGGGTCATGATCTCAGGTCCTGAAATCGAACCCTGTGTCAGGCTGCCTGCTCAGCGGGGAGTTGGCTTCCCCTTTCCCTCTCTGCTCATCCTTTCTTCAGCCCCCTTCAAATAAATAAATAAGGGGCGCCTGGGTGGCTCAGTGGGTTAAAGCCTCTGCCTTCAGCTTGGGTCATGATCTCAGGGTCCTGGGGTCGAGCCCCGCATCGGGCTCTCTGCTCAGCGGGGAGCCTGCTTCCCCCTCTCCCTATGCCTGCCTCTCTGCCTACTTGTGATCTCTCTCTCTCTGTCAAATAAATAAATAAAAATTTTTAATAAATAAATAAAATCTAAAAAAAAAAGAAAGAAAGAAAAAAGAAAAACATGCTCATGGAGGAGAATTAATAAAAATGGAAAGAAGAATTCCCCAAGTTTTCCCATCCAAAGACAACCACTTGATATTTTTGTATATTTACTTTTTGAATTTTATCTCACTGTATAATTTTTTTTTAAAGATTTTATTTATTCATTTGACAGAGAGGAGAGAGATCACAAGTAGGCAGAGAGGCAGGCAGAGAGAGAGGGGTAAGCAGGCTCCCTGCTGAGCAGAGAGCCCGATGCGGGGCTCGATCCCAGGACCCTGAGATCATGACCTGAGCCGAAGGCAGAGGCTTCAACCCACTGAGCCACCCAGGCGCCCCTCACTGTATAATTTTATCTCACTTCTTTTACACATTGTTGTAATCAAAAAGGACATACATTTCTGTATCCTGCTTTTTCACTTAACATATCATAAACATTTTATATTATTTTTTATTGCATTTTTAAAAAATATTTTATTTATTTATTTGAGAGAGAGTGAGAGAGAACATGAGAGGGGAGAAGATCAGAGGGAGAAGCAGACTCTTCGTGGAGCTGGGAGCTGGATGTGGGACTCATCACAGGACTCCGGGATCATGACTAAAGGTAGTCGCTTAAGCAACTGAGCCACCCAGGTGCCCAACATTTTTATAATATTGTATTAGTATTTGTAAACAGTAAATGATTGTGTAACTCTTCAATGTTTCCCTCTTCTTAATGCTCCAGTTTTCCTAATTTTTCACTATTGTAAAGGGAGGTTCAAACTTCACAGCTACATGAGATCAGGTGAGGAAAAATATAGCTTTGGTTTTTTATAACTGAACAAAATTTCCTTTTTAAACCTCAAGTCTCTAGAAACAGAAACATAATTAGGTCACTTCCAGGTAAACTCAGTCATACTCAGAATCTTTCTGCTCTTCCCGGCTCTTCACCCCCCTCTTTCTGAGAGACGTCTGGAAATGTCACCAAGAAGTAAGTGGGGAGGGGACAACCTCTTCTTGACCTTCATCTGCTTTGTCCAGTGGTGGCCTCCTATTTCAACGTGGCAGGCAGAGCCACCCGTTTCCCATTGTAGACAGGTGGCAGCGGTGATAGTGTGGGAGCAGGAAGGGTCCCTCCTCTGTGCTGACCATCTGCTCCGTGTAGCCACGTCCTCACCTGTCCATGTGGCATCCTCCTAACCCGTCTAGGAGCCCCTTCCC
This sequence comes from Procyon lotor, assembly GCA_028646535.1. Lineage (NCBI taxonomy): Eukaryota > Metazoa > Chordata > Mammalia > Carnivora > Procyonidae > Procyon > Procyon lotor. The sequence continues at coordinate 9,355,110 of CM053619.1, read as the reverse complement.
CACTCCCACCCATGAGAGTGGAATCCAAGAGACTCTATTCCTGGTCTCAAGCTCGTCAAGCCAAGGTCTTATTTCCATCCCATAGACTCCATGCGGCACTGCTGGGAGGTTTGCCGAGAAGGCTTGCTGCCTGCCAAATCCTTGCCAGGGAATCAAGTTCTTTACCGGGTCTCCTGAACTTCAGAAGCAGCCAGGTGCACAGCTCCTGCTGTTTCGCTCCTGCTTCAAACCCTCCACCTGTCCCTGTCTTCCTCTCTCACAAAGTCTCACCTTCGCTGGAGTGGAGGTGGGGTGTGCACAAGTTTTGACAAGTCTCTTCCTACGGCTCTCGGTCTCACACTTAAGACACTGGGCTGGTGAGTTAAAGGCTGAACTCTTCTCGAATGTCTTCTGGGGTTCCGTACCCGTGAATTCTTTAGGTGGCTTCAAGCCTTACAATCTAAGAGGAAGGATGGTAGGCTTGGATTTAAGAAGAATTTGGGGAAACGGAAAGAAAACCCTAATTATCATCTCAGATTGTTATCACGTCTCATAAATAATGCTGCGAAAATGCTTAGGCATATGTCACCAGTGACCTTTGGCAGACAGGGTGGGGCAGACAACTGTGGATGAACCGAGGCCTCGTGTCCCTGGGGAACATAGGGGAGGTTCTGGAGGGTAGAGACAGTGGACAGGGGTCCACCCTTTGAACAACAGCGGCACTGTCCAAGGAGCAATGATTAATCGCCTGTCCCTCTTCCCTTTGACCACACTTTGACCTAGCACCTCCACTTTTGGGAATTTATCGGGATGAAGGATGTATGTGCTAGGATGTTCACAGAAGCATGTTTACAATAGTGTAAGATAGACATCGTTTAAATATCTAGTAATAAAGGATTGTGCATAAAAATAGCATAGCCATATGGTCAAACATTAAAAATAATTGCAAAAATCAATACTGACTGAGAAGAAAAATTACTTGTGATACAATGCTCAGTGAAAAGAACAGATTAGAAAAAAAGCATAAATAGTATTATCTCTTAAAAAATTATATAGTGTACATATGCATAAAGTAAAGGACCAGAAGGAAACACACCAACATATTAATAGTGAATATCAGTAGATGGTATGATTATGCTGATTTCCTTTTTCTCAGTTACTCTTTTCCATATTTTTTACCTATTTTACTTTTTAAATCGGGCGGGGGGGGTAAAAGGTAACTGAAATGTAGCATATGTAATTAGGCTACTTGGAATATAGTGTTTTACACATTCTAATCTGTTACTCACATAAAGTTCTACCTGCGCTGAAATAGATTTCTTGGACTCTTGACTCTTTGCACTTTACACAGCTCAAGCCCTGCTCTTCTTCTCCTTCTTCTTTTTTTAAAAAAAAATTTTTAAGGATTTTACTTATTTATTTGTCAGAGAGAGAGAGCGCACAAGCAGGGGGAGCGGCAAGGAGAGGGGGAAGCAGGCTCCCTGCTGAGCAAAGGGCCCGATGCAGGGACTCAATCCCAGACCCTGAGATCATGACCTGAGCTGAAGGTAGATGCTTAAACGACTGAGCCAACCAGCCGCCCCTCTTCATTTTTTTTTTTAAGATTTATTTATTCACCTTAGTGGGGCAAGGGGAGAGAGAGAATCTCCAGCAGACACCCCCCTGAGCAGGGAGCCCTATATAGAGGCTCGATCTCATGACCCTGAGATTATGACCTGAGCTGAAACCAAGAGTCAGATTCAATTAACTGCGTCACCCAGGCACCCCAGCCCTGCTCTTCTTTTGAGGTAACTCCAGAGTTCTCTACTCTTGTCCCCTGCCCTTCATTGCCTCTGTGTTCTCCCACGGAGCCCCTTTTCTATTCCCACCAGCCAGGCTTAGTGCACATTCTTTCCAAGAGTGGGCCATCCCCCTTTGACACCTCGCTGAAGTGGCTCAGCCTGGAAAATCTCCAAGGAGGTTTGCCCTTTACTGACCTTCACAGCAGCCAGACTTGGAGGCCCCAAGTCCCTTGCAGTGTGGGGCCTGGCTGGACGAGTGTACCAGCCAAAGTGGCACTTTTTGGGAGGAGGAGAAATAATCAAAGTCCACTGCCAAGTAGTCACCTGGGCTGGGCCACTAATGGGCCCTGATAAGCTGCTAGGAAACTTTGGTCTTCAACCCTTGGACTCCAGCCATGGGAGGACTTGGCAGAACTCAAGGTCCTGCTCATTCAGCTGGCTTTGGGCCTCAGTTGTGCCAATTCCTGTCCTTAAACCTGGACACTGGGAGTGAGGGTAGAACAACCAGGAGGGAATCCTCCTATGAATACTGGAGGGGATCAGACCTCTCAGATGCCGCCCCCTCAGATGCCGGCCACCGAGGGCATTCACTTTCCCTTATAGGAAAGGAAATATATTAGAGCTGGCATCTTCTTGGTGACTTTGGATCCTGGGCTCCTATAGGACCTCAGAGCTGGAAAACCATCAGGCATCATCTTCTCCAAACCTCTCCCTTTACAGCCCAGAGGATCCGGGTGACCTGCCCAGTGATAGTTTATGATGCAGCAAGTACAGAGTCCATACTTCCTGACTCCTAGCTCAGAGCTCTCACCTGAATATAATTCTGTTTGTCTTCTTCACGAATGGGGAATTTCTAAAGCAAGCCGTCTTACACCTTGTGTCGTTTTACTCTGAAATCAACACTGACCCTGTATCTGACTGTATGCCATCAAAACTAGAAAATAAATGGATTTAACCTATCTATTTTATAAATGAGAAGCTGAGCCCCAGAGAGATTACCCAGGGTCACTTGGCCGTCCAGGTTCAGAGCCAGATCTCTGGTCTCATTTGCAGCTGTTTTTATTACCGATTGTCCAGATTCTTGGCCAAATAGGACTGAGCACTATGGAAAGCAGTGCCATGTCTCTGGGTGGACGGAGTCCCCAGACTCCTGTAGCAGATAACTATTCTCTGCCCCTCTTTGATCTTTCCTTTAACTGGGTGTTCTTGTGCTCAGTTCCTGGAAAGGTGAGTGACCTAGCATCTGTGGATGTTGGTGTTAAGGAATAGATATCTCACCTAGGAATAAGTGAGTAAGAGAAAATGGGAGGTAGAGCTAGGAAGTGTGTATGTGTATTTGTGTGCGTGTGTGTGCATGTGTGTGTTAGGGGGAAAGTTCAGGCTGAGTTTGAAGGTGTTAAGGGGACCACATTTTCCAAATAGACTATTGAGACTATGGCCTAAGTCTTCATTTAATTAAAGGGTAGAATATCCGAAGTCAGGATTGTCTTCTTTGTAGATAGTTTGAAATTCTGAAGATATCTGTGAATGATTTGTTTAGTCCGCTTTACCCAGGCCGGACAACTGCCAAATCTTAGGGCAGAAAGCAACAATGAATCAATACCCTGTCCCTAGCTTCTAGGTTGGTAAATGTCTCGATGGTCCAAGATAAATGGCTGTCTCTTCTCTTCTTGATGTCTCCAGAAAGATGCTATCGCACCCCTTTACATATTCTCTGAGTGATTACATAGTAAGCAAGAACAGGAGATGGGATACCCTGGTCGCCCTGGTCTAGGACTTGTGCCCTTCCCTGGGACTGGGGTCTGGGATAAGCCTCAGCCAACCACTTGGATTGCAAATAGGAGAGTGGGTCTCCAAAGGAAAATCCATGTCCCCTTCTTCTGAGAAGACATGGATAGCAGGGAGAACAAAAATAGCTCTGCCCACAACAGAGACAATGATGACTTCCTAGAAGTGATGTCCTAGGATCTCTGTGCAGGTTATGGTTGATGGGCTCTTAGCTCTACTCCAGTGGCCCTTTCTGTGCTACAGAGGCTGAAAAGATAAAGCTACACTTCCCAGATTGCACGCAGCTAGGATTCTGGGTGCGTATTAGGTCCCGCCACTTAGATCCATTTCTGTGAGATTTGAAAAGTAGAAGAGAGGTGGGATTGTACCACATTCTTGTTGCTTTCCGCTATTTGCTTCTGGCCAGCAAGGCTATGAGATGTCAGCGTCCCATCTCCAGGTGCATGGAGGTTGAGAGGAAATCGTGGAGACAGCTGGGGCAGAACTTCACATCCCAGTGTCCGGGCGGGGGGTGATGGCAACAGCCTCCTGGTCCTCTGATACTTGGATTGTAGTTTGAGTAGCGAGTCCTAGAACTCAACCTTCATGAGGTTGATGGAAGGGATGACTCCCCGGAGAGTGTCGTGGAGGTCATTCACGAGGGCAAGCCTTGAGTGCACTCCTCTTCCTTCTGGGAATTTGGTCACCGACTTTGTGTCGAATCCATTAGGTTTTGCTTTATTTATTTATTTATTTATTTATTTATTTATTTATTTATATTTTATTTATTTATTTGACAGAGAGAGACATAGTGAGAGAGGGAACACAAACAGGGGGAGTGGGAGAGGGAGAAGCAGGCCTCTCACTGAGCAGGCAGCCGGATGCAGGGCTCCATCCTAGGACCCTGAGATCACGACCTGAGCCGAAAGCAAAGGCTTTCACCCACTGAGCCACCCAGGTGCCCCTAAAAATTTTAATTTTTCAATGCTTTAATTCCCACTGCTTTGTCCTGGCAGAGCATTTTATTGATGTCCTTTCTTTTCTTTCTTTCTTTTTTCTTTCTTTCTTTCTTTCTTTCTTTCTTTCTTTCTTTCTTTCTTTCTTTCTTTCTTTCTTCTTTCTTTAGATTTGTTTGTTTATTTTAGGGTAAGAGAGAACTTGAGCAGGGGGAGGGACAGAGGGAGACAGAGAAGGACAAAGGGGGAGGGAGAGAGAAAGAGAGCCTCTCCAGCGGACTCCTTGCTAAGTGGGGAGCCTACACAGGGCTTGAGCCCATGACCCTGAGAACACGACCTGAGCCAAAATCAGGAGTCTGACACTTAACTGACTGAGCCACCCAGGCGTCCCTGCTCTGTTTTTTCAAGCACATTTTCTTTCCTTGTCTTTTTAAACCAGTGGCTACAGGGGCTGGGTAGAGGGCAAGGTGATATTTGATATTCATCCACTCATGGCGCCCATCAAGCTCTTTTCCCCCACGAAAGATTTGCCACTCAGATAGGAGTCATGCTACTCTCCCAGGGGCAGAAACATGGCTGTCCCAGCCTTTGTTTTCTGGATTGTATTTTCCTCTCTTTGATATATATTGATATGCATAAAACAGGTTGGAAAGATAGATACCAAAGTGTTAACAGTTATGTTTGGGTAAAAGAACTATATATCATCGCCTTTATTTTCTTTCTTGTGCCTTTTACATTTTTCTACGAGAGGCAAGTAGGCCTTTTGAAATCATATAAAATTGTGATAACACAATTCTCTGCGGAATTTGAGGTCAACAAAAGAAGGTGTCAGGAAGGGAGCTTTGCAAGGTGGGGAAGGGGCGACAAGAGGGACTCAAGGGGAGCGGGGCGGGGTGGGTGAAATTGAGGGATTATCCGACAAGTTTGTGTGGAAAATTGGCTGGAGAGGGGTTTACAGAGTCCTTGGAGGGTCTGGGAAGACTCACAGATTCAAACAAAGCTGAGCATGTGACAAAAATAGAGCATTCTCTCCAGGGGAAACAAAAGGGAAATGAACTTGAGTCTGCCCTCCCGGCGTATTCACCCTCATTGTCATGAGGATACGAAGCATGGCTTAAACCAAAACTGTGAAAAAAAAACATGGAGAAGGGAGAGGAAGAGGTGAAGTAAGAATTAAATCCTTCAGGTCCTTAACAGGAACCCCATCCTGCAAATGAAATTTTCAAAAACGCTGTATAAGCTTGTTCCTAGAGCTATGTTAAGTCCGGAAGAAATGGTCAATAAGGGGTTAAGAGTGGCCGGATCTGAGGAACTGGACTTGAGGTGGGAGTAGGAGAGCAGAGGGGCTCTGTTTTTCCCCTTTAAGTCTTTTTCTCCTATTTGGCCTTTTGGCTTTTTATCTCTCTGGACTTATGTTACGAAAGGTAAAATCATTAATGGCATTTTTCAATATTCCTTTCAATGACCAGAAAACAGATCTGGTACTACCTTGGCTTTTCCTTCTCCTGGGGATGTTGAATGGATCCCTGCTTCCTGCTCTAGTCCTGGTTGGGCCACATTTTTGTCAGGGAAGGTGGCCCAGGATGGGACACCTCACCCAGGCAGGCTCAATGACTAAAAGGGCGGGAAGGGACTTACCGGCACACATCCTTTGACAGAATCGTCTTGCTCAGGCGGCCACATTGCCAAGGACGTTTCTACAAGAAAATTGAACTGCTAGGGTTTCCGCAGCAGTGGGACAGTCATCCTTGGGAGGAGCCCTAATGACAGAGGACAGCCCCAGGAATGGAAAGGAGAGAAGGAGCCCAGGGTGTAGTTGTATCAGTTAATTATCCTGACCCTACACAGCCTACTGGGGCCCGCAGAGTGCCCAGTGCAGCTGGAGGTGGGAGAGGCCCAGGGAGACAGACAGGATCTAGTGTTTGCTCTGCACCCTGCCCCAGTGCCCACCATCCCCACCCCTGCTAAGGAATCCAGAGACCAGAACAAATTCACAACATCCTCCCTAGATGATCCCGGTCCTTCTCTCCACCCGACCCCATTGGAGGCAAACTGCCTAAGGAAGACAGGACGAGGTGCCTGAGCAATTCTCCTCTTCCTGCTTCTGTCCACTTTCTCGACCCCTAGAAGTCGAGCCTGGGAGTCCCACTGGAAAACACTCATTTTTGTGTGTGTCCCAGAGTGTAAATAACATGAAATGTACACTTTTAATCATTTTTAAGCATATAGTTCTGTGGCACTAAGTACATTGGCACTAATTACATCCGCACTGTTAATGCAACCTTCTCCAGAACTTTTTCATCTTCCCCAACCGAAACTCCACATCCATTAAACAATGACTCCCCATTCCTCCCTTCCCCCAACCCGTGGCCGACAGCATTTCACTTTCTGTTTCCACGAACTTAACTACTCTGAACCTCATCTAAGTGGAGTCGTACTGGATTTGTCCTTGTAGCTGCCTTATTTCACTTGGCAGAATCTCTTCCCAGGGGCAGAAACATGGCTGAGGGTTCGTTCATGGTGCAGCGTGTGTCAGAATTTCCTTCCTTTTCGAGACTGCATAATATCCTATTATATGTAAATACCATATTTTGTTTCATTTTTTTTTTCAAAGATTTTATTTATTTGACACAGAGAAACACAACGAGAGAGGGAACACAAGCAGAGGGAATGGCAGCAGGAGAAGCAGGCTTCCCGCAGAGCAAGTAGCCCGATGCGGGGCTCGATCCCAGGACTATGGGATCATGACCCGAGCCGAAGGCAGACGCCCAATGACTGAGCCACCCAGGCGCCCCTGTTTCATTTTTTTTTAAATTGTATTTATTTGGGGCGCCTGGGTGGCTTAGTGGGGTAAAGCCTTTGCCTTCGGCTCGGGTCATGATCTCAGGGTCCTGGGATCCAGCCCCGCATCAGGCTCTCTGCTCAGCGGGGAGCCTGCTTCCCCTTCTCTCTCTGCCTGCCTCTCTGCCTACTTGTGATCTCTCTCTCTGTGTCAAATAAATACATAAAATCTAAAAAAAAAAAAAAATTGTATTTATTTGAGAGAGACAGCACAAGCAAGGCAGAGGGAGGGAAGGACAAGCAGACTCCCACCCAATGAGGGACCCCGACGTGGAACTCGATCAGAGGACCCCAGGATCATGACCTGAGCCAAAGGCAGACGCTTAACTGACTGAGCCACCCAGGTGCCCCTCGTTTCATCTTTCAGTGGATACTTGAGTTACTTCCACTTTTTGGCTATTGTGAATGATGCTGCTATAAACGTGAGTGTATCTGTTCCAGTCCTGCTCTCACTTCTTTTGTGTATTTACCTGGAAGTGGAATTGCTGGGTCATATGGTAATGCTGTGTTTAATTTTTAAGGAATTACTGTATTGTTTTTCAGAGCGGGTATATCCTTTTACATTCCCACTAGCACAAATGTCCCAGTTTCCCTACACCCTTGCCAATGCTTGTTTCTGTTTGGGGGGTTTTGCTTTGTTTTGTTTTCAAAATAGCCATCCTGCTGGGTGTGAGCACTGATTTTTTTTCCCCTCTCTTCTCTTAGTTTTCCTAGGAGTGGTTTAATTACAATGAAAGACTGTGGGTTGAATTAGACTGAGGGGGTCTGAGGTGCCAAGGCTGCACTGGGGGATGCTGAGCTAGCCTGGGACTGGTAGGCAGGAAGAGTAGGGGAGCTAGAGTTTTCCACCTTACAGCCTTCTCCTGAAACAGGCTTGAGTGATGGCTATAACAGCACCAGCCTGGTTCAAGTCCTCACTCTGCTTCTTCCCAGCAATGCGACCTTGAACAAGACCTTAGTCTTTTTAAACCATGGCTTCCTCCTTCAAACAAATGGGTAACACTGAAACCTCCCTTCTAGAGCAGTCTTAAGGATTAGGTGACAATGTCTAGAACATAGTAGGTGCTCAGTAAATGTCATTTGTTTTTGCTAACTCTACCCAGGAAGTACTGTAGCTTTTAGGTGCCCCCAAATGGCACCAACGCCTGTGCTACTGAATGTTTGTGTCCTTCTGAAAGTCATAGGTTGAATTCTAACCCCCAAGATGATAGGGTATTAAGGGGTGGGTCCATAGGAAGTAATTAGGTCATGAAGGTTATTAGCCCTCATGAAGCAGATTAGTGCCCTTATAAAAGATTGCAGAAAGATCCCTTATAAAAGATGCCAGAAAGATCGCTCACTCTTTCCACAATGAGTTTATAGTGTAAAAATGGCTGCCTGTGAACCAGGAAGCGAGCTTTCACCAGATGCTGAATCTGATGGCACCTTGATCTTGGACTTCTCAGCCTCCAGAACTGTGAGAATTAAGTGTCTGTTAATGTTCTGAGCCTATGATATTTTGTAATAGCAGCGTGAGCTAAGACTTACTCTCTTCATGGCTAATGTTTTCCTCCATCAGGAACGTGTTACCACCCCCCAACCCTAGAATATCCTTAAGGCCAGGACCCAGTATCGTTTATCTGCGAATAAATTTTTTTTAGAGGCGCCTGGGTGGCTCAGTGGGTTAAAGCCTCTGCCTTTAACCTACCACGGCTCAGGTCATGATCTCAGGGTTCTGGGATTGAGCCCCGTATTGGGCTCTCTGCTCGGTGGGGAGCCTGCTTCTCCATCTCTCTCTGCCTGCCTCTCTGCCTGCTTATGATCTCTCTCTCTGTCAAATAAATAAACAAAATCTTTAAAAAAAATTTTTTTACTATTTTATTGTTGTAATAAAATATAAAAGATAAAATTTGCCATCTTAACTATTTCTAAATGTTCAGTTCGGCAGCTCACTTATGTCCACAGTGTTGTGCAACCATTACCGCTATTTCCAATTTTTTTTGTGGGTGAATTTTGCACTTAGTAATCATTGAACAACTGTGTGTTGGCTTGAACTGCACCATTGAGCAGTCACTGTGTATGAATTCCTAGAAAGTGGGCTGTGGGCTGTGTGGAGGAGATGACCATCTCAGAGACAGCTGGGGCCAGCCGGAGGAATGTCACGCCCCGGGCCAGCAGGCCTGCTGATCTGTCAGCTGTCACCAGACAGGTCATTTGGAATGCTTTACTTAATAGGAAGAATTTATCTCCTGAACTGGAACCAGGAGAGAAACTGAGTTAACTGATGTTTGGTCTCTTCCAGGATCTTAAGAAAACATTGTGACCTAGTTGATCTACCAGAGAATGCTAGAACGTGAAGAACTGATTTCGTTTGAGAAACAGTTGTCTTGACATGTGCAGTGGCATGACCAGGACACAGAAAGCCCCAGGATAGACATGGGCATCCTTCTGGAGCATTCATCTGACTCTATGGAAAATAATTTGCATGCTTCCATTTTCATACAACTGTACATGTATTACCAAGACAGTGAGTATCTTACCAAGTTCAAGGGTACATTGTACTTGCTGCTTTGGGTCTTACTCTCAGTTTTCCAGGAGTATTTGTCCCTTTCCCCTGCTGATAGTGGTGTTTTGACATAACATAATGATTATAAATAAACCTCTCAAGGCAAAGAGTCCAGAGTCAGAGTCTTACTGTGACATTTCTTAGCTCTAGGCAAGTTCTATAACCTGGCTGAGTCTCTGTTTCCTCATCTATAAAACAAGAAAAATGATTGTACCTGACTCATAGAGTTATATGTTAAATGCTTATAAAATGCTTAGCACATACCAAGTGTTCACTGAGAATTTTTATTATCGATAATAGTAGTAGAATCAGACAGAAATGTTTCAGACCTTTAGCTCTTTTTTGAAAGTTTTAAAACTTATGGTACAAGCAGTACTATCTGCTGATTGTAAAACATTCAAACAAGATGGAAGTAAATGTAGGAAATGAGAATTCCTTCTTGCATTAAATTCCAGTGACTAGACCAGGGATAAACACAGATTACTATGAGGTATATGTCATTTCTTCTAAACATTTTTTATAAATTTGAATCATTCACTGAGCACCGACCACGTACCATTGTATCATTGTTACATTTATTTTTCATTTTTTTTTTTAAGATTTTATTTATTTGACAGAGAGAAACACAGAGAGAGAGGGAACACAAGCAGAGGGAATGGTAGCGGGAGAAGCAGGCTTCCTGCAGAGCAGAGAGCCCGATGCGGGGCTCGATCCCAGACTCCGGGATCATGACCTGGGCCGAAGGCAGACACTTAATGACTGAGCCACCCAGGCGCCCCTCATTGTTACATTTTCAACGCCATTCCTTTGGTGTCTTTTAGGACATTTTGTCTTGTGATGCAGATCATAGTCTTCTTCCAGGAACATCATTGCTGAGAACGAGTGAAATAGACTGTGTCTAAACCCAAAGCAAGTAGGCAGTGTGTCCTACAATCTCCATCTAGGAAAGTCACTTTGACGAAGGATTTTTTATGAAGAATATAATCTGATGAGATTTTGGAGACCAGGGAGCCTCGGGAAAAAATGGTCTCGGCATATTTCTTTTGTTTTGCTTGACTTGAGGCTTCCATCTTGATTTTGTGATTCCATATTTAACGCGTGAAAGGAAGCTGATTGGAGACGGAAGGCTGATGGAAGTGGCTAGATCTCTGACTTCATTTCCCAGCATTCCCTTCTTCCTCTCCCTCCTTTTCTACCCAATGAGAGAGGGTCTCCAGACTCTTCAGCAGTCACTTTCGCCAGGCAGCTCTTCATTTGTTCCTCACCCAGTGTGAATCACATGCCCACCTACCTGCTTGCACAGTGTCCTCTAAACATTGTGGCGGCTCCAATTGCACTGCACTGTCCTGTTAGCTTAGCTGTCTGTGTGTTCTTCACTAAATTAGATCTTCTTGAGGACAAAAAGTGTTGTTTTCTTGCTAAACCTAAAGTCTAGCACATGGCACATGATATTTACTAAATAAGAATAGGTCATGAGAGTGGTCATTTGTTTACAAAAATGGCTGCTATAATTTTTCCCATCCTACCTGCAAGTCCCTTTGCAACATGACTTTGCACTTCCCATTAAGAGGTGGGCATTATTCCCTCACTTTTTGAAGCTGGGCTTGGCCAGTGGGACTTCAGCAAATATGATGCAAGCAGAGGCTTCAAAGGTGCTTGCACAAAAGGACTGGGCCCTTTTTGGCTGTGGCTGTACCCCTGAGACTGAGATATGAACAAACCTGGGCTAGTTCAACAGAGGCCCTATGTAGGGGAACTGAGGATGCCCAGTGGGCAGCCTGCCTGTATACAACTGGCCAACTGCCAGGCATGTGAATGAGGCCACCTTAGACCATCCAGCCCTATTTAAGACTCCAGATGATTACAGACAGATGAGTGAATCCAGACAAGACCAGCAGAAGAACCGCCCAGATGTCACCAACCCAAAATGCTGACCCACAGAATCATGAACAAGCTGGTAAGTTTAGGGGTGGTTTACAATGAAGCAATAGATAACTGACATGCAAGTGATTTTATAAGGATGGCTCCTTCGTACAGTTTCTCTTCCTACTTTACCTTTAATGGCTACCTCTTGGTTTTGCTGTCTAGACTCTTCACTTTCTTCTTGTAAGCAAATGGATGTTTTCAGTAGGAAAAATTCGTAGAAATGAAAATTCTGAATCAAAGAGTAGTAGATGTTCTGATTTTCTTTCCAGCTTAAAAATTTGATAGGCCTTGATGGTGGTCATATTTTCAGACATACACGTCAAAATTTACAAAAACTGTATACTTTAAATATGTGCGTCTTATAAATGCCATTTACACCTCAATAAAACTGTCAAAATGTGAAATAAATATAAGCTTGGATTTTACCAATTTGGGGGGCACTGGTGTGCTGGGACTGGTTTGTCCAGCTTGTGGGATATAATGTAATAATTATTATATTATTAATTAATTATAGATTACGTATATAATAGTATGCTGTTGCACCTGTCTTCCCAACTCCATGTTCAGTGATGTCATATTGGAAGCCTAAAATTGGTCAAGTTGGAGTATTTACACCATAGATATTGGAAAACCCTACAAGAAAGGCCTTTTTTGGGGTGCCTGGTGGCTCAGTTGGTTAAGGAACTGCCTTTGGCTCAGGTCATGATCTGAAAGTCCCGGGATCTGCCCAAATTAGGCTCCCTGCTCAGCAGGGAGCTGACCCTCCCCTCTCTTATGCTGTCTCTCTCTCATTCTTTCTCTTGCTCTCAAACAAATAAATAAAATCTTTTAAAAAAGAAAGGAAGGAAGGAAGAAAAAAGGCCTTTTTCTCCCCTAGAGAACCAACTGGAAAACATTTGCCAGCATTGCCGTATTTAAGATAACCACAAGGAAAGTAAAAAAAAGGTGTATCTTTTAAATCAACAATAGAGAATTTAGTCTTTCCAACATAAGGCACTAAAGAAGAAGAAAAAAGGAAATACAATAAGAAGAAAACACAAAGAGGCAGAAATAATTACAAAAAATATAAATATATTGGACTTCGCTACCAAAAGAGACTCAAGCTGTATTGAAAAACAAGTCAAACAAATGTTATCTACGAGGACTTTTTTTTGAAAAACAAAAACAATACTGTAAAATTGAAAATAGAGAATTAGAAAAAGTTAACCTTAGAAATATGAACCAAAAGGAAGCCATGGTAACAATTTTAACATTAAAATAGACAAAATAGAGTCCAAGGAAAAAGAAATGATCATAAGAGGCAAAGAAGAACAGGAAGGGAAAACAGATCCGGGAGATATAATAACTACTAACATACATGTGCCTAATTATATAGCCTCAAATTCTATAAGGTAATAACTGGCAGGACTATAATCACAAATAGATACGTCACCACTTAGAAACTTGTAACTCAACAGACAAGAATGAGCAAAGATACAAATGGTTTGGATAACATAATTAATCCACTCAAACTAGTACATGGGTGTAAAGGAATAAATAAGGGTGGTAAATATATCATTATATGTATATGCCTCTTCCCAAAATAACCCCCCAAAAGTATACATTGTTGTTTTAAAAGATTATTTATTTATTTATTTAGAGAGTGGTGGGGAGGGTCAGAGGGAGAGAGACAGAGAGAATCTCAAGCAGATTCTGCTGCATGTGGAGCCCAACTTCAGGTGCAATCTCACAGCCGCAAGGTTATGACCTCAACTAAAATCTAGTGTTAGAGGCTCAACCAACTGAGCCACCCAGTATATACTGTTTTTAAGCACATTAGGAACATTGAATACATTAATCATGTATTATGTCTTTAAGAAAACCTCAATAGTACATATACTTTCCTTTCTGGCCAGAATGCAATAAAAAGAAAAATCAGCAAAAAGATAACATAAAAGGTGCTCATGTCTGAAAACTAAAATTTATACTACTAAATACTTCTTGGGTCAAAGGGAAATTATAATGCATATTTATGAAATATTTTGATTGGAATGAAAAAATATATACATCAAAATATACAGGACAGGGGCACCTGGGTGGCTCAGTGGGTTAAGGCCTCTGCCTTCAGCTCAGGTCATGATCTCAGAGTCCTGGGATCGAGCCCCACATCGGGCTCTCTGCTCAGCAGGGAGCCTGCTTCTCCCTCTCTCTCTGCCTGCCTCTCTGCCTACTTGTGATCTCTCTCTCTCTGTCAAATAAATAAATAAAATCTTTAAAAAAATATATGTATATATATACACACACAGGACAGGGTGCCTGGATGGCTCAGGTCCAGGTCATGATCCCAGGGTGCTGGGATCGAGTCCTGCATTGGGCTCCCTGCTCATCAGGGAGTTTGCTTCTCTCTTTCCCTCTGCCTCTCCCCCTTGTTCATGCTCTCTCTGTCTCTCATGTTCTCTCTCAAATAAATTTTAAAAAAATCTTAAAAAAAATATATAGGACATAATTAAATAGTTAGAGGAAAATACATAGCTGTTTAGTTTTTTTTTTTTTTAGCTGTTTAGTTTTCTGTACATTTATTAAAGAGTAAATAAGCTAATCACTAAAAAAGATGTTAGAACAAAGTAACAGTAAACCGAAAATAACAAGAAAGAAGGAATGAAAAAGATAATAAATTAATAAAATAGATTGTCGTGAGAGACAGGAGTAATAAAAACAAGTGATGGTTTTAAAAATATATGAACTTCTGCTTAGACTATTCAAGAAAGAGATGATGCGGATAATATAAAAACATAAAAGAGAAAACAGTATGGCCACAGTAAAGATTTTACAAATAATAAAAGAATACTACAAATAAATGTATGCTAATATATTTTATAACCAGATAAAAGTGAACAAATTTCTGGGAAAATCTAAAATGACAAAATTGGTACAAGAAAAGATAGAAAACATGAGTAGAGTAAGCATCAGTTAAAAAAAAAATGGTAGTAAAAGGCCTCTACCTACCTCTTCCCACCAAAGCAATCCTGATTCCAACAGTTTTGCTGGTGAGTTCTATCAAATACTAAAATAATAGATATGAGAATAAAAATAAATAAAAATAATATAATAAAATACTAGAAATAAGTTGTTCCAGAAATTAGAAAACAGACTGAAAGCTTCTTACCTCTTTTTAGAGTTTAATATCACCATATGTGTGTGTGTGTGTGTGTGTGTGTGTGTGTGTGTGTGTGTTTTAAAGTAAGCTCTCCACCCAAAGTGGGGCTCAAACTCATGACCCTGAGATCAAGAGTTGCTGTTCCACTGACTGAGCCAGCCAGGTATTCGCGCTATGTTTCTAGCCCAGATGATGACAATAAAGCAAAAGCAAAAACAAACAAACAAAAAACCCTTATCTATCTCACTTACGAACATAGATGTGAAACTCTTAGATAAAATATTAACTAATTGAATC
This sequence comes from Procyon lotor, assembly GCA_028646535.1. NCBI lineage: Eukaryota > Metazoa > Chordata > Mammalia > Carnivora > Procyonidae > Procyon > Procyon lotor. The sequence continues at coordinate 9,339,882 of CM053619.1, read as the reverse complement.
CAATTATATGTAAAAGTATCATGATCAAATAGGAATGTAAGTAAAGATAATTTGACATCAGAAAATCTAGCAAAGGGGGCGCCTGGGTGGCTCAATGGGTTAAAGCCTCTGCCTTCGGCTCAGGTCAGGATCTCAGGGTCCTGGGATCGAGCCCTGCATCGGGCTCTCTGCTTAGCAGGGAGCCTGCTTCCCCCGCACACTCTGCCTATTTGTGATCTCTCTCTCTGTCAAAAAAATAAATAAAATCTTTTAAAAAAAAAAATCTAGCAAGGTAATTCATTAGCAAACTAAAGAAAATAAAACACGAGATTATCTAAATAATGCAGAAAATAATTTGATAAACTTCAGTATCTATCACAAGAGTTCCCAGAGAATTTAGAACAGAACTTTTATAAATTTGATTATCCATCAAACATCTATTATGTATAAGCATAATATTTAACAGAGAAACTTTAGATAACATTCACTTTAAGATCAGGAATAAAACAAGGATACCTACCAATGCTATTGTTGTTCAACATTTATGTTATCACCAACAAAACAGGGCAAATTTAAAATTTAGAGGTGTTGGGGGGCCCTGGGTGGCTCAGTTGGTTGGGCATCCAACTCTTTTTTTTTTTTTTCCAAGATCTTATTTATGTATTTATTAGACAGGATTTTGGCTCAGGTCCTGATCTCAGGGTCATGAGATCAAGCTACTCATCAGGTTCTAGGCTGAGCATGGAGCCTGCTTAAGATTCCCTCTCTCCTCCCTCTGCTCCTCCCCACTTCCCCCCCCAAAAAGTTTAAGGATTTGAAGATGTGTTAGACAGAATAATAGCCCTTAAATATATCCATGCATTAACCCCCAGAATTTGTGACTTTTACCTTTCATACCAAAGGGGACTTTGCAGATGTGATTACCTGAGGATTTTGAGATGAATTATCCAGGTTTATCTTGTAATCACAAGAGTATTTACAAGTCAAATTAACAAATTTACAAGTTACAACCCTCAGAAAAGGAGGGTCAGAGTGTTGGTTTGTGAGAAAGTCTTGATGATTTTGGAGATAAAAGGGACCTTCAGCCGAGGAATGCAGGCAGCCTCTTGAAGGTGGAAAAGGCAAGAAAATGGGTTCTCTCTTAGAGACCCTAGAAAAGAATGTAGGCCTGCCAGCACTTTGATTTTAGCTCAGTGAGAATAATTTTGGATTTCCTTTTTTTTTTAAGATTTTTAATTAATTTATTTGACAGAGAGAGACAATGAGGGAGGGAACACAAGAAGGAGGAGTAGGAGAGGGAGAAGCAGGCTTCTCACTGGACAGCCCCAATGTGGGGCTCAATCCCAGGACCCTGGGACCATGACCTGAGCTGAAGGCAGATGCCTAATGACTCAGCCACCGAGGCACCCGAAGGATTTCTGACCAGTTGTAATAAGGTAATAAGTCTGTATTGCTCTAAACACTAAATCCGTGGTACTTTGTTACAGCAGAAATAGGAAATTAATACAGAAGGGAAGAGACAAAATTATCATTATTTATTGATGGTATAAGTATCTATAAGTAAACCCCACAGATTTAGCAAGTTCTTAGAGATAGTAGAACTTAGCAATAGGGCCAGATAGAAGATCAATATATGGAATTCAGTAATAATAGACAGATATGTAGAGATAAGCAAAATGTGTTGTACACATAGAATGGGGTACTATTTAGCCTTGAAAAAGAGTGAAATTCTGATACATGCTACAACATGAATGAACATGATGCAAAGTGAAATAAGCCAGACACAAAAAACACAAATATTGTACGATTCCATTTACATTAAGTGCCTAGAATAGACAGATTCAGAAAGTAGAATAGAGGTTATGCGGAGCTGAAGGTGGAAGGGAAAGGGGAAGTTGTTGTTTAATGGGTACAAAGTTTCTGTTTGGAATGACAAGAAACTTCTAGAAATTAATAGTGGTGATGGTCAAACAACATTGTAAATATACTTAATATATTGAATTATATTGAATTCAATATAAATTGCTGAATATAAATATAAATATACTGAATTATACAGTTAAAAATGGTTAAAATGGTAAATTTTATGGATATTTTACCACAGTTTTTTAAAACAGGGTAAAAGCTTAGTAATGACTGTTTGGTTAATCATGCCAACTCAATCTAAATGTGTGTTTGGTCCCTCCTGTTACTCCATTAAAGACACAGTAAATGACTACAAATATGATAAACCCACAGATCAAGGGGAACAAGAGCAAGAAAAACATATAAATGATGTCAACCCCATTTTGGAAAATAGAGGATGGATTAATGATGATTGATTTTGGCTTCACCTGTTCCTTTTCTACTAACTGCTCCAGAGAAATAAGGCCCCAAGAAGGAAGACATAGCACATTCACTTTGAAGAATGGCTATAGAAAGCTTTAGTAGTTGGAAGCATTGAATACCTCTCAAGGTGGGAGTGGAACTAACGTGCAAAACACAGGAGCATCAGCTGAGAGTTTGTGTAAGAAGTAGGTCTCTCTCCAAGTCTGAAAAAGCAGGTAACTTCTCCAAGTAGGAGATGGGAAATTCATTACCTGAAAAGAATGAAGAGGCTCTGGACCAGGCACACCAGGCATGGCTATATTTTCATACTTTGCTAAAAATAGGAAGATAGCACAGAGGTCCGGTCACTCAAGACCCACCTCCTTCCCTCTCTTGGGTTCAGGAACACTGACTGCCAGGATTATTATTACTTCCTACCAATCTCCAATCTGGAATTGGAAGATTCTATGTGGAGAAATTGATCACATGCAAGAAAAGATCTACAGATACTAGTATGTTTGGGTCATTCAACCAAATGACTGGGTCACTCGCCAACAGTGGGACTACCAGATGACAAGCTTCACCATGCCAAGTTTCCAATTACCTTTTCTGTACCTGGCTCTTAAAAATAAATGGACAGATAAGAATCAGACATTCGGGGCGTCTGGGTGGCTCAGTGGGCTAAAGCCTCTGCTTTCAGCTCAGGTCATGATCTCAGGGTCCTGGGATCAAGCCCCGAATTGGGCTCTCTGCTCAGCAGGGAGCCTGCTTCCCTCTCTCTCTCTCTCTCTGCCTGCCTCTCTGCCTACTTGTGATCTCAATCTCTCCATTAAATAAATAAATAAATAAAATCTTAAAAAAAAAAAAAAGAATCAGACATTTGACAGCGCTTGGGTGAAATACACACAATGCAGAGAAGAGAACTTAAAAAAAACCCAACTGTGGTTAATATTCCCAGGGCGCCCTAAGAGGTGTCATATTTATGAAATAAGAACAGGTTGATTTTTAAAAGGAACATTCAGCAAGGAAAAAGTACTTCTTTGACATAAAAAAATAAAAATGGGTGCCTGGGTGGCTCAGTCATTAAGTGTCTGCCTTCGGCTCAGGTCATGATCCCAGGGCCTTGGGATCAAACCCCACATCAGGCTCCCTGCTCCTCGGGGAGCCTGCTTCTCCCTCTCCACACCCTGTTTGTGTTCCCTCTCTCGCTGTCTCTCTCTCTTTCAAATAAATAAAATCTTAAAAAAATAATAAAAATAAGAAATAAAAACAGAGGGGCGCCTGGGTGGCTCAGTCGTTAAGCGTCTGCCTTCGGCCCAGGTCAGATCCCAGCGTCCTGGGATCGAGCCCCGCATCGGGCTCCCTGCTCCGCGGGAAGCCTGCTTCTCCCGCTACCATTCCCTCTGCTTGTGTCCCCTCTCTCGCTGTGTTTCTCGCTGTCAAATAAATAAGAAATAAAAACAGAAAAATTTGGGAGATAAGGTTGAGGAAATCTCCTAAGATGTAGAATAAGAGTGAGAGAAAGAGAAAGAAAGAAGAGAATAAAGAAAGGATTGTTTATTTAGAGGGTACAACAACTAAATAATAGGAGTTCCAGAAAATAAAAGGATGAGTTTTCTTTTTTTTCTAAAGATTTTATTTATTTATTTGACAGAGAGACACAGCGAGAGAGGGAACACAAGCAGGGAGAGTGGGAGAGGGAGAAGTAGGCCTCCCGCCGAGCAGGGAGAAGGATGTGGGGCTTGATCCCAGGACGCTGGGATGACAACTTGAGCTGAAAGCAGATGCCCAATGACTGAGCCAGCCAGGTGCCCCGAAAGGATGAGTTTTCAAATGAGAAGGACCTATCAGTTGTCCAGTATGATTATTATTATTATTATTTTTAAAGATTTTATTTATTTGACAGTGAGAAACACAGTGAGAGAGGGAACACAAGCAGAGGGAATGGGAGCGGGAGAAGCAGGCTCCCTGCCGAACAGAGAGCCCGATGTGGGGCTCGATCCCAGGACCCTGGGATCATGACCTGAGCCGAAGGCAGACGCTTAACGACTGAGCCACCCAGGCGCCCCTGTCCAGTATGATTATTGAGAAAAGACCCACACAAAGCCAGTCTTCATGAAGTGACAGGAGATAATAGAAATCTTAAGAGAAATAAAACAGGTCACATATAAAGAGTCAAGAATCAGAATGACACTGGACTTCTCATCATAAATATTGGCAGTTAATATACAAACATCAAGTCATTATGCTGTACACCTGAAACATGTTCTATACCAATTATGTTTTAGATAAATAAGTAAATAAAATCTATATAAGCACAAAATGAAAACTTACAAATATATACTGGCAGCTAGTGGACAATGGAGAAATGCCTCCAAATTCAGAAGAAAAATTTCTTTCCAACCTAAAAATCTAGTAAAACCATAATTCAAATTTGAAAGGATAGTAAATATATATTAACTTGAACATGTATGGTCTCCAAAAATTTATCTCCCATGCAAATAAATTTCTCAGTAAGCTCCAGGAGTATAATTTCCACCACAATGAAGACATTAGAGGTCCATGAAACAGGAGCTCCAGCATACGTTAGGGACCAAGGGTGGACACGTGAGGAAGTCTGGGACACTAGTTCTTCTGCAGGTCTTAGGAGTAATGGGCTTATGTTGGAGCAGGAGGATAGAAAGCTTCAGAGGCAGCATTACCAAGACAGCTGTATTTAACTAGATTGAGAGCAGCTTTAGAGGTATTCTGCAGACTTGGAGTATGTGAAAGGTACATAGAAAAACAATGCAATGTCACTTTTTAAATATTTTACTTATTTGGCAGTACAAGATAGCAAAATAGGGGGAAGAAAGAGTAGAGGGAGAGGGAGAAGCAGGCTCATCGCTGAGCAGGTAGCCCGATGTGGGATGCAGTCCCAGGACTCTGGGATCATGACCTGAGCTGAAGACAGATGTTTAAACATCTGAACCACCCAAGCGCCCCAACGCAATGTCATTTTTAATGCCAGGGAAAACAGAAAGTTGTCAAAGAAAGGACATAACCTACTATATGGCTTAGCTGTGAATAATATTACATGGTTATAACAAGAAAAGCATGGAATGTTAATTTTGTTAAAAGATTTATTTATTTATTTATTTATTTAGTTAGTTAGTTAGTTAGTTAGTTAGTTAGTTATGAGAGAGCACGTGTGTGTGTCAGGGGGAGGACGGGTGGGGGGTGGAGAGAATCTCAAGCAGACTCCATGCTGAGCGTGGAGCCGGACACGGGACTCATCTCACGACCCTGAGATCATGACCTGAGCTAAAACTAAAAGTTGGATGCTTAAACAACTACACCACCACCCCGTTGCCCCTGAGTGTCCATTTTTTTTAAATGGTAATAATACGATACTGGGAAGATGGAAGATGTATATGTGAGTGTGTATCTGTATGCCTATGTTGGCTATAAAAGTGAGTAAAATGTTATTTCTATAGTAAGGGGTCAATACATAATATCTAAAATAAGAACATGTAAAAATGACAGTGTAAATATTTTGTTTGGAGATATAGAGAGATATCAGAAGAAAGAGCTAAGGGTACAGGTGGTACCCTTCTGGGGAGTGGGACTTGGGGTCAGGGAAGGATAGAGTGAAGGGCAGCTGAACTTTATTAGAAACCTCATACTTTTATTTTACTTTAAATTTTATGGACTTTTACTACTTTAAAAAGTCAATTTTCCCAAAATTTATCTATAAACTAAATGCAGTTCCATCCACACCAAAATGCTATCAAAATTTTTTGAGAAATTGAGGGGCACCTGGGTGCTCAGTGGGTTAAAGCCTCTGCCTTCAGCTCAGGTGATGATCTCAGGGTCCTGGGATCGAGCCCCACATCGGGCTCTCTGCTCAGCGGGGAGCCTGCTTCCCCCTCTCTCTCTGCCTGACTCTCTGCCTACTTGTGATCTCTCTCTCTGTCAAATGAATAAATAAAATCTTTAAAAAAAATTTTTTTATGAGAAATTGAACAAATTTACTCTTGCTAGAATACGTAAGTTAATTTTGGAAACAAAGAGCAACAAGAGGGGACTGGCTCAATCAGCTTTTATGATATAATATGAAGCCATAGTCATAAAACCAGAATGGTGATGCTACAGGAATAGAAAGATCAACCAAAGGAACCATCGGGAGCTCAGAAATAGGCCCATACATCTATGGGAATTTGATATAAGGTGAAGATGACACCCCAGGTCAATACGGAAAGGATGAATTATTCAGCAGATGTTGTCAGAAAAACTGTCTCACTTTTTGGAGAAAAATAAAGTATGATTCCTATCCCCTACTACTCCAGGGAATTGAGTATCTCCATGTGACATGAAAGAACACAAAAAAAGACAGGAAACCTACTAGAAAAATGGGCAAAGGCTGTAAATAGGTAACTCACAGCTGGGGAAATGCAAACGATTCACAAGAATAAGAAGAGAAGTTGGAACTCCCCAGTAATCAATAAAATGCAAATTAAAACAATGAGATGTCATTTTATACCTTTCAGGGGCAAAAATTAGAGAGTTAGAAAGCAATGAGTGATGGGGAGAATTGGAGAAATGAGCACCTTTTTATGTCATTATGGGAGTGCAAACGGGTATGGATGTTCTGGAAGGAAATCTGGCAGCAATGAGGACGTCAAGGACGCAGACTCCTCAACCAGCAGCCCCAGTCCAGGGTCTATACTCCAGACAGTTCTCAGGTCCACAAGAAGCCCCGTGCAAGGAGATTCGCTGCAGCTCTGTTGTGAAAATGAGGGGTCAGGGAAATCCGAGGTGTCTGTCACCGGTGAAACACTTGGGTGCGTCCTGGGATTCTCAGCAGGGGACCTGTGAGCAGCGCGAACAGGTCCTAAAACCAGTCTTGAGCAAAGAAATAAAACCAAAAGATCCTTAGATCATTACTATTACGTAAATTAAAAACACCTGCGCAAAACAGCAGTGCTATTTTACAAGAACACATACACATCCAAGGGTGCATTTCAAATACATAACCGTGGGTGTCTGTGTGGGAGGGGAAGGAGAATGTAGATCAAGAAGGGGGCTAAAATATGCCGGAGGCCTTATGCAGACCGTGCTCACTGTGAACTGAGGAATCTGATGAGCTCTACTTTCAGCACGCAAGGCATCCCTAGCCCCCAGTATTTTCCACAAAAATCTCAGTGGAGTTTCTTGGGGACTTACCTATTAATTCTAAAATTTTTCGGGAAGAATAAACAGTGAAGAAATGATCAGAAAACTTTGAAAAAGAAGAGCGTCTAGCAATGACTCGGCCTACCAGATTGGAGAACGTATGAATAATGCAGCAGTCACTTGAACAGTATGTTACTGGCTCAGGGATAGAAGGAAGAATCAATAGAACAGAAAATAAAGGGAAAAAATGGCCCCAAGAGCTTGGGAAAAACTACTTCCTACCAAAAAAAAAAAAAACAAAAAACAAACAAACAAACAAAAAACTACTTCCTACCAGTGAGGGAAATGCTGAATTTTACAACAAAATGTATTTGAAAAATTCACTAATGATTTTGGGGGGAAGTTAGAAAATAGATACAGCAATAATTAAGACCCAGACTTAAGGTTTTTAATGTCAGTTTTGCCACTGTTTGGCTGTGTAATTGCAGACAAGATACTTACCCCGCTAAGCTTCGTTTCTCCCATATTTAAAAACAAATAAAAATGACTATGTGACTCTGAGGATTTAAAAAGGTAAGGGGCGGAGTGCCTGGGTGGCTCAGTCTGTTGAGCATCTGCCTTCAGCTCAGGTCATGATCCCAGGATCCTGGGATTGAATCCTGCAATGAGCTCCTTGCTCAGTGGGGAACCTGCTTCTCCCTCTCCCTCTGCCCCTGCCCCCTGCTCATGCTCACTTTCTCTCTCCTTCTCAAATAAATAAATAAAATCCTTAAAAAGAAAAGGTAGTGGGTATTAAAAAATACTCTTTCAAAAAAAAATAGGGGCGCCTGGGTGGCTCAGTTGGTTAATCCAACTCTTGATTTGGTCAAATCCAACTCTTGATTTGAGCTCAGGTCATGATCTCAGGGTTGTGAGATCGAGCCCCATCCCAGGAATTTCTGCACCCAGCAAAGTGTCTGCTTGAGATTCTTTCCGTCTCTCTCTCCCTCCGCCCTTTCCCTTGCCATCCCACAAACATGCTCTCTTTCTTGAAGATAAACAAAGCTTAAAAAAAAAAATTTAAAACAAAGAAAAGGTAGAAGCAGCAGTAGAAAAATGCACCAAGAACATTGACAATAAACAAAAAAGAGATTACAAATAGAGGGGGAGATGTTCAACTTCCCTAATAAAGAATGCAAATGAAAATGGAATACCATTTTTCATGTGCCAAATTAGCATGATAGATTTTTATGGTAATACTAACTTTTTTTAAAAAGACTTTATTCATTTATTTGTCAGAAGGAGAGAGAGAGAGAGAGAGAGAGAGAGAACAAGCTGGAGGAGCAGCAGAGGGAGAGGGAGAAGCAGACACCCCGCTGAGCAGGGAGCCCAATGCGGGACTTGATCCTAGGACCCCAGGATCACCATCCAAGATGAAGGTAGACGCTCAACAACTGAGTCACCCAGGCGTCTTGATAATATTCACTTTAAAAAAAAAAGATTTATTTATTCATCTGAGAGAGAAAGTGTGCCTGTGAGCACAAACAGGGGGGCCTGAAGACAGAGGGAAAGAATCTCAAGCCAACTCCCCGCGGAGTGCGGAGCCCAACACCAGGCTCCATCCCATGACCCTGAGATCAGGACCCCAGCCGAAATCAAGAGTTGGATGCCCAACCGAGCACCCTGATAATATTCATTTTTTACCAAGCATATTTTTGGATGCCTGTCCCATTTACCTCCTGTTTACAGATAACTCTCTCCCATCGGCAGCCCTTGATCAGCAAGCCACCTGACAGAACCAGGAAATTGGAAGGATCAAAATTGATTTGTCAGGAGAGAGACACCTTATCTAAAGGGAGCCGATTCACCATCAGGTTAACTATTTGTGGTTTTCATAATCAAGTTGGAAAAGGTGAGTTGGATCTAACATATTCCTCTCTCAGGAAATAACATAGAGGAAAGTAGTCAGTCCAAATAAGCCAACTGAAGGGAAACGCCATGAAGAATCAAGGATGGGGCAGCAAGTTTTTGAGCTCGCACAAACCTGAGTCAGGGAGGAATAAGACCCCAAGGGAGATAGTTGGGAGGGAACTAGAAAAAAAACTAAGCAGATAAACCAGAACAGAGAATGACAGGGTCTTTGGTTCGAGAATGATGAGCTCCAGCCCTTCACGAGGCTCCTAGCTCATTGTTTTTTTTTTCAAGATTTTATTTATTTATTTGACAGAGGGAGAGAGATCACAAGCAGGCAGAGACGCAGGCAGAGAGAGCAGGGGAAGCAGGCTCCCCGCTGAGCAGAGAGCCCGATGTGGGGCTTGATCCCAGGACCCCGAGATCATGACCTGAGCTGAAGTCAGAGGCTTTAACCCACTGTGCCACCCAGGCGCCCCTTCTTTGATTTCTTTATCTACACTAACCTTCATTTCATTTGAACTATTTCCATCAGGTTTCTTTTTCTTTTTTTTTTTTTTCTTTTTTTTTTTTATTTTTTTATTTTTTTATTTTTTTTTTCAGGTTTCTTTTTCTTAAAACTCAAAGAACTCTGACTAAAGCACAACACTGGTGAGGGAAGCAAATAGTTGCCTGCAAACATGTGGAGGCCAATAGCAGACATTTTATAAAGCAAATCCAGTAATTCCACACCTTGTTCTTGAACTTCAGGATAAAACTATGGAGCTGGATGGAACATAACATTTTTTAAATTGACCTATAACATTGTTTAAGTTTAAGGTACACAACATACTAATTTTCGTGATTGCCATTATCAGCTAACACCTCTATTGTGTGTAATTATCGTTTCCTCTAGTTGTGGGGACATTAAGATCCAGGCTCTTAGCGAATTAAGCATTGATAATACAGTTTTGTGTATTTTACTGTATATTAGATCTCTGGGATTTATTTATCTACTAATTGCACGTATGTACCCTTAAACAACATCTCTCCCTTTCTGCTATTCCGGTCTTTGGTAATCACCATACCATTCTGGGTTTTGTGGGGGTTTTTTTGTTTGTTTGTTTGTTTTTTGGGGGTTTTTTTGAGGGTTTTTGTTGTTTACATTTGACAAGTAAAGGATATAATGCAGTACTTGTCTTTGTCTTATCTCACTTGGCATAATCTTCTTTCTTTTTAAAGATTTCTTATTTATTTATTTGTCAGAGAGAGAGAGAGAGAGAGAGAGAGAGAGGGAGAGTGCACAAGCAGAAGAAGGGGCAGGCCGAGGGGGAAGCAGGCTTCCTGCTGAGCCAGGATCCCAGGATCATGACCTGAGCCAAAGGCAAATGCTTAACTGAATGAGCCACCTGGGCACCCCCGGTATAATGTTCTTAAGCTCTCTCCACGTTGCTGCTAGTTTATCAGGATTTCTATTTTCTCATGGCTCAATAGTATGTCATCGTATTTATGCACACCACATCTATATCCATTCATCTATAGATGGACACTCAAGTTGTTTGCAAATCTTGGCTATTGAGAGTAATGCTGCAATGAACATGAGTGTGCAGATATCATTTTGATAACCTGTTTTCATTTCCTTTAAATATATACCCAGAAATGGGATTACTGGATTATATGGTAGTTCTACTTCTTTTTCTTTTTTTTTAAGTAGGCTCCATGTCCAGCCTGGAGCCCAACATGGGGCCTGAACTCACGACCCTGAGATCAAGACTTGAGCTGAGATCAGGAGTCAGACGTTTTGACCGACTGAACCACCCCAGTGCCCCGGTAGTTCTAGTTTTAGTTTAGTTTTTTTTTTTTTTTTAAAGATTTTATTTATTTGACAGAGAGAAACACAGCGAGAGAGGGAACACAAGCAGAGGGAATGGTAGCGGGAGAAGCAGGCTTCCTGCCGAGCAGGGAGCCCAATGCTCGATCCAAGGACCCTGAGATCATGACCTGAGCCGAAGGCAGAGGCTTTAATCCACTGAGCCACCCAGGTGCCCCTACCATAACATCTTAATGAATGTTCATTCCATGTACTAAGTGTTTTAAATATATCATATCACTTTATCCTCATGACAACCTGATATTAAAAGTTTCCTGTGGTTATACAAATATTGAATCATTGTGCTGTATACCTGAAACTAATATAATGTTATATGTCAATTATACCTCAATTTTCAAAATTCCTATGCTTAGGGTGCCTGGGTGGCTCAGGCAGTTAAGCAACTGTCTTTGGCTCAGGTCGTGATCCCAGAGTCCTGGGCTCCCTTCTCAGTGGGGAGTCTGTTTCTCTGCCCCTCCCCTGCCTCATTCACTTTCTCTGGCTCATTCTTTCTAAACAAACAAACAAACAAACAAACAAATAAATAAATAAAATCTTTTAAAAAATTCCTATGCTTATTTTATAGATGAAGAAATGGAAGCACCAAGAAATATGGCAGAGGCAGAGCTGCTCATGCAAAGTCCTACCTGCTCTCCCACATTTCCCAGCACTCTGCAATTGGGTGGAGACAGAAGTGCTGGCAAAGTAAAGCCTGTTGCTGATTCTCCAGCTCTTCTTCCCTGCATGGCGGCCTGGAGGGTGGTGTCCAGAAGGGGTTAATGTGCAGGGTGGTAAGAACCTCCATCAACCTGGTACTGTGAGAGAATTTCAGAGCAGAGCCCCCATATCCCCCCCATATTGCATATCAGATATAAACCATAAATAAGAACTAAATGTTTGTTGTGCTCCAAGATTTTGGTCTTTTGCTTCATTGCTTTGTTTTAACTGTAGCACATCCTGTCTACTCTAACATATCCCAGTGGGTCTGCATAGCTTGTCCAAGGAATCACACAGCTGGATGGCAAAGCTAGAATTCAAACCCAGCTTCACCTGTGTTCTTTTTTTAGACGTTGTGGTAAAATAGGGGCACCTGGCTGGCTTGGTCAGTTAAGTGTCTGACTCTTGATTTCAGCTCAGTCATGATCTGAGGGTCATGAGATCAAGCCGTGTGTTGGGCCCCACACTGGGCATGGAGCCTGCTTAAGATTCTCTCTCTCCCTCTGCCCCCCCACTTGTGTACACTCTCTCTCTCTCTCTCAAAAAGAAACAAAGAAGTTGTGGTAAAATATAGATAACATGAAACTTACCATTTAGACCATTTTTAAGTGGACAATTCAATGGCATTACATACATTCACAGTGTTGTGTAACTATCACTACTGTCCATTTCCAGAACTTTGTCATCACTCCAAACAGAAACTATGTACCCATTAAACAATAACTCCCCATTGCTCTCTCCCTTGGACCCTGGTGACCTCTATTATACTTCCTGTCTATTCTGCATATAAATGGAATCATACAATATTTGTCCTTTTGTGTATAGCTAATTTCACTTAGCATGTTTTTAAGGCTCAACCATGTTGTAGCTTGTGTCAGAATTTCCCTCCTTTTTATGGTTGAATGATATGCCATTGTATGTATATACGGCATTTTGTTCATCTGTTCACCTTTTGATGGAGATTTGGGTTGTTTCCACCTTTTAGTTACTGTGAGTAATGCTGCTATGTCTGTTTGAGTCCCTGTTTTCACTTTTTTGGGGTATGGACCTACAGGTGGAAATACTAGACCATATACTAATTGTATGCTTAACTTTTTAAAAAATTTATTCATTTTTATCTGAGAGAGAGAGAGAGAGAGAGAGAGCAAGAGACTCTTGCAAGGGGAGGGGCAGAGGGAAAGAAGCAGACTCTCTGCCAAGCTCAGAGCCCCATGCGGGGCTTGATCCCACAAACCCGGGATCATGATCTGAGCTGAAACCAAGAGTCAGACGCTTCAGTGATTAAGCCACCTAGGCACCCCATATTTAACTTTTTGAGAAACTGCCATACTTGTTCTTTTCTGAAAGTCATGTTAATTAAGGAATAATTTACATTCAGTAAAATTCTATTTTTAGGCATACCTAAAGTTTTATGAATTTTTTTCCAACACATGGATCATGTAACTACTGCCACAATCAAGCTATAGAACAGTTCCATTACCCCAAAAAGACCCCTTTATAGTTCATCCCAAACTCACACACCTGGCAACTGCTGATCTGATTTCTATCCCTATACTTTTGACTTTTCCAGAATGTCATACAAACAGAATCATTGGAACCTGACTTCTTTCATTTAGCACAGTTTATTGGTGATTCATCTATGTCAGTGTATCAATAATTTGCTCCTTTTAATAGGTGAACAGTATTCCATTGTATGGATATACCACCTGTATTTATTCATTCACCAATAGATGGACATTTGATTCGTTTTCAGGTTTTGGCAATTAATGAATGCTATAGACATTTGAATACAGCTCTCTGTGCACACATGTGCTTTAATATCTCCAAATAAATACCTCATAGTAGGAGTTCTGATTTATATGGTAATGTATGCTTAACTACTTTAAATGTTTTAAAAAACATTTATATATGTTTTGCAAGAAACTACCAGGGTTTTTTTTGTTTTTGTTTTTAAAGATTTTATTTATTTATTTGACAGAGGGAGAGAGATCACAAGTAGGCAGAGAGGCAGGCAAAGAGAGAGGTGGAAGCAGGCTCCCCGCTGAGCAGAGAGCCTGATGCTGGGCTCGATCCCAGGACCCCGAGATCATGACCTGAGCCGAAGGCAGAGGCTTTAACCCACTGAGCCACCCAGGCGCCCCAAGAAACTATCAGTTTTGCATTCCCACTGGCAAGTTCAGTATCCTGTATAACATTTGGTATTGTTAATTTGTTTATTTTTATTTTAGCCATTTTAATAGGTATGTGATATGGCATTTCATTATAGTTTTCATTTTTCATATCCCTAAAGGCTAATGATGTGGAATTTTTTCTATATGCTTACTTACCATGTTACTTGGTGAAGTGTCTATTCAAATTTTTGCCCATTTTTGAGTTGGGTTGTTTTCATATCATTGAGTACTGGAGTTCTTTATATATTCTGGATACATATCTTTTAAAAGATTTTTTTTTTTTTGACAGAGAGAGAGATCACAAGCAGGCAGAGAGGCAGGCAGAGAGAGAGGGGGAAGCAGGCTCCCTGCTGAGCAGAGAGCCCGATTCGGGGCTCCATCCCAGGACCCTGAGATCCTGATTTGAACCAAAGGCAGAGGCCCCAACCAGTGAGCCACCCAAGCGCCCCCATATCTTTTATCAGATGTGTGTTTTGCAAATATTTTCTTCCATGCTGTGTCTTGTCTTTTTAGTATTTTTTTAAAAAAGATTTTATTTATCTATTTTGAGAGAGTAAAAGAGAGTGAGTGAGCAAAAGCAAGGGGCAGGAGCAGAGAGGCAGAGGGAGAAGCAGACTGCCTGCTGAGCAGGGAGCCCAGCTCAGGTCTTGATCCTAGGATGCTGGGATCATGACCTGAGCCAAAGGCAGATGTTCAGCCAACTGAGCCACCCAGGTGCCATTTGTCTTTTCATTTTCTTTCTTTTTTTTTTTTTTTAAAGATTTTATTTATTTGACAGAGAGAAACACAGAGAGAGAGAGGGAACGGCAGCGGGAGAAGCAGGATTCCTGCCGAGCAAGGAGCCCGACGCGGGGCTCGATCCCAGGACTCTGGGATCATGCATGACCTGGGCCGAAGGCAGACGCTTAACGACTGAGCCACCCAGGCACCCCTGTCTTTTCATTTTCTAAATAGTGTCTCTTCCAGAGCAGAAGTTTTTCATTTTAATTAGTCTAATTTATGAATTTTTTTCTTTTATAGTTCATGCTTTCTTTTTTTTTTTTTAAGATTTTATTTATTTATCCCAAAAAGAGAGAGAGTGAGTGGGAGCAGGGGGAGGACTCACTGAGTGGGAGCAGGGGGAGGACCAGAGGGAGAGGGACAGACTCTGCACTGAGCACAGAGTCCGATGTGGGGCTCCATCCCAGGATCCTGTGATCATGACCTGTGCTAAAACCAAGAGTTGTTTGTTAACCTACTCCCAGGTGTTCCACATTTTGTTTTTTATTTACAAAATTTTGCCTAAACTTTAACCACAAATATTTTGTCCTCTATTTTATTCCAGAAGGCTTATAGTTTTAGGTTTACATTTAGGTCTATGATTTTTCTTTTTTTTTTTAACATGTAGTGTTTTTTTGTTTTTGTTTTTGTTTTTTAAGATTTTATTTATCTGAAAGAGAGAGTGTATGAGCAGGGGCAGGAGGATGGGGAGCAGAGGGAAGAGCAGACTATCCATTGAGCAAGGAGCAAGACGTGGGCCTCAATCCCAGGAATCTGGGATCATGACCTGAGTTGAAGGCAGATACTTAAAGACTGAGCCACCCAGGCGCTCCTGTCTATGATTCATTTCAAGTTCATTTTTGAATATTGTACAACATATGTATCAAGTTTCTTTTTTTCGGGAATGGGGGGAGGATATTGATGTCTAATTGTTCCAGCACCATTTGTTGAAACCAACCTATTCTTAACTTTCATATTACATTGTATATAAAAGTTCTTTTGCTCATTTGTACTAAAGTCTGGTGAGGCTTGGGGATATACAGGTGATACACTAGCACTATTCTTTATAGTTCTTGAAGTACTTCGGATTATATAATCTCATTTTGACCCACAAACAACCCTATGAGGTAGAAATAACAATATTGTTCCTCCTATTTACAGTGAAGAGACCCAGAGGAGCTGAGTGTTTGGCCAAGATGACAAAGCTTTCGGTGCTATGTTCAAATACATTATTGACAATCAATAAACACTGAGCTGCCTTATCCAAGATCTAAGGCATTCCCGTAGATCTGCCCCATACTCAGGAGCACTGGAAGTAATTTGCTCGCTGCTTAATTTGGGGCTTATCAGTCCTTGAAAACTGGGAAGGCTAAGAGATTTGGTGTACAGATGGTCATTTGGGTTACCCATAAGAGGTCACATATCTTAACCCTGTTGTGTGAATTGGCCATAGTCACACAAACTTTATTCTATAAAAATGCAATCAGAAATCTTTTCTTTAGAATACTACTGAGCTTCAGGAAGAAAAAAAAAACAGTTACCAAATAGTCCAAATATCAAAGCAACAAACTGATTGGGTTTATGGTTTTGGTCATTTCTTCAGCCCACTAGACATCCCCCTTTCTTTGGGAAGCACAGTCATATGTCACATCATTGGCATGGGCTCTTGGGAGCCATTTTGCTACCACCTGACTCTGCCTCCCCAGCCACGACCATACCAGAGGTGGACACATCACTCAGGGTGATGATTACATTGCTTCTTTGGGGAATGTAGGACTGAACTGAGAAACAGATCATCAGTCTGCAGTTGGCTGGAGTTTTACCCTATAAACTGGGAGATGCACAGCAGCCATATTCTGCCTATCAGGTGAATTGGAGGAGAAGTAAAAGCAGATAGGCAGGAGTGCCTGGGTGGCTCAGTCATTAGGCGTCTGCGTTCGACTCAGGTCATGATCCCAGGGTCTTGAGATTGAGCTCCGCATTGGGCTCCCTGTTCAATGGGAAGCCTACTTCTCCCTCTCCCATTCCCCCTGCTTGTGTTCCCTCTCTCGCTGTGCCTCTCTCTATAAAATAAATAAATAAAATCTTTTTTTTTTTTTAAAGCAGATAGGCAGTATTAAAAAAAAGAAAACCAGATACACAGAGGGAAAAAGAATGAAGTGGGGAGGGAGAAGTAGGGACTCAAGATTGGTTTATGTTTCTGGTTTCAGATCATTTCAATGGCCTCCTTGCACACTGTCTTTGGCTCTGTGAAAGTGTATCTCCATCCTTTAAAAGTTGTCCCTTTTTCTTAAGCTACTTATAGCCAAAAGAGTCCTAACTAGTACAGTAGAGGTAAATTGAGTTATCTTGGGGTAGAAAGACATGACTTTGAACTGGTTTATAGGGATTTAAAAATAGAGCTGACTTTTGCAGCAATGGGTCCTATAATGGGGAGACAAAATTTCCTCCCCTTTTATTCTAAAATAAATTGCATGAAAGGTTTGGGCCAACTCTGTGAAAATCAGCTTGTACAATGAGACAATGGAGAGTATTATCCAGGTTGAACTATCATTTGTTTCCAACTGGGAAAGAGCAGGGAGGAGGAGCAAGAAAAAAAAGTAGGGTGGGAGGGAAGCCAGCAGAGGAAGGAAAGAAAAGTCTGACATGATGTAGTGCCCAGAAAATTTTTATGCATTTACATTTGGAGACCCCTTTACCTTCAGATGAAAGATGCTGATCAATTGCCAAGTATTATTTTGTAAACTAGATGCTCTCGGTGAAATTAGCTTTCTGACGCATTTCCAGCTAGTTCTCTGAAGCAGCCTTTGTGAAATCCTGACTCTTTCTTTACAAGCAGAATTAAATACTGTGGCCTCGTGTTTTCCTCCTTGCCCAGAGTCTCAGGGTTTTTGTTTTGTTTTGTTTTTTTGCCGTGTTCCTGCCTTTGCCATTAACTTTGATGAACAAAATGAATGATGCAAAGGAGCGGGTGGGACAATGGGGCTGATTCATAGTTTGGGAAAACAGTGAATTTTCACAGAGCAAACAGTGGCCCTCCTTTTTGCTGGGGACATTGCAATGTTTAGCTGAAAGCATCTTGTTTGGATTCTTCCAACCAGTGGTTAAGCATCTAAATGACATGTGCAATATGGGATTCCTATGGGTTCCCATCTATCGTTTAATACACTTAAAACAATCCTGAGATACCCTGACGGGGCTTGTGATCTTTGTAGGCAAACAGAGAGAGGTTATTCAAATAGCCCTTAATGTCATTAAGAAGTCTCATTGTAAGACCCCAGAACAGGCATTTATTATTATGTTGGGATTATCTCTGAGTTTTATATTTTGCATCCACTCCTGGTAACTTAATCGGGATGTCAGGTGCTAAGCTTGCATTTGGATTGATGTACATTTGGATTGATAGGATTTGATTTGGACTTCACATATAATTTACCTTTAGACAGACTAAATTTGACCAAAATTAATCTGATGGGTAATTCAGAAGTATCTATTTATTTACTTATTTATTTATATTGGTATCATATTGATATGCTGTTTTGTTATATTCATTGAGCAGTCTAATATAAAAATATGAAATTGTCAATGAACTTTAATCTACAACTACTAGTGGCTGCGTTGTGTATGACTGTATGAATGAAGCATCATTTAACTAGTCCCTTGTTGGACATTTAGGTTGTTTCCAATTTTTCATAGCTATAAACCATGCTTCAGTAAAAATCATTGTAGCTAAGTCTTTGCATCTTTCCTTATTTCCATTGGAAAGAAATCCTGGATTTTGATTGCTGGGTCAGAAGTGATGGGTATTTTTACAGGTTTGACTCATAGTGAAAACTTCCTTCCAGAATACAATGTATACATAGTCTGGGTATGAGAGTGTTTTCCTTCACACACACCCAGCTCTCTAGTTTAAACTTTACTTAGTTAAGGAGCACCTGGCTGGCTTAGTTAGAAGAGTATGGGACTTTTGACCTCGGGGGTTATGAGTTCCAGTCCCATCTAGGTGTAGTGATTACTTAAATAAATAAAATCTTTTTTTTAAGATTATTTATTTATTTATTTGACAGAGAGAGCGAGAGAGAGAGAGAGATCACAAGTAGGCAGAGCGACAGGCAGAGGGAAAGGGGGAAGCAGGCTCCCTGCTGATCAGAAAAACTGATGCGGGGCTCGATTCCAGGACCCTGAGATCATGACCTGAGCCAAAGGCAGAGGCCTTAACCCACTGAGCAACCCAGGCGCCCAATAAATAAAATCCTAAAAAAGGTAAGCGAGAGAGGGAACACAAGCAGGGGGAGTGGGAGAGGGAGAAGCAGACTCCCTGCTGAGCAGGGAACCCAATGCTGGGCTCCATCCCAGGACCCGGGAATGATGACCCAAACCAAAGGCAAACACTTAATAACTGAGCCACCCAGGCAGCCCTAAAAAAAAGTTGTTTTTTTTAAAAAAAACCCAAGCTGTACTTAATTTTGTTTCCCCCCCCAGGTAAGTGATCATATAATCTACAAATAATTACCTTTTTTTTTTTTTTTTTAAACAAAGGCTGACTGCTACACGCAGCACCTCATTTGAATAGGTCTGGAGTCTTGGAAACTTGACTATCCTAGATTCTCCCATAAATGGACCTTGAGAGCTTGTTTGGTGGTGATAGCAGAGGAGTGCAGCTACTTCTATACCCAGATGGGAGAATGGTCCTCCTCTATCCAGGAAGATCATCTTCTTCAACCAAGCTCACAGCCTCAGGAGAGATACACATTGAGCAGTGAGAGAAGGGACACCCACCTAGCCCCTAGATCAGCTGAATAGACCCTGGCAATCAGTGTGGTGACAGATGTCTCAGCCAGATCACCTTCACATCCATGACATTTTTCTTTTATCTTTCGGATGGGCAAAAGCTGCAAGATTTTGTAATACATCTTGTTGTTGATGTTGGTGAGACTATGCATAGGTGGATGCGGTAAAATCCTGTAAGTTGGTACATATTTTTGAAGGATAATTTGAGAGTATTTGTGAAAATTTTAAACTGCCTATCTTTTGACCTAGCAATTTCAATTCTTTTTTTTTTTTTTTAGATGTTATTTATTCATTTGACAGAGGGATAAAGAGAGAGCATAAGTAGGCAGAGCAGCAGGCAGGAGAGAGAGGGAGAAGCAGGCTCCCCACTGAGCAGGGAGCCCGATGCAGGGCTTGATCCCAGGACCCTGGGATCATGACCAGAGCCAAAGGCAGATGCTTAACCAACTGAGCCAGCCAGGCACCCGCAATTTCAATTCTAAAAGACTATCTTTCACAAGTGAACTAAGATGTATATATAAAGGTATTCACTGAAGCACTTTTTTAATAGTAAAAAAATTAAAACAACTTAAAATTCATCAGCAGGATATAGTTAGGTAAATTATGACACATTTATACTATGAAATACTGTGCAGCCATTGAAAAGAATAAGGTAGATTGCTAATTGCAGCCATGAACTCAGTCCATGCTATTTTGCTAAGTTTAGAAAATATGTTATAGGATGATAATATACTATGATCCCAATTTTATTTTTTAAAATCCATGTGTAGGGACACCTGAGTGGCTCTGTCAGTCCAGCTCTTGCTTTTGGCTCAGCTCAAGATCTCAGGGTCCCGGGATCAAGCCCCTCATCAGGCTCCCTGCTCAGTGGGAGCCTGCTCCCCCTTCTCCCTCTGCCACTCCTCCTGCTTGTGCTTTCCCTCTCTAACAAATAAATACATAAAATCTTAAAAGAGAGAGAGAGAGAAATAGAGAGAGGGAGATGATATCCTTGCTTTGCTCCTGACTTCAGTGGTAATGTCTTTAATATTTGGGCAATTAATACTGGCTGTTGGTTTCTGACTTTCTTTATTATGTTAAGGAAGTACCCTGTTCTTCTTATTCAAGTAGGAGATTTTATCAGGTTAGTTTGTTGAATTTTATTAAAGACCTTTTTGTTCACCCACCAAGGTGATCATATAGTTTTTCTCCTTAGTTAAAATAGTATTATGAGTTATAGTCATACATTTTCAAACTTCCAACAATCCTATAGTTCCTAGAATGAATCATTCTTGGTCATAGTGTTATCATTTTAATGTACTTAAAAATTTCATATGCTAATATTTTCATTGTGGTAAAAAAACACATAACATAACCATTTTCAAGAATACAATTCAGAAGTGTTAAGTATATTCATGTTGTTCTGAAATAGATCTCCAAAACTTTTCCATCTTGTAAAACTGATGCACCCTTTAAAGGACTATTCTGCTTTTCTCCTTCTCCCCAGTCCCTGGTAACCATCATTCTACTTTCTGTTTTTACAAATGTGGCTACTTTAGATAGCTCGTCTAAGTGGAATCATACGGTATTTGTTTTCTTGTGATTGGTTTATTTTACTTAGCAGAATGTTCTCAACTTTCACCAATATTGTAGCACGTGACAGGATTTCCTTCCTTTTTTAAGCCTGAATTATATGTCATTGTATATATGTAATACATATATATATATATATATATATATACACAATGTATGTGATACAATACAATACATGTAATATCTATTACATTCTCTTTATTCATCCCTCCATCTGTGGACATTTGGGTTACTTCCTCCTCTTGGCTATTATGAGTAGTGCTGTTATGAATATAGCAAATATCTCTTCAAGACCATGCTTTCAGTTCTTTTGGATACCCAAAAGTGGGATTGCTGGATCACACAGAAGGCCTATTTTTAATTTTTTTTTTTGAAGATTTTATTTATTGAGGCACCTGAATGGCTCAGTCGGTTAAGTGGTTGCCTTCGGCTCAGGTCATCATCTCAGGGTCGTGGGTTTGGGTCCCCATCAGGCTCCCTGCTCAGTGGGGAGTCTGCTTCCCCCTCTGCCTGTCACCCCATTTTTGTGCTCTCTTTCTCTCTCTTTCTCAAGAAGAGCAAGGACAAGTTGGAGGAGGAATAAAGACAGAGGGAGAGGGAAAAGCAGACTCCCCTGCTAAGCAGGGATCCCCAAGGGGGTCTCAATTCCAGGACCCTGTGATCATGACCTCAGAGAGGAAAGACGAGGGCAGATGCTTAACAGATTGAGCCAACCACGCACCCCTATTTTTAGTTTCTTAAAGAGCCACCTCACTGTTTTCCACAGTGGTTGCATCATTTTACAATCCCTCACCAATAGGGTGAAAGGGTTCCAGTGTCCCATTTCTCTACATTCTTGGCAATACTTATTATTTCCTAATTTTTTATATCAGCCATCATAAATACGAGATGATATCTCATTGTGGGTTTGATTTGCATTTCTCTGATGATCAGTTATGTTGACTATCTTTTCATATTCTTCTTTACTATTTTTGCAGAAATAGAAAAACCCATTCTAAAATTCATGTGGCATCTTAAGGGACCCCAAGTAGCCAAAAAAGAAAAGCAAAGTTAGAGAACTTGTATTTCATAATGTCAAAACTTAATACAAAGTCACAGTAATCAAAACCCTGTGAAACTGGCATAAGGACAGACACATGGATCAGTGAAACAGGAGAAAGAACCCAGAAATAAACCTTTGCATGTATGATCAGTTGCTCTTCAGTGTGGGTGCCAAAATCCTGCAATGTGGAAAGGACAGTCTTTTCAACAAATGGTACTGGGAAAACTGGATATCTATGTGCAAAAGAATTAAATTGGACCCTCACCTTACACCATAAAAATCAACTCAAAATAGATCAGAGACCACTTTGGATTGGAAGTTTTAAAATATAAATTCAATATTCTTTTTTTTTTTAAAGATTTTATTTATTTATTTGACAGAGAGTGAGATCACAAGTAGGCAGAGAGGCAGCAGAGAGAGAGAGAGGGAAGCAGGCTCCCTGCTGAGCAGAGAGCCCGATGTGGGGCTCTATTCCAGTACCCTGAGATCATGACCTGAGCCGAAGGAAGAGGCTTTAACCCATTGTGCCACCCAGGCGCCCCTAAATTCAATATTCTTTTTTTTTTTTTTTTTAAAGATTTTATTTATTTGACAGAGAGAAACACAGCGAGAGAGGGAACACAAGCAGAGGGAATGGTAGCGGGAGAAGCAGGCTTCCCGCAGAGCGGAGAGCCCGATGCGGGGCTCGATCCCAGAACGCCGGGATCATGACCTGGGCCGAAGGCAGACGCTTAACGACTGAGCCACCCAGGCGCCCCTAAATTCAATATTCTTAATAGGGCTGTGTGAATTGTTTATTTCACATTGTGTGAATTGGAATAGTTTCCGCTTTTAGAGGAATTGGTCCATTTCATCTAAGTCAAATTTCTGTGTGTAGAGTCTTTCATAATATTCACTTACTATCTCTTTGTATCTGCAGAGTCTATAATTATATCCCCTTTTCCATTCCTGATATTGGTAAACTGTGTCTTCTCACTTTGTTATAACTTTAAAACTTCCAAGAATATATTTCCAGGCCCAGATAGAAATGAAACATTTAAGGAAAAAATTAGCACCAATCCTACATAGTCTCTTCCAGGAAATAGAAGATGAAGGAACACTTCCTTCCTGGTATTATCCTGGTCCCTGAACCAGAAAAGACAATATAAAAAAGATAATAAAACCATAGACCAATATCCCTCATGAAAACGTACACAAAAATATTGAACAAAATATCACCCAGTAGATTTTAGGAATATATATAATATATAAAATATATATTTATATTTCATATATAAATATAAAAATACATATAAAAATAATTATGCATCATGATCAAGTGGGATTTATTCCAGGGATGCAAGGCTATCTCCATATATGAAATTAATATAGTTTACTTTATTAATATAATTTACTGTATTAATATAATATTACTTCATTACTTTATTATCATGTTAAGAAACAATCACATGATCATAACAAGTGCTGCAGAAAAATCATCTGGAAAAAATCCAATACTCTTTCATGATAAAAACTCACAAAAATAGGAATAGAGGAGAACTTCCTCAATTTCATAAAGAATATCTGCAAAGGGACACCTGGGTGGCTCAGTCATTAGGTCTGGGACCGAGCCCCGCATCGGGCTCCCTACTTGGTGGGAAGCCTGCTTCTCCCTCTCCCAGTCTCCTTGGTTTTGTTCCCTCTCTTGCTGTGTCTCTCTCTGTCAAATAAACAAAATCTTTTTTTTTTAAAGATTTTTTTTTATTTATTTGACAGAGAGAGAGAGAGATCCCAAGTAGGCAGAGAGGCAGGCAGAGAGAGAGGGGGAAGCAGGCTCCCCACTGAGCAGAGAGCCCGATGCGGGGCTCAATCCCAGGACCCTGAGATCATGACCTGAGCCGAAGGCAGAGGCTTTAACCCACTGAGCCACCCCTCAAATAAATAAAATCTTAAAAAAAAAAAGAGAAAGAACATCTTCAGAAATCTTGAATGCTCTCCTCTGAAGTCAATGATATCTGCTCTTATCACTCTTAATCAACCTTGTTCTGTAAATGCAATAGGCATAAGAAAGAAACAGAAGATGTATACTTATAAAGGAAGAAGTAAATATGTGCCTATTTCATATATCATATTTGTCTTCATAGAAAATCCCTAGGAATCTCCAAAGAAAACATCCAAACTCATCAGTGACTTTAGCAAAGTTTGAAGATAAAAGATAAGCATACAAAAATCAGTTGCATTTATGTATACTAGCAATGAACAGTAGCCACCCAAATTAAAAATACAATGCATTTATAATCACTGAAAAAATGTGAATTACTTAGGTGTAAATCTAACAAAATGTGTACAGGACTTATATACTGAAAAATACAAACTGCTGATGGAAAAAGGACATGAAGAAAAAGAGGCATATGGTGTTCATGAATTGGAAGTCTCAACATAGTAAAGATATCAATTCTCTCCAAATTTATATACAGGTTTAATGAAATTACTATAAAAAATCCCATCTAGGGTTTTTTTTTTTTTTTGTAGATACAGACAAGATTGTTCTACAATTTATATGGGGAAACAAAGGAACTTGAACAGCTAAAACAATCTTGAAAAGGTAAAATAAAGTAGGAGGAATCACTTGTGTCAATGTAAAGTTTTATCATGTAGCTGTAGTAATCAAGACTGTGTAGTATTGACGGACAAGTGAAGAGGTGGACACGTAGATCAATGGGACAGAATAAAAAATCCAGATATAGACCCACACAAATAAGCCTAACTGATTTTTGACAAAGGTGTAAAAAACAATTCAGGAGAGAAAAGATTTTTTTTTCAATAAATGGGGCTGGAATAACTGGACATCCATAGTTGAAAAAAAAAAAAGAGCATTACCCTAATCTTCACACCTTTATATAAGAAATAACTTGAAATGGATCACAGACTTAAATATAAAGCTATAGTAATTGCAGAAAAAAAATAAGAAAAAAATCTTTGCGATCTAGGGCTAGGCAGAAGTCCTAAGCTTGACCCCAAAAGACACAGTTTATAAAAGGGAAAATTGATAAACTGGACTTCATCAAAATTAAAATCTTGCCCTGTGAAAGACTCTGTTAAGAGCATGAAAAATCAAGCTACCCACTCTGAGAAAATATTTGCAAACCACATATCCAACAAAGGACTAGTATCTAGAATATATAAAGGAGTCTTAAATTTAACAGTAAAAAACAGATCAATTAGGAAGCCAAAGACATGAAGAACCAATTTACTGAAGAGAATATACAGATGGCAACTAAGCACAAGAAAAGATGTTCAGTATCATTAACCATCAGGTAATTGCAAATTAAAATCACAGTGAGATATCATTACAAATTTATTAAAAATGGGCAAAATAAAAACTAGTGGCGACGCCAAATGCCGGCAAAGATTTGGACGAACTGGATGGCTCATATATTACTATTGGGAATGTAAAATAGTAGAGTCACTCTGGAAAATAGTCTGTCAGGTTTTGTTTTGTTTTTTAAAGATTTTATTTATTTATTTGAGAGAGAGAGAGAGAGACATCACAAGTAGGCAGAGAGGCAGGGAGAGAGAGAGGGGGAAGCAGGCTCCCTGTTGAGCAGAGAGCCCGATGTGGGGCTCGATCCCAGGACCCTGAGATCATGACCTGAGGCAGAGGCTTTAACCCACTGAGCCACCCAGGCACCCAGGTTGGTTTTTTTTTTTTAATGAAATATGCAACTATCATGTGATCCAGTGATTACAGTTCTGGATGTTTATCCCAGAGAAGTGAAAACTTAATGAATATTAAGAGAAATGAAAATGTTCACACAAAAACATTTACACAAATTTCAGAGCTGCCTAACTCATAATGGCACCATACTGGAAACAACCAGATGCTCTTTAACAAGTGAGTTGTTAAACTGTGCTACATCCATACTGTGGCGTAACACTCAGCAATAAAAAGGAATGAACTAGTGGATACGCACAGCAGTCTAGATCAAGCTCCAGAGAATTACGCTGAGTGAAACAAAAGCCAGTCTCAAAAAAACTGGCTTACATACTGTTTGATTCCATTTATAAAACATTCTTAAGTTAATAAAATTCTAGAAATAAAGAATGGATTAGTTGTCATCAGGGGTTATGAAAGGGGTGAGGTGGGAGGGAACCAGGTTTGGCTGTAAAAGGGCAACAGGAGGGATCCTTCTACAGATGGAAATGTTCTGTATCTTGATTGTACCAATGTCAATGTACTACTTGTGATATTGTACTATAGTTTTGCAAGATGTTACTATTGGGGTAGGATCTAAGGGATCTCTATTATTTTTTATAGCTGTATATCCACCCATAATTATCTTAAAAGAAAAAGTTGGGTTTGTTTTTTTTAAAGATTTTGTTTATTTGGGACACCTGGGTGGCTCAGTCAGTTAAATATCCGCTGAGGTCATGATCCCAGGGTCCTGGGATCAAGTCCCACATTGGGTTGCTTGCTCAGTGGGAAGCCTGCTTCACTCGCTGCCTGCTGCCTGCAGCTCCCTCTGCTTGTGCTCTCTCTGTCTCTGACAAATAAAGAAATAAAAACTTTTTTAAATATTTTATTTCTTTCTTAGAGAGAGAGAGAGAGAGAGCGAGCACAAGTGGGGGTGAGGGCAGAGGGAGAGGGAGAAGCAGGCTCCCGACTGAACAGGGAGCCCAACATGGGACTCAGTTCCAGGACCCTGGAATCATGACCTGCGCTGAAGGCAGACGTTTAACTGACTGAGTCACCCAGGCGCCCCTCAAAATAAAAAATTTAATTAAAAATATAAAAATAATAAAGAACTGTCTCATCCAAAATGCCAATAGTGGCCCTGTGAGAGACACCAATTAAAAAAAAAAAAAGATAAAACAAACTCCAATTTTACAAGGAAGAAGTTTGGAACAAAAATTGTCATGCTTTTATTTTGTATATAAGATTTTATTTTTAAGTTATCTCTGTACCCAATATGGGGCTCGAACTTACAACTCCGAGATCAAGAATGTACACTCTACTGACTGAACCAGCCGGGTGCTCCAAAATACTACATGCTTTTAAATATAGATGTGTCAAAAGTGATTATAAGGAAAAGAATATTCCTTTGTTTATGTAAGTACTGTACACTGGAGTACAGGAAGAAATCATAAATTCTGGATATGCAGCCATATCAACTTACTTTTAAAAAAGGATTGAGTTTGTGTATTAATTTTTTTAATGAAGAAATGAATGTGGTGTGAGTTGTGAATGCTGTTAAGGATGGACATCAAGATGATAGACATTTCCTTCTGTTGGTGTAGGATGACAGAGGGCGTGTCATTTTGTGTCCCCAGACCCCTACTTCAAACAAACGGAAGTTCTTGTGTATATATATATATATATACAAATATATATATATATATAAAATTCTGTGTGTATATATATAAAAATTCTGTATAATATTTTATATATATTCCATATAATATTTTATATATATTCTATATTCTATATATTCTGTATAATATTTTATTTGAAAAATAAACTTTGGAGAAAAAGAAAGTATAAGAACCATGATTTAGGGTATGTCTTGATATAACTTAGCATTAGTGGTTTTTCTGGACCATCATTTGGAGACCCAAAATTCAGTCCTTCCTTTCTCTGTACAGTCAATAGAGGGAGAGACAGTAGAAATAGCAACTGAAAGTGAAAAAGTGTACTCTTCAAATGAATCAGGAAAGTTCTCTTTGGAAGATGAAGCCTCCTGGTTTATGGTCTTAAACAAAGACGGTATAAGCAGCCCCATAGCCAACAGGACAGTCTGGCTATCAAGATATTAAAACCTTCCAATCTAGATTATCTTTCCAGTCTTACAGCCCATATATTTCTCCCTTCTTCCCTCTCCAGCCCTACATCTACCTTCCACCTCTCTCACATACACCAACATTCCTTTTCAGCTATGTTGGAGCCATTTCTTGTTTCCAGAACTTGCCTTCTACATTTATAACTCCAAATCTTTGCACAAGCCATCCTTTCCCCCAGATGGGTACTGCCCGGTATGGTAGTCCCTAGCCACATGGGATATAAAAAACTTGAAATGTGGCTAGTGTGGACTGAGATATGCTATAGATATAAAATAAACACCAGATTTCAGAAAGTATGAAAAAAGATAAAATTAATTCCATCTCTTTTTACTTTTGAAAATGTAACTGCCACAAAATTTACAATTACATGTATGGTTTGTATTATGTCTCTATCGGACAGTGCTGCCCTAGATCCAGAAAGTTTTGACCCTTATATATTGACTATGATACCTCCGCATTTGCAAATCCAAGTGCTTTAATCATAATTATAGCAACTTCAGTGAATTTTTAGGGAAAATGAATTTATCAGAACACTCTATTTAACCAATGTAACTATTCGATCAATTCTCTATTTAGCAGAGTTAAACCACTCTCAATTGTTCTATTTTCATTTTTGATTTTAATGAAATTATTTTCATTGGCATCAGTTCTTTCTTCTAATAATTTCTTTTTTTAATATTTAAAAAAGATTTTATTTATTTATTTATTTGACACAGAGAAAGAGATCACAAGTAGGCAGAGAGGCAGGCAGAGAGAGAGGGGGAAGCAGGCTCCCCGTTGAGCAGAGAGCCTGATGTGGGGCTTGATCCCAGGACCTTGAGACCATGACCTGAGCCGAAGGCAGAGGCTTTAACCCACTGAACCACCCAGCTGCCCCTCTTCTAATAATTTCTTAAAGGAAATTTGACTTATCAGAGTTTCTTACAGTTTCTTTTTTAATGTTTTTTCTCTTTTTTATGTTTTCTATTACTATGAGTATCATTTTGTGGTCATGATTTTGATCATATGCAATTTTCCTGGGTCAGATGTATAGGTAAAAAATTTACTGTGTGCCATTTTATTTTTTTAAAGATTTATTTATTTGAGGGGCGCCTGGTTGGCTGACTTACTCTGCTCAGCAGGGATCCTGCTTCCCCTTCTCTCTCTGACTGCCTCTCTGCCTACTTGTGATCTCTCTCTCTCTCTCTGTGTCAAATAAATAAATAAAATCTTTTTTATTTTTTATTTTTTAAAGATTTTATTTATTTGACAGCGGGAAACACAGCGAGAGAGGGAACACAAGCAGAGGGAATGGTAGTGGGAGAAGCAAGCTTCCTGCCGAGCAAGGAGCCCGATGCGGGGCTCGATTCCAGGACCCTGGGATCATGACCTGAGCCGAAGGCAGACGCTCAACGACTGAGCCACCCAGGCGCCCCAATAAAATCTTTTTTAAAAAAAGATTTGTTTATTTGAGAGAGAAAGATCGTGAGCATGTGAGTACTAGCATGAGCAGGGGAGGAACAGAGGGAGAGGAGAGAAAGAATCTCCAGAAGACTCCCCACTGAGTGTGGAGCTTGATGACCCTAAGATCATGATCCTGAGATCATGACCTGAGCCAAAAACCAAGAATCTGCCGCTAACCAACTGAGTTGCCCAGGTGCTCCTACTATGCACTGTTTTAGCCATTTCTACTAGTAATATTAATTTTAATCAGATAAAAGACCAACTGTTTGTATTAATTTTTAGATTTATGCCTGAAAATTTGTGGACAGATCTCAGGTAATCTAGGATAGTTCTTTTGCCCAAGATTGCTTAACTGTATTGCTTGTCCAATTTCCCTATAACTTTTGATCATTCCATGCCTTTGGTGAGGCAAAGATCAAAGGACAGGGTCAGAATAGCCTCAAGGAATTATTGTTATTCTTTTAAGTGTAATAATGGTATTATGATTATGTTTTTAAAAGGTGTTTTTTTCTTTTAGGCATTCTAAACTATTAATGAGTGAAATAATATGATATCTAGAATGTGGTTCAAAATAATATGGTGGGCACCTGGCTGGCTGAGCTGGTGGAGTGTGCAACTTTTGATCTCAGGATCATGAGTTCAGGCGCCACACTGGGCATAGGGCTTACTTAATAAAAATAATAATAATCTGGAGAGGGAAATGAATGGGAGTATATATGAAATAAGATTAGTCATGAGTTTATAATTGTCAAACCTGGTGATGGGCACATGAGGGTTCATTGTGACATTCTATCTACTTTTGTATACGTTTGAAATTTTACATATAAAAAGGTAAAATAATAACATAATTTTTTTTAAGATTTATTTATCTGACAGAGAGCACACGGGGGAGGGACAGAAGGAGAAGGAGATAGAGTCTTTTCTTTGTTAAGCAGACTCCTTGCTGAGCTCAGAGCCCCATGCATGGCTCCATCTCACGACCCTGAGATCACTACCTGAGCTGAAACCAAGAGTCTGACGATCAACTGACTGAAACACCCAGGCACCCCCAATAACGTAATTATTATTTAAAGTCCTTAAGATCAAAAGGCAGGGTCAAAATGTGTTTGTTTGCTTTTCGGCTATACCTTTATCCACAGCCATAAAATGAAATCCAGGGGTGTCAGTGTGGCTCTGTCCGTTGAGCCTTTTGGCTCAGGTCATGACCTTAATTTTAGCTAAGGTCATGATCTCAAGGTCCTGAGATTGAGCCCTGCATTGGGCACTGTGCCATGTGGAACCTACTTGAGATTCTCTCTCTCCTTCTGCTCTTCCCCAACTCATGTTCTTGCGTGCTCTCTCTCTCAAAAAAGAAAAATAAATGATAATTTCAAAAAGAAAGAAATCCAAATTCTCTACTATGTTCTCGAGGCCCTGCACAATCTGATTCCTACTTGTCTTTCTGATATTGTCTACTACTTCTTTCCTTTGCTGGGCTACTAAGAGAATAAAATGTGAGTGGGGTCTCCTAGACCAGTGTAGTCAAGAAGCCTCCTTCCTCACCATCATTTCATTCTACCTGCCAGGACCTTCTTTCATTTCCTGGGACACGGTAAGCATTTTCCTGTCTCAGGGCCTTTGCAATTGTTCCTTAAACTGCAATCCCTTGGCTACTCCAGTCTTAGCTTAAATGTCATTCATTCCTCAGAAATGTTTTCTCTTACTACCCTCACTAGTGTAGTCTTTCATATTTTTTCACTTCAATATTGTTTATTGCCATCATAGCTTTGTCACCTTCTTTCTGTATCTTCTACCAGAATACAAACTCTATGACCTCAGGGATTCTATTTGTTCTGTTCATTGTGTTTGGTACATAGAAGGCACTCAATAAATATTTGGTGAATGAATGAATTAAAATTCTAGCCATTTTTTAAAGGTCTACTTTAAATCACCTCCCTCATAAAGCCTTCTCTGAGTCCTCTCAGAGGATTTTTACTCTACTACCTTTTCTACTACTTTTACTCTACAACCTTTTACTCTACTAAGTGTACACACAGACATAAAAGGGAAGAAAGCTTATTTTACTTTCCTCATGGTCTATGGTGGTGACATTCAGAATGAATTTGATATGTGCTTTTGTATTGTTTCTTTATGTTAGCATTTTATAAATTATTTTTCTCTATATATTTAAAAAGTTTTCCGATTACAAAGTGCAGCTTTTAAACATTTTTTCTATGTCTGGGTTGAGAGTTTCACCTCTTTTAATGGTCTTTGTTTCTATGGCTTTCCAATGTTTGTGACACATGAGGATGCTGAGATGAAGAATGATTGGTTTAGTTGGACTTGCCCTCACTGACATGCCCATGCTTTGGAGAAATGCAGGTACACAAATTAATTAGCTAAAATCTCCTACAGTGAGTCTCTTGCCAGTTGGGTCATGGTTTTTTGATGGGACTTCGATTCACATAAATTGTATGCCTGAAAGCTATCTTCTCACCATTTGTTAATTGGTTTCTATCAAATATGAACATACGTGTCTTTGCCTATAAACAAAGGACAGTTAAATTCTCAAAATAAAGTTTTAACATTTGTGCTCATTGTTATAACTGAAACTGATATAACACTGTATGTTAACTATATTGGAATTAAAAGGTAATAATACAAGTAATAATTAAAAAAAAAATTTGTGTTCATTGTAAACAGATTTTAGAAAATATTTTGTCCTCTCCCCAATAGTTTTTTTGGAGTGTTTCTTCCAGCCAGCTTATTTGCAGAATTGTTTAAACTAACACTAATTTTACTGCAGCAATTGAAACAAATGTTTCCATTTTGAAAATGTCTGCTGGAAAAATAAAGATCTGCAATTCAAATGAATGGGGAGATTGTTAAATTGTCGTAAGTAGAATGGATGTTTATACTTAATCTTTTCTCAAGAAACATCATCCAAAATATTCATTATTAAATGTTTCCTGGATGGATGTAGTAGGTTCTATGTAAGTCCTCATGAATTATGATGGATAGCATAGATGTCCTAATTCTCCATTCTCAAAAGCCAAGTGTTTATTAAGATGGCTCTATCATTTTAGCAACTGAAAAGAAAGTGCACAGAACCATAACACATCACTCCACATCAAGTTAAGCACATACCACAGTTTTATTTCCATTTAGAAAAATTATAATCCAAGGAAAGTTTTTATACATTCCCCCCAAGGGAGTTTGTATTTTAAAGGAGTGCTGCAGAAATAAAACCTGATCTCAATTTAGTGAGATTTTAAAGATTCTAAATACCTGAGTCTATATGAGCTCAAAGTTTACAGCAGTCAGGACTACCTATTTGTCTTAAATCGGTGATTATCAATGGGATTCTGATTTCTTTCTGGGCGATTCTGTTGGCTTTTGGAACACTCATTTTAAAAATAACTGATTTACTCAGCTGATTAAATACTAAGTAGTATGCTATCATAATAATAAATGTCTTAAAAGGTAAAAATGAATTAAAGGTGGATTCTTAGAACAAGAGAGGTTAATTTATTTCACGTTTACTGACTATTACTGGAAACGGCACAGAACAAACCTCTGTGTCTCCTCTTGTCTTTGTCTAACTTGAGAATTCCAAAGCTGTAAACCTGAAAAAGACCTTCCAGAGACCTTCCCTGCCTTCATGAAGAAAAACCCAAGCCCTCCAGACGACCATCCCTCACTCATGCTCCTCCTGAACACCTCCAGGGATAGAGACAATCTTTCTCTGCAAAAGGAAACTTGCTTTGGTATCGGGCAACAGAAATGGTTACATGATTACCTAGGATTCCCCACTAAGGTATCACACATGCAGCATCACCTCTCCATTTCTCACAGAAGCCTTGTAAGTTAGCTATTTATTAGGTCTGTTTTATAGAGAAACCTAGGCCAGAGAGTAATTTGCTGATGCAGGGTTCACACCCAAGTTATCTTTTTCATTAACTCAGTTGCTTCTCAAAGTCGGTGTATGCATTTACCTACATAAAGGGAATTAATAAAATCAATAAACATAAGCCTAAACCTATATTTTACGAAACGAGTTTCCTTGGACAACATAAATTTAATAGATAATCACACTGGATACCTTTTATTAAGGGAATATTCCATACTGAAAGATTCAGAACTTCAAATCTTGCCCATTTTATTTTAAATTTTAGTTAACATACAGTGCAATATAAATCTGGCCTGTTTTAAATCAAGTATCTCCGCGTGGAATAAATAGACTGCAAATTTCCAAGACTTCTTTGTCGTCAGTATATAAACCTATAATTTAGCACGCACACACACACACACACACACACGCAGCCGTGAGCATCTTGAGATCAAAGTTCCAGGTCTTTCTTTTCCAGTCAGTTTCGAGACTTCAAGTGTCGCAAACGTGTATGTGACTAAGAAAAAGAATAGCTGAATCATGTCTAAAAGCGAATCCTCCCAAATAAAAATCTATAATAAAAAATGAAACAATTGGGCTTTCCATCAGCCTTTTAACCTCAACAGCTCCTCTCTTCAAACCAATCTACTTCCCTCTTCTTTGCCTCCACAAAACTGGGAAATAAACCCGAAGGCTGGAGGTAGAAGGGGCCACAGCTTGGCCCGGGCTCCACTTTATTCTGAAGCCTATCGGGTCCCGGAATCCACGGGTCCCAACGGGTCCCCACTGTTGACCGGGAGAAACGGGGACCGCTCTGTTTGTGGGCAAAAGCAGGGCGGGGAGGTGAACAGAACCGGAGTTCATGAGGTGCTTGAACCATCAGACGCTGGTCTAGGAAAAAGGAACCCAAGGTTACAGAGGCGAGCAGAACGCGACAGGGCGCACCTCCTGCGCAAACTCGACCGCCTGCCACTCGGTACCGCCAAACCGCATCCCAAGCCCGCCCGCTAAGCGGAAAGCAGCACGGCTCAGGGCCCGGCCCAGGCCAGCGCATGCGCCGCAGCCCTCACTCCCGGCGCCCCCCCACCCGCCCCTCATCCCGGCGGGTCTGGGGCGGCGGCGGCGGCGGCGGCGGCGGCAGCGGCGGCGGCGGCGCGGTGACGTCAGGGCGTTGGGGCAGCTCCTGTGACAGACGGAGCTGGAGCGGCGGGGCGGCGGCGGAGTCCGGCGGCTGAGATAGCGAGTGAGCGAGCGAACGAGCAGCGATCCCGGGGCCCAAGGAGCGAGAAAGGGAAAGAGGAGCGCTCGGGCGCGAGCGAGAGAAACCGCGAGCGCCAGGCTTGGGCTCGAGCCCCGGAACGGCTGAGGAGCCCGCCCGCTCCCCTCCCCTCCCCCTCCCCGGGACCGGGCCCAGCGCGCCATCCTCCCCCTCCCTCCTTCCCTCCCTCCCTCCTTCCTCCCTTCCCTCTCCCTCTCCCCCTCCCCCGCCGGTGGATGGGAGTGAAGGACGGAAGAGGCCCTGCGGAGGCGGCGGTGCAGCGCTCCGGTAAGGCGGCGAGGGTCTGCGCCCTCCCCTCTGTCTTCTCCACCGCGCTCCGGCGGCAGCGGGCCGGGCCGGGCGGCCTGACGAGGTGGCTGCGCCGGTCCCCTCCCTCCCATTCTCCCCTCCCCCTGCCGCCGCCTCCTCCTCCTTCTTCTTCTCTCCTCGCTCTCAAAATGGCGGCCGCGACGGCCGTTGAGTGAGAGATAGGGGAGGAGGGGGGACAGGCCGGGGAGGGCGCTGCCCTTGCTCCCCTCCTCCCTGGCCCAGGTTCGGGGGTGCCGGGGCAGCCGCGACTCCACCCGCGGCTCTCCCCGGGAAGAGATCGCCCTCCTCCCTCAGTGACTTAGCAAGAAAAGTATTCTTGGGTAGGAAGGGCGTGGAGAGCAGGTCGCTCTCTGATCTTGGGGAAAGGGTTTGGCCCTCTTCTCCCTGGCCGCGGAAGGCGAGCTCCGCAGTCCCCACCCCACCCGGGGTTGGCGGCTCGGGGACTGTGCTCAGCTCCGCGCGGCCACGGCACCCATAGGCCTTCAGGCGTTCCGTCCCCCACCTGTCCTTAGGATGGGGTTGACCTGAGGAGGATGGCCCAGCCCTTCCCTGGTCCCTCTGTGTGGTGGTCCAGCCTCTACACCCGCTCCAGAGGAGCGGCCGACCCACGGAACCATCCGCAGCATCCACCCACCGAATCAGGCAGGTTTTTTCTGCCACTGGCTCCTGAGACGGGAGTTGCCTTTTGACGTTGTAACACAGCTTCGAGGCCCTCAGCCATTCCCCTTCATCTAATCTCACTCCTTTAGGAAACGCAGTGCCTTCTTTAGTCTCCCAGGTGAGAATATAAAAAATGTCTTTGAGGTGGTGGGCACATTTTAACTCCCTCTCTTTCTAAGCAGTAGAGAAGAGAAGTAGGTTTTCAGTATTTTAGATAAGAGAGAGCAAGGTGCCTTGGCTTTATTTGTTTTTCTGCCTTTCTTCAGTGACTTAGCAAGAAACTCCCTGGGAAGAGAGCAGGAAATTTTCTTTTGGGGTTGGGGTTTGGGTCCAAATTACATCAGTCCTTCGGTTAAATGCTTTTGAAGAGAAGAACCAGATCTGTGGTTTCATTCTCAATGGGCGATGTCATGCCAAGGTCCCCCCCTTCCTTAAAGGCAATCGGGAGAGAATAAAGATATTACTGTTATCTCGACCTCTACTTTAACATAAAGTCCTCAAGATTCATAATGTTTCAAAGGCTAAACAAAAAATTTATGCCATTTTTGGTAATTCTGTTTTTGTTGGGAAGTGGGTTGTTTTGTGTGAATTTCATCTTGAGTCCAGGGCGGAGGGGAGAGCTTGGGCCTTTCATACCAGTAATGTCATCCCTCCTCTTTTGCCACAGTAGTATGTGCTTAAAAAAATATTTTTTTCGTTTTTTTGTTTTTGTTTTTGTTTTTTTCTGCAGCAGGGCTTGATTGCTGCAAGGTTCAGTCTCTTAACCAGGAAAATTTCCTGCCTGGGTATGTCGGCAGTGATAAAATGTTTAATATATACAAAGCTTTTACTTAAAAAATTCTGATTTGCTTCTAAGACATCAGTTAGCTTGTAATCTCTCATGGGTATCTTTCAAGACACAGTTTTGCAAAATAACTGGCAATTGCAAATTGCAGTTTTTATTAAAGCATAAGTGTAATCTGTATTTTAGGGTGATTTATTCTTTCATGTCCTATTATAAATGATCATTGTTTGGATTGCTCAGAAGGGGAGGTCTCTTAAAACAAATTTGAAGCTGTTATTTTTTAATTTATATTTTATAAATCAGAGAAAGGAACCCAATTTTTCACAAGATATTTCTGTATGTATTGATTTTGATAGAGATAACCCTATTTTGGTACCAACCCCTCCCCTTTTAAAAATGGGCTAATATTTGTGGATGCTGTGAACAGCCATTGAGCTGAGGAGACTGGGTGGAGTAAGAGAGCAGAAGCTGTGAAATGCTAGATTGCCCTTTCATAGCATTTTTCTTATGCTTATGTTTTGTAAGGTTATTTGATACTAATTGGTGCTACAACAAAGGTATTTCTCTGTAGTAAATTTCAAAATCTGATGTTTTTACTTTCCACCATTTTTGCAAGGTGGGTATTGAATGCTTGGGGTAAAATGCAATGTCCCTGCTCTAAAGCAGACACTTATTGTCTCTCTGTATTTGTGTATGCATATACACACACACAAACACACACACACAAGCTGTGTTAATGTTTTTTTAATTGTTTTAGTCAAGTAAGTGTAAATTAATGAATGCCAGAAATAGTTGGCAAGAAATAGTAATCGAAAATAATGGCAAAAATCTAAATAAGAATACTACAGATGTTTTCTTTTACTTTAGTTTGCATCAAAACAGTAAATCTTGATTTTTTAATAATCTCAAAGATGAGTAAAAAAGGATAAGATAATTTGTGTTAAAGGCTATTTATAAAGGTTTTCTTTATGTGTTGTCCCTTGAAAGGGACCTTTGTAAGGTACTACTATAAGAGAGGGTAGTTACTTTAGTGTCTTGCATCAAGCATTCATGTGAATAGACATCTTCAAAAGAATGTCAGATTCATGTAGTAAATGTGATTTTGATGAGACTTAAGACTGTCAATGTATGATATATTTTTACATTTTTGTATTTTAATGTGATTAGAAGGTAGAAGGGTTCGTATGGTGAGGAATGAGTGAGGTAGGGAATGGTTAATTCACTATGTTACGTGACATATTGCCATTCTACTATTTTAAGGTATAAAAGTATACTAAGAGTGGTGATTTTTCAGTAGACGATTCATTGATCAGGAGCTTAAAATAATTTGACTTAAGAGAGCTTTAGTTCCAAATATGTATATATAGATGTTTCTGATACACGTGACAGGATCTTTTGCTTAATTTGGAGATCAGTTTTTAAAATTCTTCATAATCCTATATTTATAAAACAATGAGATTGGGATAGATTTCATTTTTTTAGTAGAATTATTTGGTATCTATTTTTCCAATTAAAATAACTTTAGTATATTGGAAATTTGGAGATGTTTCTGGAAGGAAAAATCAGTATCATAACTTTTCTCTTTCTAGCTAGAACATCCATGTTTCATTGTCTCTATTTTACTTTTTCAATGTAAATGTTTCAGTTCTATGTATTAAATAATACGTATGTCAATATGTATTACACATACACACACATAAGTGCATATATATACCTTGTGGCTCATATTTTAGGTACTCAAGAAAAAATAGGACCTTTTTGTTTACATATGGCCCATTTTGTTTACAACCTGTCATTTTAATAAACAAGCCATAGAAACTATGAAAGTTGACAATGTTAGTATTGAGATGTCTTTAAAAAACCAACTCAAAGCAAAATCTTAGAGCAGTCAGAATGAATTTTCCAATTCTTTCCATTGAGTTCTGCAATAGTGAGTCACATACTCTTGCCAAAGGGATGTAAGGCTCAGTTGGTTTTAAACTGAGCTAGCCTTGTCTGCTGTGGTCCTAAAAGAGACTTTTGTATTCATTTCTAAGTCTCTGTTTTGAAAATATTTCTTTGTGATAGGTAACCTATTTTCATGTATATTGGAAAGAGAAATAGTTAAATGTGAAGTGGAAATTCTTTGTCACTGTTCTTAAGTCTTCTACAGTAGGACTTTGTAATTGTTTTGTTTTTACTTAAAATGTTGCTCTATTTAAAATAAAACTAATGATATGCAATGAGTTCTGAAAAGATAAAGGAAAAAGATGAAAACCTGTTCTACTGAAGATGTTTAGCTGTAGAGTGAATCCTAGTTGCTAAAAGCCAAGCAAGTGTTTCGAGAAATCTACTTCATGAAGGAAGATGCTTTAATATGAGCCCGATAATGAACTGCTTAAATTAAGACCTTTTGGATTGTTTTAGCTTTGTTGCTAGTTTGGCATGACATTTTCAGGTAATTATTTAAGTAGAATCTTGGTTTATGTGTCTGAATTACTATTGTATAATTTTTAACCTTGCCATTGCATTTAGATTTGATTGGTATTTGTGAAATGCTTATACTCAGTGGATGGAGACATCATAAGTGCTTATTATTTTGATTTATTGTTTTCTCTTTAAAAGATGGTGGCTTTTGATTGAAACATTCGTAGGTAGGATTGGTCTGTGCATTAAGGATACTACTGGAAAGGTATCCTCTAAACTTACTGTCATTTACCATTGTCATAAACATTTCCCTGGAACTTTGTAAGTGTATTGAACTAGGTACTCATTTTCCTTTGTTCTGCTACTTTTTGAGGCAGAAGGTATTTTCATGGGTGAGAAAACTGAAATTTAGAGAGTGTCTTTCACTAAGGTCACATGTTGGGGTAGCAGCTGGATTGAAGTAAATATAGGCATTGAAGCACTTGGGTATTACCTTGCATGATTCCTCATTCTTTTGACAAAACGGTCCCTTTTTATGACAATTCTTGTGTTTGTGAATTTCTTTCTTTTCTAACATGGTGAAAATCCATTAGCATTTATTGTCTGCATCTTTTAAATTGGCATTTATTAACATACAGTCTTGTATTGTTAACTGTCTTGCTTGCGATAAGACCTTTGGCATTTGAGTAGGGACTCCCAGAGAGTTCCTAATGCTGCTTTACAGTAGTATTAATAAGTAAATAAATACTTGTTGCATACATGCTGGTAGTATTAATAAGCACGTGTTAATTAATATCGAATATTAATATTTAAATATGCATAAGTAAGTAAAATTGATAAGTAAGTAAATACTTGTAATTGATTGAATGCAGGGTTATGTAAAAGGAAATGTGCTATGCTACATAGTTCTTTGTAATAGCTGAGTTCCAGTGATCCTTCAGGAATTGAGGTGAAGAGGGGAGAAGTGGTCATACTTCCTTTAAAGGGATTTTATGTTGTTCCGGGGAACAGGCTCACACTGCTGCCATACTTGTATCAGGGCCATAAGAAGTGAATTAATCCACTTGGATGCATTATGTTTGCATCTTGTAATTATTTGTTTTTTTGCATTTTGATTATCTGTTCTTTGAGCTCTTACGTGTTGTCAAGAATTATTGACAGTTAACTAAGGCTGTTAACAAATTTTCGGAGACTTTCTT
Organism: Procyon lotor; assembly: GCA_028646535.1. Lineage (NCBI taxonomy): Eukaryota > Metazoa > Chordata > Mammalia > Carnivora > Procyonidae > Procyon > Procyon lotor. Next base: position 9,299,886 of record CM053619.1, on the reverse strand, counting down.
TTGATAACAGTAAAATTAAGAATCTGGGAAATTTTCAAGGACTTTATTTATTTATTTATTTTTTTAAGATTCCGTTCATTTATTTGACAGAGAGAAAGAGATCACAAGTAGGCAGAGAGGCAGGCAGAGCGAGAGGGGGAAGCAGGCTTCCCGCTGAGCAGAGAGCCCGATGCGGGGCTCGATCCCAGGACTCCGAGATCATGACTGGAGCTGAAGGCAGAGGCCTTAACCCACTGAACCACCCAGGCGCCCCAAGGACTTTAAATTTTAAAAGCATACAAAATGTGCTTATTAAGATTTTGCATATTGATTAATCCATTTTAAGTCTGTGGCAATGATAGAAAAAAATGTTTTGTGATATTATTGCTCTGTATGCTTAAGGCATATTTTATTTATTCATCTTTCCGTATTTGTTTTTATTTTATCAAAAATATATACTGCCTGCAGGACACCTGGCTGGCTCAGTTAGAAGAGTGTGTGACTCTTAATTTTGGGGTCATGAGTTTGAGCCCCACATTGGGTGTAGAGATTACTTAAATGAATAAATAAAAACTTTAAGAAAAATATGCTGACTGCCAAAGAAGGGAAGGTGAAGATGAGTCAGTTTTATTGATTATTTGGTTTTTTGTTGCTAATTTTTAGTTTTTATGCGGGGGAGTTACACATTCAGCATTATCACTGAAAACAAATTAAGCTTTTGACTAAAACCATATATGAATATTTTAGTAGTCCTAATTCCACAATTTGCCCACTATGTTCTTTAAGCAGAAGCTTCACCTTCCTTATCTATAAATGGATAATGTTGACAGCATCTAATTCAGAGAATAATGGCTACTATTGATTGATGAATGTCCTGTAAATCCTTCAGTAAATAATTTTTTTTGTTAGAGATTTTTTTAAGGATAATTTAACATACAGTCTAATCAAATAAGTAGTCATTAATATATTAATATAGTAGTTTTTTAAAGATTTTATTTGAGGGGGGAGGGGGGGAGGGGCAGAGGGACAAGCAGACTCCCTGCTAAACAGGGAGCTGGATGCTGGGGTTGATCCCAGGACAGGGAGATCATGACGTGAGCCAAAGTCAGACACTTAACCAACTGAGCCATCTAGGCACCCCTAAATATAATATATATAGTTTAAAACTATATAATATAATTTTTAAATTTTTAAGTGTCTTTCTTTTTTAAAGATTTATTTATTTTAGAGAGAGAGAGAGAGATGTGTGAGTTGGGGGGAGGGATGGAGGGAGAAGAGAGAATCCCAAGCAGACTCCCCACTGAACAGAGAGCCTGATGCCAGGGTTGATCCAAGGACCCTGAGATCATGACCTGAGCTAAAGTCAGACACTTAACTGACTGAGCCCCCCAAGGGACCCCTTAAGTGTATTTTTAAAGAATTAGTATTATATGGTTTCACTTAGGTGTGGAGCATAAGGAAAAACATGGAGAACATTGGGAAGAAGGAAAGGAAGGGTGAATTGGGTGAATCAGGGGGAGACGAACCATGAGAGACTGTGCACTCTGAGAAACAAACTGAGGGTTTGGGGAGGGACGGCGTGGGGGGATGGTTGAGCCTGGGTATTGAGGAGGCCACTTATTGCATGGAGCCCTGGGTTGGTGCATGAACAATGAATCTTGGAACACTGAGAAAATAAAATTTAAAAAAAAAGCATTAAAGGGGCGCCTGCTCTGCAGGAAGCCCACTTCTCCCTCTCCCACTCCCCCTGCTTATGTTCCCTTTCTCTCTCCCTGTTGCTGTCAAATAAATAAAATCTTAAAAAAAAGAAGAAGAATTAGGGATTTTTTCCCCTGTGGTATCCATTATGTATATCTGAAATCAGTGATATCTTCAAAGTTTTTTTTTTAAGACTTTATTTGTTTATTTAGAGAGGCATGTGTGGAGGGAGAGGGAGAGAGAAAATCTGAAGCTGAGTCCACACTGAGTTTGGAGCCCGACGCAGGCAGGCTTGATCTCACCACCCTGGATCATGATCTGAGCCGAAATCAAGAGTCCCACGCTCAACTGACTGAGCCACCCATGCGCCCCTTAAAGTTTTTTAATAGGCAAAGAGTGCTATGTAAATCAGTGCCAAGTGGAATCACTCATTTTTTTTAATGTAAAAGTACATTGCAAATAAGCATTTTATTTAAACTGTAAAGTATGGTTTATATATTTATTTTAACAATCAGAACATTTTTGTACTTTTAAATATTATTAATTTAAATAATTCCACATTTTCCTTCTTTTTTTTAATAAAGTTTTTGTTTTGGAATCATTTTAGATTTACAGACAAGTTGTAAAGATAGTTCAGAGAGTTCATACACCCTGAACCCAATTTTTCCCATTGTTAACATCTTATATTTTTGAGGTTCATTTGTCAGTCTTGGTATTCACTGTTAGCTAAACTCCAGACTTAACTCTAGTTTTTCCATTAATGTCCTCTTTCTGTTCTAGATCCAGCCCAGTGTACCATATTACATTTGGTTATGCCTCTGTAGTCTCTTCTGGTTTGTGACAGTTTCTCATTAGTTCCTTATTTTTCATTACCCTGACATTCTTGAGTAGTACTCGTCAGGTGTCCAGTAAAATGTCTCCCAAACTGAGTTTGCGTGGTGTTTTTTTCAGTAGACTGGGGTTAAGGGTTTTGGGAAGAAATATCACAGAAGTGAAGTGCACTTCTCATCATATCATCTAGGGCTATATGATACATACAAAACATCACTGGTGTGTTAACCTTCACATTTAGTTAATGTAGTATGTTCCAGTTTTCTCTATACCCTAAAGTTACTGTTTTTCTTTTTCCCACTTTATCCTTTGGAAGCTAGTCAAGCTCAGTGTTTGGGGAGGGGGGCAGTGTTTACATATGTTGATTGAAGTTTTTATGTAAAACAGATTTGTCTCCTCTCCCCATTAATTTTTTTTTTTTTTTAAGATTTTTTTATTTATTTACTCGAGAGAGAGAAAGCGAGAGCATGAGAGGAGTGAAGGTCAGAGAGAGAAGCAGACTCCCTGTGGAGCTAGGAGCCTGATGTGGGACTCGATCCTGGGACTCCAGGATCATGACCTGGGCTGAAGGCAGTTGCTTAACCAACTGAGCCACCCAGGTGCCCCTAAAGATTTTTTTTATTTCACAGAGAGAAACACAGCAAGAGAGGGAACACAAGCAGAGGGAATGGTAGCAGGAGAAGCAGGCTTCCTGCAGAGCAAGGAGCCCGATGTGGGGCTCGATCCCAGGACTCTGGGATCATGACCTGAGCTGATGGCAGACGCTTAACGACTGAGCCACCCAGGCGCCCCTCCTCTCCCCCATTTATTAAAACAATTTACATTTTTGACTATCAGAAAAATTTTGCTTAGGATCTTAAATATTAGTTCAAATAAACCCTAAATTTAGAAAACTCTGGTTTTTTGAAAAGTATTGTAACTATAGTTTGGAAACCAAAGATCAAAGAAAGCTTTTGAAGAAATATATATAAGTGAATTATATATCCCTCTAGAAATTATTCCAAGAGTAAAGTTCAGTGTTGGGATTTTAGAGAAGAGCTCCGCATTTCCCCATTTTGGGGCTTGTTTAGAGGGAGACTGCTGTGATCTAAGAACCAAAGCAAATAGGATGTCTTACTCTTTGATTCTTTCCTAGTATTTGAATACACTAAATAATAAGTTTTAAATAGTACAGCAGAAAACAAAACATTTTGACTGATTAGACTCTTATTTTCAAAATAGAATTAGTAGATCCATGTCCTGATTTATTTTACATTAAGGAGAATTTATAATTTGAGAGTAAGATTTTTGAGAATTGCAGTTACTACAGTTCTTTTTATATCTTGCCCTTCCATTGTAATACTTGTATAGAGATTTGCGTTGGGTTTCTACTTAAAGAAAAAAAAACATACTGAGGTGCCTGGGTAGCTCAGGCTCTTAATCTCAGCTCAGGTCTTGATGTCACTGTTGTGAGTTCAAGCCACACATTGGGCTTCATGCTGGGCATGGAGCCTACTTAAAAAAATAAAAATTTAAAATAAATAAAAATTTTAAAAAATCCAACACCATTACATATATTTCTTTTCTAAATTTTCATCAGTTTTGTTTTGTTTTGTTTTTAGGGGTGCCTGGGTGGCTCAGTCAGTTTAATGTCTGATTGGCCTAGGTCATGATCTCAGGGTCATGGGATGGAACCCTGCTTGGGCTCCATGCTCAGTGGTGGTCTGTTTGGGATTCTTTCTCTCCCTCTCCCCTTGCACTCTCATTTTTTCTCTCTAAAAACAAATCTTTAAAAAAAATTAAGTTTCATCAAATTTTCTGTCCAGCAGACATTTTTAAGCTAATTTATATCCCAAGTACTGAGGATACAGACATGATTGTCAGTCCCTGCCCTTGAAGGTATGCTACCTTTGCATAACTTAATATGCAAAGGTAATATAACACTGCTATAATCAAAATATGTACTTAGTGTGATGAGGGCCCAGACTGTTCAAGGAAGGCTTCAGAAAGGTATTGAACATTTTTGAAGAAATCCTGTCATGTTGTTTGGGGTTCCAGGCAGAGAAAATGATTAGTTCCCAGTCTCATGTGTACTCCTTGGTTGGTGAGGGAAGTTCCAAGTAGTTCAGTATGGCTGGGGTCATGAGTTAGTATAGAGGAGTTGATTTGGCCTGATTACCTTGATCTGGCCTATAAAGCAGGGTGTTAATGGACCATCCTCATCAGATGTAGGTTTTTATCTGTTAAAAATGTAACTTTCCGGGGCATCTGAGTGGCTCAGTGGGTTAAAGCCTCTGCCTTCGGCTCAGGTCATGATCTCAGGGTCCTGAGATCAAGCCCTGCATCAGGCTCTCAGTGAGGAGCCTGCTTCCCCCTCTCTCTCTGCCTCTCTGCCCACTTGTGATCTCTCTCTCTCTCTCTCTGTCAAATAAATAAATAAAATATTATTTAAAAAAAAAAATGTAACTTTCCAGGCTCCATCATAGACTTAAGAAAGAGTCGAAGGAGGACCAAAGTTGTGGAAGATTTTTTGGTTACTGTTGTTTGTGTGTGTTTTAACTGGATAACCAGTTAGGTGTACTGGAGACTTGAATCCTAAAACATTTGGTGTTTTTGTGTTTCATATGTCTGCCAGTGTAATTAATAATAGAAAATTTTTGGTTTTTATTGCTCACTAACTTTATAAAACATTAAAAAATTGATTCTGTCATTGGGATGTATTCCGTGCAGTCTGTTGTAGGAACCACGCTGAGGTACTAGAAGGTGCTCCAGACTGGGAACAGCAGAGGTAGAATCATAAAGGTCACAAAGTGGGGACAGGGAAGACCTGACCTACATTACATGATGCTCAGTGTTATTGGAGTGGGAGCAAAGTGGGACTTGATTAGAAATGAGACTTGAGGGGCACCTGGGTGGCTCAGTCGTTAAGCGTCTGCCATCAGCTCAGGTCATGATCCCAGAGTCCTGGGATCGAGCCCCGCATCAGGCTCCCTGCTTGGCCGGAAGCCTCCTTCTCCCGCTACCATCCCCTCTGCTTGTGTTCCCTCTCTCGCTGTGTTTCTCTCTGTCAAATAAATAAAAAAGAAAAAAGAAATGAGACTTGAAATGTGCGCAGGGACCATATACTCATCAAAGGCTGTAAAAACTATTTTAAAGCACGTGGACTTTAGGAAGTAGGGAGGCAACATAGTTGAGTGATTAAGAGCCCCAACTATGGAGCCCAGGTGCTGGGTTCAGTTTTTAGCTCTGTTGCTTACATAACTGTGTTATCTATATTTTACACACGTGTGTGTATACACACACATGCACACTCTATAAAGGCTAGTTACTTAAATTCTCATAAGCAGTTTGAGGAGTAAATGAACACTTGTAAAACACTTAAAGCAGTGACTAGCATATAGTAAGTGTTACATAAATATTAAGTAAATAAAAAATAGGGGGCTGATGAAGATTTTGTTTTTAAGTAGAGAAGTGATATGGTCAGATTGTATCTTAAATAGATGGCTCTGCAAGCTGTGTAGAGGATAAATGTTAACAGGCCAAGAATGGATTTTGGCAGACCTGTTGAAATTAGTCCAAGTGAGAGATGATGATGGTAAGGATAGACAAAAGGAGAATAATCCAACAAATGGTAAAGAAGTAAACTTGGTAGATCAAAATAATTGATCTTGGTAGGTCAAAATAATTGATACCAATTTATAGAGGAATAAAGAGTCAAGGTTAACTCCCACATAAAGTATTATTTCTAACATTTCTAAAGTGATACTTTTTAAAGTACTTTGGATTTTAGATATTCTCTGTGCTGGTGATATTTGAAGCTTTGGGGGGTATATTGTGATGCTTACATAAAAATGAGAACTAATGGCCTAAGATAGTTTTTAATTTCTCTAAATTAATAGGCTGTTGTTTTTTTCAAGGTAGAGATAAATTTCTCTTTAAGGATATACTGTTATGCAGAAAACTCTTATTTAGGTCAATTCTAAAGAGCCAGAAAGCTTAAATAATGATTTTGTTATGTGTTTTTTATGTTATATCTTTATGTTGAGATTTGTGATTATAAAGATAAGAGCTCGTACCATGGTGTAATTTTTTAAAAATTTGAAGTGACTATTCAGTCATTAAAAACATTAAAATTTATTGGGGTGCCTGGGTGGCTCAGTGGGTTAAAGCCTCAGCCCTTGGCTCAGGTCATGATCTCAGGGTCCATGATCTCGGGGTCCTGGGATCGAGCCCCGCATTGGGCTCTCTGCTCAGCAGGGAGCCTGCTTCCCCCTCTCTCTCTGCCTGCCTCTCTGCCTACTTGTGATCTCTCCTCTCTGTCAAATAAATAAATAAAATCTTAAAAAAAAAAACATTAAAATTTGTTAATTGTTATGTCCAATTGCTTATGAAAATATGGCAATAAGCTTTAATAGCTAGAATGAATATTTAATCACTTTTTCATTTTTTTAGGTAAATCTTAGCTCCCTGCTTCCCTATTTCTAGATTAATTCCAGTATTATTAACATAAAGTGTTGTATTAGTTTCAAATTTTAAGAATGGCTTTTTTTTTTTCTTTTCTACCATTCAAATGGTTTTATAAAAAGGGGGCAAATCTTGACCGAAAATAGAACTTTTAGGTTTAAATTTTCTCTATATTCTTAGTGATATAATTAAATGGATAGGATATTCAGTATCCTTACATAGTTTGTGTGTGTGTTTTTTTTTTTTTCCTTCCATATGTAGTATTTAAAATCTGGGTCCTGGATTATAGTGGTGTACATTGTGTATAATATCTGTCACCTAGGCTATTGCAGGGCCACCAAATCTCCCCCCACTAAAGACAGTTGAGAAAGATGTTATTTAAACAGATTCTTGAATGAATAATTGGAGTGGATGGTTATTGGAGACCGTTACTGGTTATGGAGTGGTGAGGAAAGGTTATTTTAAGTAGAGGGAACAGCAACATACACAGGTACAAAAGCTTGAAAAATTATTAATGTGTATGCTGGAAAGTAGTTTGGCAGAGATTTGTAGAATGTGTGGATATGAGGCTGCAAAGGTACATATGAGCCAGACTGATAGACTTTATAAATTTTATATATATGGTAGGCAGTTTGGAAGTCAACAAACAGTTCCAAGCAAATATGAGCATTATGATCAGATGTGTATTTTAGATAGTTTATATGGGTGGCAGTGAGGGCTATAGATTGGAGTTTGAAGGTTAGTAGGAGACTTTTTCAGGAAAGAATGATTCATGCTTGAAATAAGATCGTAACAATGGTTACTGATGAGAGAAAGTTTTAGGAGGTAGACTTGTTAGTGTGATGGGGAGAGGGAAGTATTAGAAGACATCTCAGATTTGTAGCTCAGGTGTCTGGGTAAAATTGGGAAACTGGGTGTTGTTAGCCATTGGAGAGAATAAGAGGAATTATGTCAGATATTACATAAAGAAGCCAGATTAATTTTCCTGAACCACAGTTCTGAAGTTACTTTGTCAAAAATCAGCTTTTTACTGTCTTTAGTGAGCAATACATGAAAATGCAAAGGGTACATTGCTGGAAACATGCTATTTAATAGATACCAGCTTAATCCTAATTAGGCATTAACCAAATGTGCCACCCAGGTGCCTCCACTTTAAGCATTATACATAGTTTATACTTGTATAAACTATATATATACATATATATATAATACATATATACTTTACTGTTATAGTAAAGGACACAAAGCTTTTCTTTTGTCCTGGCTCATGTTTTCATCCTTTTTGTTACTTCCTGCCATGTATCCTATAATTCAGCCTTATGAAGATACTTCCTATTCCTTAAGGTGTTTTCACTGTACCACTCCCTTCTCTTTTTCTCTGTGTTGTACCCTGTCAGTCTTTCGAATCTGCATACCAGATATTCCTTTTCCAGGCAACTTTCCCTAATTTTTGTCACTTGAAAGAAAATTTTATTTTCCTTTCAGTTCATAATCTTATGGTATCTGTTATTTTTTCTCTGTTCTAGCTTACATCAAATTTTATGTTGGAGGGGCACCTGGATAGGGGCACCTGGGTGGCTCAGTGGGTTAAAGCCTCTGCCTTCGGCTCAGGTCATGATCTCAGGGTCCTGGGATCGAGCCCCGCATCAGGCTTTCTGCTCAACAGGGAGCCTGCTTCCTCCTCTCTCTACCTGCCTCTGCCTACTTGTGATCTCTCTCTCTGTCCAAAAAAAAAAAAAAATTATGTTATATATCAGATGAATTAATGCATTTGAAGAGCCTAGAACAGTACCTGGCACCCACTAAACATTCAGTAAATGTTGGTTATTATTATGGTCATGATGAAGATAATAAAGATGAGTTGATAATGGTGATAGGGTAGTCCACCTTTACTTTCTGCCATCTTGTGATGGCAAAACTGATTTGTTCTTGTCCTTGAACACTAGGAGAACAGTGTCTCTTTTACTTAACTTATATATGTAAAAGTGCAAAAGGTACTGTGCCATATTGCCATTTTTCAAAGTGAAATTATTATCTCTGTCTTCATTATTCCTGAGCTCTATTGAGGGAATTAAAATGGCAGTCAGGCCCTGAACACTGATTATCTCATTAAGTTTCACCACAGCTATTTGAGGTGGGTAGTAGAGCTCCTTTTATAAATGGGCAAATAGGCCCAAGGTCACAGTTTGTAAGTGGCGGGGTTGGTATTTGAACCTCCACTATTTGACTCCCAAAATTCTACACAGTAGGACCTCAAAAGTGTAGGATTTATTCCTTCAGTGCTTTCATATCATTTACATAATCAGCTTGCTTTTGGAGGCCCTATGAACGGACCTATACTCAGAAGAATGCTTTTTTAATTTTTTATTTAATTATGGAATATATCAAACATGTAGGAAAAGTACTTTCAGTAATGAAAAAAAATCCACATAAACTATTACCAGAATTGACAGGTGTTAACGTTTTGTCGTATTTGCTTTAGTTCAAGAAGTAACCCATAATTATAGTTGATGTCCCTTTTATACCTCTTTCTAATCCCTTTCCCCTCACTGGGAAGGTAAAGTTCCTCTTAAAGTTTGTATATATCCTTTTCTTCTGTTTTTATAGTACAGCAGTAAAGTATATATGTATAATATATACATATATAGTTTATACAAGTATAAACTATGTATAATAATGCTTAAAGTGGGGGTGCCCGGGTGGCTCATTCAGTTAAGGTTAAGCATCTCCTAGGATCCAGCCCCTCATGGGGCTCCCTGCTCTAACGGGAACCTGCTTCTCCCTCTACTTTCCCTCCCCCTCCTCCATGCTTTCTCTCAATAAATAAAGTCTTTAAACAAAAGAAAACAAAAAATGATGCTTAAAGGGCACCTGGGTGGCTCAGTCAGTTAAGCGTCAGACTTTGGGGTTGTGATCTTGGGGTCCTGGGATCAAGCCCCCATGTTAGGCTCCTAGCTCAGCGGTGAGTCTGCTTGTCCTTCTCTCTCTCTCTCTCTCTCTCTCTCAAATAGATGAGTGAAATCTTTAAAAAAATAATGCTTAAAATTTATATGAATGTTATACTGTATATTATTTTACAAATTGTTTTTTTAACCTAACAAGGTATTTTCTAGATGTATTGCTAATATATATAGATCTAGTTTATTTTGTTGTATAGTTTATCATATATGATTATACTGTAGTTTCTTTATGCCTGTACTACAAAAATAGACATTTCGGCTGTTTCTGAATTTTTATTACACATAGTACTTCAGTAAACATGAAGTAGATAGCATGATAAAATTATTTTTTGCTTTTACATTGCAGAATTTATCCTAAGGTTAACTAAATACTTGTTATTTAGTAATTTTTATGCTGTTAATTGAATAAATAGAACAGATCATCTTGTTAGCACTGATACATATATTTTTTCAGACCATAAATTCTTAAATTCTGTTTTTCTTTCTTTAGTCTCTTCAACTATTCAAAAACCCATATTAATCCAGTACTGAGCTAGGGTTTACACACTGGTAGGCAGCCTGTAGGCAGATTTGTAATTGCATTTCTCTTTGCCTTGCATTGTTAAAAAAAAGTCTTTTTAGTCAACATTTAAAAATTAGCTGTTTTGCATAAAATCTCTGTTTTTGGATTATCCTGAAAAATTAGGAGCTCTTGTAACTGTGAGGTTTACATTTTCCCATGGCAACAGTTGGCCCAAGCGGAGTTGCAGCTGCTCTTCTATAGATGGGCATAAGCTCACCAGTGAAACAAGTTCTTACCACTTCATTACTGTTTATTATTGCCCTTGCACTCTTTTTTATAGTGAAGAAATACTTCTTTGTTGATGTTTTTGTTAAAAAAAATGGAAAAAAGTGTAGTTGGATGACTGCAGTAGTTAGCAAAAGTAGTACAAAGTGTATTTCTCTGGAAGTGAAGAATATTTTGATATGATTAATATGTAAACAAAATGAGTCTTGTATGGAAAGATTACAACCTTGTCTGCTTTGCTCATTTATGTTACCTGCATTGTTCTCTGTAGACATGTGTTTGTGATCTCTGCATTTTTGTGTAAGTAGCTGTGAGTACAGTGCAATTGAAGATCAAAAAGATATTAAGATAGTTTGTAGGGGTGCCTGGGTGGCTCAGTCGTTGAGCGTCTGCCTTCGGCCAGGGTCGTGATCCCAGAGTCCTGGGATCGAGCCCCGCATCGGGCTCTCTGCTCAGCAGGAAGCCTGCTTCTCCCGTTACCATTCCTTCTGCTTGTGTTCCCTCTCTCGCTGTGTTTCCCGCTGTCAAATAAATAAAATCTTTAAAAAAAAAAAAAAAAAAGACAGTTTGTAATTTATGAAGTTCTGTGATGCAAGATACTCACTTTTTTTTTTTTTTAAAGCTGTTATATATACCCTTGTTCTAGAAAGGTTTTAAGCAGAGGGGTTGAAAACTGGTTTAATCTCCTCAACCATCCTACTTTTTAGCACTGTGTATCTGTTAAGTACCTTATCCAGAGAGTACAAGTGTAGATGGTCCAGGGTTTTCTTTCTGTTTGTTTGTTTAAAGTTATCTCTACACCCAGCATAGAGCTCGAACCCACAACCCTGAGATTGTGTTGCACATTCCAGCATGCTCCAGTGACCAAGCCAGCCAAGTGCCCCAGGTAGTCCAGGGTTTGGATTGCAATCATGGTTTTTCTGATCATTTTATTTTTAATTGAACTTATATTAAAAACCCAGTTCTAGGGCTGTCTGGTTGGCTTAGTCTGCTGAGTGTCTGACTCTAAAATCTTGGAAAGACAAAACAAAATAAAAAAACAACCAAAGACCCAGTTCTACCACTGTTCTCTTTTCTAGCTGACTCACAGTTTTACCTATTTAGTCTCTGTCTTTGATCTGTAATCCTTTATTTAAGGCAGTTTATAAAAGATGCACATACTACAAAATACCATAGATTAAAAGTGAAGAGAATGGGGTGCCTGGGTGGCTCATTGGGTTGAGCATCTGCCTTTGGCTCAGGTCATGATCCCAGGGTCCTGGGATGGAAGCCTCCCCCCCACCCCCCACTCAGCAGGGAGCCTGCTTCTCCCTCTCCCTCTGCCATTCCCCCTGCTTGGGCTCTCTGGCTCTCTCTATCTCTTTGTCAAATCAATAAATAAAATCTTTAAAAAGTGAAGAGAAAGAAGAAACAAAGGGTAAGGATAAAATGTAATCAGAATCCAGGCCAAAAAGGTATATCACAATGTACTTGCTACAGGCAGAGTACAAATTTAACTCTTAGCTTTCTATGAGCTAACAGAATGAAAAAACCTATCACGTTATTTTCACAATGTTCTTATGATAAAAGTAAACTAGTTAATTCAGAAAGATAAGTAGCCACTATCAGATTAGAATTTTTCATGGAGGTCTTCATAATGGGGATTATGTACTATTTTCATTATCCTCATTAACATCTCAAAGGTAGATGGATGTCTAGTATTTAATAGCACTTAGTATGGAAAGATCAACCACATCGTAGGAGAGGCAGTCTGAAAAAGTATGTAGATTGTCTTTTGTTGTCTGACCAATGGATATAATTTCTCTCAACCCAGTTTTCCATACATATTGATATTGATCTCTTTGGCAAGTACCTAAAGTGCCAATGTTCTGTACACGAAATACCATTTATATTTAGGATTTAAATATTTTTGTGAAAACTTAGTTTATTCAGAATTTGTGCAAGTGCTAGTAGAAGATTCCTCTTAGAAAAAAATTTAAATCTGCTACATGACTGTCTTGTTTGAAGGTGCACAGAGCAGTATTTTTCCAGAGTAGCCCAGGATGGTAAAATCATTAAGAAATAGACTTAAAAGAAAAAAGGGGCGGGGGCGCCTGGGTGGCTCAGTCGTTAAGCATCTGCCTTCGGCCCAGGTCAGATCCCAGGGGTCTGGGATCGAGCCCCGCATCTTGCTCTCTGCTCTGCAGGAAGCCTGCTTCTCCTGCTACCATTCCCTCTGCTTGTGTTCCCTCTCTTGCTGTGTTTCTCTCTGTCAAATAAATAAAATCTTTATAAAAAAAAAAAAGAAAAAAGGGCCAATACACAACCCTGTCTTATGCTGCTAGAACTTGCTTCAGCAGAAGACCATTCCTATAGATCAGGATTCATGATAGTTTTTAGCACAGATTAAATGTAAGGAGGTACTGTTTTTTATTTATGTCTGTATTTATGTATTTATGTCTGTAGTAGATAATGGTCTCTACTCTCAAGAAACATACTAATATATGGCTCTGTCCCTTAAAAATAAGATTTTTTTAAAAACCTGAACTAGAACTACAAATCTTCTGAATTCAGAGTCAAAACCTATTTTCTGATGACTCCTTGTATTTCTTAGTTTGCCATTTTTAACCTCAACTTCTCAGCAATACTGTGTTTTCCAACTGCTTAAAATAATTTTGAATTTGGAAACTTTATTGTCTTGTTTTATTCAACATACTATTTTTCTTCCTTCCAAAACCTGCCTCAAAAATTTTCTAATCACTTTGGGTTTTTTTTAATCTTTTAACTTATAAAGCTGAATTAGTCTTCAGCTCACCTTATAGTCTCGTTATTACCTTCTTTCCTGTACCCTCCTTCCCACCTTTTAAACTAAGATTGTACATTAATTTAGGGATAAATTGCATTTTAATCATCTTTAATCTTAAAACCTCAGCACAGAGCCTAGCATAATAATCAATGAATGAATGAAAGTATATGTATAGGGGCACCTGGGTGGCTCAGTGGGTTAAAGCCTCTGCCTTCGGCTCAGGTCATGATCTCAGGGTCCTGGGATTGAGCCCCGCATCGGGCTCTCTGCTCAGCAGAGAGCCTGCTTCCCCCTCTCTCTCTGCCTGACTCTCTGCCCACTTGTGATCTCTTTCTCTCTGTCAAATAAATAAATAAAATCTTAAAAAAAAAAAAGTATATGTATAGCTCACATTTTCCAATTATATTCAACATATGTAAGTTTTTTATGGACAGGAACTGTTTCTTAACGTTGCCTTTTTTTTTTTTTTTTAAGATTTATTTATTTATTTGAGCGAGAGAGAGCTCAAGAGAGCATGAGATGGGAGAAGGTCAGAGGGAGAAGCAGACTCCCCATGGAGCTGGGAGCCCGGTGTGGGACTTGATCCCAGAACTCCAGGATCATGATCTGAGCCAAAGGCAGTTGTTCAACCAACTGAGCCACCCAGGCGCCCTTAACATTGCTTTTATGTCATAGGTAGCTTTCCTATGTGCTAAGCTACATAGGACACAGATCTGTATTTTTGGGTTTGAATACTGGGTACCTGGAAGATCATCAGTAAACAAATTGAGTAATTAACACCAAGAATATAGTTCTCAGTTACTTGTTTTAGTGGAGGCAAATACTAATATGGATAATAGTAAACTAGAAGAGGGCACCTGGGTGGCTCAGTGGGTTAAAGCCTCTGCCTTGGGCTCAGGTCATAATCTCAGGGTCCTGGGATCCAGCCCCGCATTGGGCTCTCTGCTCAGCAGTGAGCTTGCTTCCCCCTCTCCCTCTGCCTACTTGTGATCTCTCTCTCTGTCAAATAAATAAATAAAATCTTTAAAAAAAAAATAGTAAATTAGAAGAAATCAGTTCAGTTGAGAGACACTGCAGGTTTTCTTCCCAGTTGTGTTGTCATAATACCTGGGCAGTTGTCCTTGGATGTAAACAGGGGGTCTGTATTTACGACTAGAGAAGGTCATCCTTAAGACCAAGAGCAAGTAGTGGACTGTTCCTCCCCCCCAAAATCTGCTTTTGCTTAACTGCAGTTTGACCGTAAAAGCTCCTTTTCCAAATCATTCCCATTGCTCCATCCCAGTCCAGGCCTCTGTCATCTTCTACTTCCAGATTTTCCTTGTTTTCATATCTCCTATGTATTGTCTCCAAAACAATCATCATGAAATACCAATTTTAGAACATTACTCCCTTTGCTTAAGAATTGTAGTGATTTCTGCATTGTCATAATGGGCTATCTTCATTTGTATTCACCAAACCTTAGCTTAAAAAAAAAAAGGCACATAGGGGCACCTGGGTGGCTCAGTGGGTTAAAGCCTCTGCCTTCGGCTCAGGTCAGGATCTCAGGGTTCTGGGATCCAGCCCCGCATTGGGCTTTCTGCTCAGCAGGGAGCCTGCTTCCCCCTCTCTCTCTGCCTGCCTCTCTGCCTACTTGTAATCTATCTCTCTGTGTCAAATAAATAAAAATAAAATCTTAAAAAAAAAAAAAAAAAAGGCACATAGAACAGTGTATCTTTGGGGCACCTGGGTGGCTCAGTGGGTTAAAGTGTCTGCCTTTCGTTGGGGTCATGATCCCAGGGGCCTGGGATAGAGTCCCACATCGGGCTTCTCTGCTTCTCCCTCTCCTCCACTCTTGCTCTCTCTCTCTCAAATAAATAAATAAAATCAGAAAAGAAAGAACAGTATATCTTCTATTATTTATGTGACTAGAAAGCATTAGGAAACTTTTTTCTTGGTTACAGCATTGGATTTTTGTGTTTGTGACTTAGTTTTAACTTAAAACATCAGGCCTACAGGGCTGTTTTAACTATGTTTGTCTGATTGTCACCGAAAATGTAACATTTGTAAGCAGAAACCAGAGAAGTAATATGCATGTTAGAATGTAAAAAGGTCTTCAATTTTAAGTTGGTCGTATAATCAGTGTTCAGCATTTAAAAAGAAATACATTATGTTGAAACCAGCCCCAGGGAGCTGGACTTTGATTTTTGCCTACATTTCAGAATTTGAAGTTTTTGGAATTTTAAAAGGGATGAGAGGAAAGTGATACAGTGAATCTTTAGTTCCGAGGACATAGTAGATTTTTTTTTTTTTTTTAAAGATTTTATTTATTTGACAGAGAGAAACACAGTGAGAGAGGGAACACAAGCAGAGGGAATGGTAGCGGGAGAAGCAGACTTCCTGCCGAGCAGGGAGCCTGATGCGGGGCTCGATCCCAGGCCCCTGGGATCATGACCTGGGCTGAAGGCAGACGCTTAACGACTGAGCCACCCAGGCGCCCCGACATAGTAGATTTTTATCTGTTTTACTCTGATGCCTGTAGAAGTAATTTAGAAACACTTAGCTAAATACCAATTGTGTGTTAATTACCGTGATTTTTTTTTTTTTTTTTAAAGAATTACCATGATACTTGATAGAGGTACAATGAGGAATATGTCAAGGTTGGTGGCTTTGGATGAATGTTGTTGAAATATCAAGGCAGAGTGTATTGTGAGAATTGTTAAATTGTGTATATACAAGTATGAAATTCCAGAGGAGGGAATTACTCTGCCTAATTGTTTTGGTTAAAACTAGATAAATCCCTCAAATTCTGCTATTTATGCTAGCTGCTGAGAACTTTTCTGGTGCTCTTTATTTATTATTAAGATATTATTTATTTATTTGACAGAGAGAGATCACAGATAGACAGAGAGGCAGGCAGAGAGAGAGGGGGAAGCAGGCTCCCTGCTGAGCAGAGAACCGATGCGGGGCTTGATCCCAAGACCCTAAGATCCTCACCTGAGCCCAAGGCAAAGGCTTTAACCCACTGAGCCACCCAGGTGTCCCTCCGGTGCTCTTTAAGTAGCATTGATAAGTATTAGGTTGAACCTGTGTAATTGCCAGTATTGGCAATTTAATATGGTTTAACCCTAATAGTATTTTGGTATGGCAATTAAAATAAAACACGGTTAGTAACTTTTGCCAATACTGTTTGGCAGTTGTTGGATAATTGATGTTTTATTAAAATAAAGCCTTGGATATTGAATAAGTGTGCCATTTTGGAAAACATTTTAAAAAGTTCAGCTTCGTTTCTCTTTTTAAGAAGAATATATATATACATATGTATGTATATATCATATATATGATATATATGAAAGAATTTCATTGTATAAATTGCTGTGCAGTTATAAATTATTTTATAATTGTTACTGTAGAAATATAGTTAATTTATTTGGAGAGTTTTGCTATGAAAGCTTGATTCCCTACAAACATTTGTGGAGTGTCAAGACCCTATGCCTGGTTCTAGAGGCAACGAAAATTCATTTCAGTGTTTGCCTCTAAGGTCAGTGTGGTACTAGAGATGGCGTGTATATAGTTACTTACAAAGAATGTGCAGCACAAGGTAGTATTAGTGACTTTTTAAAATTTATCTTTTTTTCTTTTTTTTTGAAGATTTATTTGAGAGAGAGGGTGCCTGTGAAGGTAGTGGGGAAGGGGCAGAGGGAGAGGGAGAACAGCAGACTCCCTGCTGAGCATGGAGCCTGAAGCAGTGCTTAATCCCAGGACCCCAAGGTCATGACCTGAACTGAAATCAAGAGTCAGACTGAGCCACCCAGGTGCTCCTCAAATTTATCTTAAGAGTGGAAACTTTATTAAAAAAAAACTCTTACGCAGAAACTCGATATATAAGCAGATAAAAAAGAGAGTCTTGCTTACTTGGCCTCCTCTCTGTTCACATTCCTGCTGTTTGAAACCATTGGTGTGAGAGTCAAAAGCAAACCTAGTTTGAATCCTGGCCCTGTCAATATCCAGCTGTTTGATCTTGACTTCTTCATCTGCTAAATGAGAATATTAGTTTCTTTGCTGGGTATTGTGAAACTTTTTTTTTTTTATTAATTTTTATTAACATATAATGTATTATTTGCCCCAGGGTACATGTCTGTGAATCTTCGGGCTTACACATTTCACAGCACTTAACAGCACAT
>CM053619.1:9263769-9274088 GCA_028646535.1 Procyon lotor | reverse complement strand
CCCCCCCCCCACCCTGCACACACACGCTTGCTTGCTCTCTAAAGATAAATAAATAATAAAAAATAAAAATAACCACAAAACCATTGTAATTCTTGAAAAATTCACAATTATTCTTTAATATCATTAGACCTCCATCCAATGTTCATTTTCCCCAAATATTTGTTCACTGATTTATTTTGCAGTTTATTTTTCAAACAATTTTTTAAAATGCAGATCTAAATAGGGTCAGTAAACTGCTATTGTTGATATGTCACTTGTGTCTTTGAATCTGTAGTTTCCCTTTCCGGTTCTTCTCCCTTTTCTTGAAATTTATTTGAAGAAACTGGGTCATTTATTTTATAAGGCTTTTCACAGTCTGGATATTGCTGGTTATATCCCCATGATGTCTTTAACAGACTCCTCTGCCCTTTGCAGTTCCTGCAAATAGATAGTTGGAGCCAGAGACTTAAACAGATTTAAATTTGGTTTTATGGCAATAATATTTTATAGGTAATGCAATGTTATTCTGTCAGTTCTGGTTGTCTTTTTGCCTTTGGTTGATTGGGGGTGAAAATGGTGATATTAAAATTTTTTATTCCTTTCTTCATTTCTTCTGTCTTTTTTTCCCTCCACCAGTAAGCATCTCATTTGGTTGAGAAAAACTTTTCAACATTTCCAGCTATTTCGAAGATACTTATTTATGGTACTGTCTTTACTTCATCTCCCTGCACTTATCAGCCCATTTATATTCTGCCTGTTAAACCATATCCTTATCATTTTGCTGAAACCATTCTCATCAAGGTTATCAGTGAGCTCTATATGGAATGTAGCAGACCCATTTCAGACCTTATTTTGCTTAGTAGTTGCATAATTTTGGATACTGTTGATTGCTGCTTCCTTCTTGAAATACTCCCTTCACTTCTGTGATGTACTCTCTCCTGTTTTTACTTTTACTTTAACTGCTTTCTCTCAGCCTCAGTTGTGGACTTTTTTTTTTTAAGGTGTTGGTCTTGTTCTGCTTATCTAGCTGCTTATCTAGCTCTGCTTATTCTCCATGGGTCCTCCATTCTCATAGCTTCAGTTATACCAGCTCTAACCGATAAGTGCCAAACTTTTTTTGTTTTTTGATTTTTGGGGTTTTTTGGTAGGTTGGTTCTCTTCAGAGCTGACTTGTTTGTACTATTTCCTACTAAAAATCTCATAGGCCTTGGATCAACCTACCTAAAATGGAATGAGTCCTACTTTACTCATCCCCTCACACATGAGTTTCCCGTTCAACATAGTTCTAGAAACTAGTTACAGAAATCTCTGGAAGTTATCCTTCACTCCTTGCTTGACCTTTCTCACCTTGCTGCCCACATGTAGTCATCAATCATGTAAGACTTACATGTTAAATAATTTAAATTCAACTAATTCTCTTCATTCACTGCTGCTATATGCTAGTGTGAATCTCTGTCATCTATCACCTTCATTATTGTAAGCCTCCTGGTCTGGTTTGTTCCTTTGCTGTCTTTCTGGTCCATTTCTCAGTATATGAGTAAGAGTGTTTTTTCTGAAAAACTTATCTAATGGCTCCCCATTGCCCCTAGGATAAATATAAAGATCTCAGCTTATTTTTATGATCTTCTTTCCTGAGTCATCGCCTCCTATGTAATACTTGTCCTGCTTTTGCACTGATGGTTGTTTTTTGTTTGGTTGGTTTTTTAAAGAGTTTATTTGAGAAAGAGCAGGGGGAGGGGCAGAGGGAGAGAGACTCCGTGCTGAGCACAGAGTCAGATGCAGCGCTTGATCTTATAACCCCAAGATCATGACCTAAGCCAAAATCAAGTCGGATGCTTAGCCAATTGAGCCAACCAGGTGCCTCTTTTTGCACTGTTTTAACTGACTGTTTCAGCAGACTGTAAATTTCTTGAGTGTAAAGACCATTTTACTTTATTAGACCTGGTGCCTGGTACATAGTGTTTTGTAAATGCTTGATGCATTAATAAATTGTGCAGTACACAGTAAATATTTAGTGATTTATGTATGTCTTGGTTTTATTGTTACTAGATCATCCTAGTATTCTAGTACTGCTGTTACTCTTGTACACTGATTTAGTTTTTTAGCTAGAGGTAGTCTATCCATAATTAAATTGGACCCTGTGGTTTAACATTGTCCCAGATAATAGAAACCTGTAGACAGTTCAGATAGTCACCACCATCAGATAAGCCTTACCCTAATGTGACCTTTGTCAGAGTATAGGAGTCCCTAGATCCTTTTGCTTGGTGACAGTTAAGACTTAGAAAAGTGAGGGGTGCCTGGGTGACGCAATCAGTTAAGCACCTGACTCTTGGTTGTGACTCAGGTCATGATCTTGGGGTTGTGAGATCAAATCCCATGCTGGACTCCACACTCAGCACAGAGTCTGCTTGAGATTCTCTCCCTTTCCCTCTGCCCCACCTCCCACGCTCATGTACACTCTCTCTCTCAAATAAAATAGTCTTAAAAAAAAAAAAAAAACTTAGAAAAGTGAGGCTTAAATAACTAGAAGTTGTTAAATACCAAAGAGAGATGGTTTTCTGGGTTGTCCATTGTGTTTGGTTCTCATTCCACCATTTATTACTGACATTTAGTCATATTTTTCTGGACTTAAAGAGATGTGGTGCTTTTAATTATTTGACAGAGAGAAACACAGCGAGAGAGGGAACACAAGCAGAGGGAATGGTAGTGGGAGAAGCAGGCTTCCTCCTGAGCAGGGAGCCCGATGCGGGGCTTGATCCCAGGACCCAGGGATCATGACCTGAGCCGAAGGTAGACGCTTAATGACTGAGCCACCCAAGCGCCCCTCTAAACAGAAAGATTTTCATTAAAATGGGATAGCTACCGAGGGGAACATCTGAGCACTCACTTTTTGACTTAGGGATTATATTTAAAACAAGCATTTGCTCTCATTTTTTTACTCCTTGACTGGCTTATTCACCACTGTATCCCCTTGTGCATAGAACAGTGTGACTGGCATAGCACGAAAAAGGTACTCAAGAAACAGTTTTTGTCTCTTCTATCTATGATGTGTCTCTTGATAGGTGGTCCCGCAGGTCTTTCATTAGATGCTAATTTCATTTTATTTAGCAGATGATTTCTTGTTTCTTTCAAGTGTCCCTGCCAACAGAATTTTGTATGTACCAGTAGTTTGCATTTTAAGTAAGACTATCTCAAATATATTTTCTAAACACAGTGGAAATTCTGTCTAGTTGTTTTTGTACACTGTGGTAAGACAAACTAAACTTATTTTTTGGTAAAATAGATTTGAAGAATAATTCTTTAAGAAATAGTTTTTTATTTTTCTTAACTTCTACTTATATTTACTCTGATTGAACTGATCACAATGGTTTTTAGATGTTATATAGAAATTGATTTTACAGGGTTAAAATATAAAGAAAGGGCTCTGAAATGCTGGGTAATATTATCCAAAAACAGGGTTAGAGAATTGGATTATTGTATGAGCACATAGACTCTAGGGTAGCATTCAGTTTTGTTTTTTTTTTTTAAACAAGTGCTTCTAAAGAACACAGTATAAATTGAAATAACATGAAATTGTTTCTTGGGGCACCTGGGTGGCTCAGTGGGTTAAAGCCTCTGCCTTCGGCTCAGGTCATGATTTCGGGGTCCTGGGATTGAGCCCCACATCGCGCGCTCTGCTCAGCAGGGAGCCTGCTTCCCCCTCTGTCTCTGCCTGCCCCTCTGCCTACTTGTGATCTCTCTTTCTCTGTCAAATAAATAAATAAAATCTAAAAAAAAAAAAAATTGTTTCTTGATTAAATGTACTGGTTAAGAGGACATAATGTTTGGTGAATAGTTTATTTGCATAATATCAACTATTCCAAGATTGTTACTGAGTTATATTCAGTCTTGAAGATTACTTCACAGGTGCCTGGGTGGCGTTAAGCGTCTGCCTTTGGCTTGATCCGGCCCCACATTGAGCTCTCTGTCAAATAAATGAATAAAATCTTAAAAAAAAAAAAAAAGGGGGGCGCCTGGGTGGCTCAGTCGTTGGGCGTCTGCCTTTGGCTCGGGTCGTGATCCCAGGGGCCTGGGATCGAGCCCCGCATCGGGCTCTCTGCTCTGCGGGAGGCCTGCTTCTCCCGCTACCACTCCCTCTGCTTGTGTTCCCTCTCTTGCTGTGTTTCTCTCTGTCAAATAAATAAAATCTTAAAAAAAAAAAAAAAAGATTACATCAGTTATGGTTTTTTAAAAAAAGATTTTAGTTTTAAGTAATCTCTGTACCCATCATTAGGCTCGAACCCACAACCTTGAGATCAAGAGTGTCACATACCACCAATGAACTAGCCAGGTGTCCCCCCTTTTTTTAACTTTGAGGGAAAGCTATAGTCTAGAGAAGTTATATCTTAATATTTGAAATTTATAAAATTGATATCAATATTTTCTGGCAGGTGAATGGTGGTTGGGCATGGGTAAATTTAAAAATAGTACTGTTTTGGCTCAGTAAACTATTAAAAGTAGTTTAAAATACTAATATTATGGTATTGATATAACAGAAAACATCTAATATTCATATTAACATTAAGTAAAACTCGTCTTTGAAAGTGTGTACTGCAAATAGTAATTTAGAAATAATTTAAATTCGAAGTGAAAGAAATTACCTTCTCTCTCTCTCTCTCTCTCTCTCTCTCACTCCCCCCCCCTAGGTGGAATGAACCTTATTTGTTGACTGTCTCCTGATTACTGGTTGGATTCACTTGTAAAAGAATCATCTTAACCTGTGTGGACGCCACTTAGTGGCATAATTAATTATAAATCCAGGGATCACAAAGCTTTTTGATTTCCCAAAGGAGGGACATACCACTATATCAAAGAAGCTTGGTATTACAGCCAAAATGGTGCTGTCCCAGAGACAACGAGATGAACTGTAAGTTTCTCTGTTTTGTGTTTTTTTTTTAAATCTTCTCATAAAAGACAAAGTAGTAAATTAAAATACAGCTTTGGGAGTTCTATTCTTAGATTAAAACTATTATTGTAAGTGTTCAGACATTGTTTTGGGCAGTTTGGTCTGATTTTAAAACTGGGTCTTTGAAATAGCGTTATTTACCCTCGTGACTTTATGGTATAGAAGTTTAAAACAGAATAAGTTGGGATAAGTTTTATTCTAAGCTTGTCTTAAATATATTATGTTCAATAGGAAAAAAGATCATTTAAAGTTCTTCTAAATTGTCTAGAACATGTGTATTAGAAAAATGAAAGCTTTTATGTTGTTAATTCCTTTTCTTTGCCTTATTGTATTTTTTTATCTTTATCATCCAGGGGCTATTAGAGGATTTGAAATTTATGAGATGGATAACATAATAGTTAATGTAAATGCATTAATGAGAGAGGAATAGAATGATTTGACCAGTGATATTTTACGGTATCTTATAGCATCCCATATTTTATAGCATTTTTATAGGTAAAGAATAAGAGGAATAATTTAGCTTCATGTTCTAGATTTCTTAAAAGCTTTCTGTGGCTTTTTACAAAACTAGTTGGAAATAATTTCAGATTTATAGGTAAGTTGTAAGATTGGTACAAAGAATACCTAATGTATATTTTATCTACTTCACCTGTTTTGTAACATTTTTATACCATTTTGTACCATTTGCTTTATCATTTGTACTCTGTACCTGTGTGTGTGGGTGGGTGTGTGCGCGCACGCGCGCACATGCAGTATTTTTTTCCTGAACCATTTGAGAATAAGTTGCATACACCAAAGATCTTCACCCCAGATACATGGGTGTACAGTTCCTAAGAATAAGGATATTCTTCTATAAAACCACAGGACAGCTAGCAGTTCAACAAATTTAACATTGACACAATATGTTTGTTGAATCTACTTTCCATATTTCAGTTTTGTCAATTGACCCGATAATGTCCTTTATTGCAGGGTTGTTGGGTTGTTTTGTTTTTTTTTTCTCTCTTTCTCCTTTCTAGTACACTGTCTATACAAGATTAGGTAATGTATTTAGTTGTCATTTCTCTTTAGTCTTTGTTATTATTATTATTTTTAAGATTTCATTCATTTATTTGACAGAGAGATCACAAGTAGGCAGAGGCAGGCAGAGAGAGAGGGAAGCAGGCTCCCTGCTGAGCAGAGAGCCTGATGTGGGGCTCAATCCCAGGACTCCAAAATCATGACCTGAGCGGAAGGCAGAGGCTTTAACTCACTGAGCCACCCAGGCACCCCAAGTCTTTATTATTTTTAAAGATTTATTTCTTTGAGAGAGAGAGAATCTCCAGCAGACTCCCCACTGGCACCCGATGGGGGCTTCACTATTTCAGAGAGAAAGAGAGAGCACGCACAAGTGAGAGGGGCAGAGGGAGGAAGAAGAATTTAAAGCAGATTCTGTGCAGAGCCCGACATAGGGCTCAATCTTAGGACCCCGAGATCACAGCCCGACCCAAAACCAAAAGTCAGATACTCAGCCTTGTGCCACCCAGGCGTCCCTAGGACAGTAATATTTTTGCGGCATAGTTGTTTGGGGTTTTTTGATAGCATATTCCTCATTTTGTAGCTCTCTAATTCATGATTAGATTCAGATTATGTATTGGCCAGAATACTATGTAAGTAATTTGTATTCTTATCAGGATATCATGTCTAGAGACACATAATGTCTATCTACCTCTCAGTGGTGATGCTAATTTTGATCCCTCAGTCAAGATGCCTGATTTCTTCACTGTATAGTTACATTTATTTTCTTTTTAACAAATATAAGACATTTTAAGACCACGCAAAACATTTTTTTTAAGGTTTATGTATTTATTTGAGAGAGAGCAAGCAAGTGGGGTGGGTAACGGGAAAAAAATCTCAAGGAGATTCTCCACTGAGCTCAGAGCCTCATGCAGGGCTTAGTCCCACAACCCTGAGATCATGACCGGAGCCGAAATCAAGAAACAGCCACTTAACTGATGAGCCACCCAAGTGCCCCATGCAAAACATTCTTATTTCCATCCAATTCCCCCACTAAGTTTAACATCCATTGATATTCTTGCCTGAACCATTCTTTACTACAGTGGTTGCAAAGTGATGATTTTCCTACACGACCACTCATTGCATAGTACTAGTCATCACTCAGCCTTTTGCTATAATCAAGGGACTTTTCTTTATTCCTTTTTATTTAGTTGGTTTTTTTTTTCCATTGTTACAAACTCCTTTAAGTTCTCATATTTTCATTATTTTTTATCATCCATTACTTTTCTTAAACTTTTGGTGTTTTAACTATTCCAGACTGGCCCATAGGAGCCTCTTCAGTTGGCTCTTATTTATGGCCTTATTTGTGGACACTTTCTTACTTTCTAGCATAACGAGGTAGTCCATGCTTATGTGTATCCATCCTCCCTTAATCCTAGAATGAGTCATTGCTCCAGTAAGCCCTGGTTCCTCTTAGTGGGGAATGGCATCAGACATCAAGATATGGGTACTAAGTACATTTATTGCTGTGGGGTTTCTGCTTCTGGTCTCTCTAAGTAGACAGAACCAAAAAATAGGTATGTATAAACATACACAGATACCCTGGTACACATGTGTACTAAGGTACCTCAGTCTTGGCATTGTTGATATCTTGGGCTAAATAATTCTTTGCTGTGATCTGTTCTGTACACTGCCAGTTGTTTAGCAAAATCCTTGGCCTCTACCCACTAGATGCCACAATAAAAAATGTCTCCAGACATTGCCAGCTCTCCTTGGGGGGTGTGTGTGCAAAATCTTCCCAAGTTGAGACCCACTGATATACATAAACATGTCCACGTACTTATTTTAGAAATCTTAGGCTATCCCGATAGTTCTAAGTCCAGTCTATTCCCACAAGGACTGTTTTCCTCCCCACCATCTCTTTCTTCTTCTCTAGTAAGACCTGACTCCCAGCAATATCAAGACATTGACTCATTTGCTCAATCCTATAATACTTCCAAAATAGTTTCAGATTGTTATATACACTCTTACCACTTCAGAAAATCAAGCTTCCTGGAAAGGGTTTAGAATTTGTATGCAGTTTTCCTCCCATCCATTCTGCCCTAAACTGAAAATATATAAATGAATACTGTGTAAGTTACTTGGATTTGTTTTGTTTTGTTTCTCTCCCTCTTCCTGTGGTTATATTATTCATTGGAAACATAGTTGGGTTCATCTGTTCCAGTTGTTCAGTTTTGTGTGTTTTGCATTTCCTCTTTCCCATCCTTGTTAATTTAATATTTTGAATATGTAAAATGTTATCCATACAAAAATGTATACTCAGGGGGCGCCTGGGTGGCTCAGTCGTTAAGCGGCTGCCTTCGGCCCAGGTCAGATCCCAGGGCCCTGGGATCGAGCCCCGCATCGGGCTCCCTGCTCGGCGGGAAGCCTGCTTCTCCCGCTACCACTCCCTCTGCTTGTGTTCCCTCTCTCGCTGTGTTTCTCTCTGTCAAATAAATAAAAAAATCTTTAAAAAAAAAAAATGTATACTCAGGAGTATTACTCTCCTGAATCCCTTCTATGAAGTTACTCCCTCCTTGCCCCCTGTAAGACCCAACTTCATTTATTGTTTAATAAAGATAAGAGAGAGGGACGCCTGGGTGGCTCAGTCAGTTAAGCATCTGACTCTTGATTTTGGCTCAGGTCATGATCTCAGGGTCATGGGATCAAGTTCCACATTGCCAGGCTTGCACTAGGCATGGAACCTTCTTAAGATTCTCTCTCTCCAGGCACCTGGGTGGCTCACTCGGTTAAGCATCTGCCTTTAGCTCGGTTCATGATCCCAGGGTCTTAGGATCAAGTTCCGCATTGGGTTCCCTTGCTCCTCAGTGAGCCTGCTTCTCCCTCTGCCTTGGCCTTTCTCTTTCCCTGTGTCTCATGAACAAATAAATAAAATCTTAAAAAAAAAAAAAAAAAAGATTCTCCCTCTATAAAAGGAAAGAAAGATAAGAAATACATGTATGTTTTCTTGTTTTTCCTTTTTTTTTTTTTTTTAAGATTTATTTATTTGAGAGACAGAGCATGCACGAGAGAGCATGAATGGGGGGAGAGAGGCAGAGGGAGCGGGAGAAGCAGGCTTTCCACTGAGCTGGGAGCCCCATGTGGGGCTCAATCCCAGGACCCCTGGTCATGACCTGATACTTTTGGTAGCAGGAGCCACCCAGGCACCCCTTGTTTCTCCTTTCTTAAGTAAAAGGTAGCATATTATATGTACTCTTTTGCACTTGGCTTTTTTTCCATTAGCAGTATCTCCTGGAACTCCGTATCAGTTCATAGAGATCCCCCCTTTTTTTCTTTTAACAACTAGATAGTACTCTGCTGTGTATATACCATGTTTTTACAACCATTTTCCCATGTTGGAACATTTAGGTTGCTTCCACTATTTTGTTACTATAAATAATATTGTAATTAATAACTGCATTATGTACTTTTGTGTTATTGAAGATACATCTGATTTTTTAATCATTCTTATTTCTAAATACGGATCTTTTTCTTCTAGATGCCTTGTGCACCGACTGCAAGTCATCCTTACTACCTTCATAACCAAGATTAATATTTAAATATTATGGCCCAAAATAGAGCTTTCTTTTTTTTTTAAATTTTATTTATTTGATAGAACTGCACAAGCTGTGGGAGGGGTGGAGGGAGAAATAGCCTCCATGCCGAACAGGGAGCCTGATGTGGGGCTCAATCCCAGGACCCTGAGACCATGACCTGAGCCACAGTCAGATGCTCAACCGAATGACCCACCCAGGTGCCCCAAAATAGAGCTTTTAATTTGAATAAAAATCAATTGAGCCAATTTCATGTGGCTAAATTTGTAGGGAATTTTAGGTAAGAATTGAGAGTGCTCATTAAGCGAAGAAAATTGGTTTTACATCTAAATGTAAACTTGGGGAAAATCTTGGAGTTTTTAATAAGGAGATAAAGTGATGGTTTTTGCTTTTTCTCCCATTTTTGAAAATAATATAAATATATGTTTACTGAGAGGAAAAAATAAATATTTATGTACCTCTTACAAGTAAGATATATTTTGGCACTTCAGTTTGCCTTTGCAACATTTTAGCATTTCTAGGAGTTTGGATACCACTTAGCTTAGCTTGTAAAATACTTTGAGGTATTTTTGGGGAAAAGGAGAAGGGAAAGAAGTAGACTCCACTGAGTGCAGAGCTGGACACAGGGCTGGATCTTATGATCTGAGCTGAAATCAGGAGTTGGACACTTAACCCAATGAGCCACCCTGACGTTCCATCTCATAGTTACTATTTATTTATAAGATTTTATTTATTCATTTATTCATTCATTCATTCGTTCATTTATTTGACAGAGAGATCACAAGTAGGCAGAGAGAGAGGGTGAGGCA
>CM053619.1:9252873-9263669 GCA_028646535.1 Procyon lotor | reverse complement strand
TCATGACCTGAGCTGAAGGCAGAGGCTTTAACCCACTGAACCACCCAGGCGCCCCTCATAGTTAATTTTAATGAAATAAGCTTACACCTCTTTTTTTTTTTTAAAGATTTTATTTATTTGACAGAGAGAAACACAGTGAGAGAGGGAACACAAGCAGAGGGAATGGAAGTGGGAGAAGCAGGCTTCCTGCCGAGCAGGGAGCCCGATGTGGGGCTCGATCCCAGGACCCTGGAATCATGACCTGAGCCGAAGGCAGACGCTTAACGACTGAGCCACCCAGGCACCCCTACACCTCTTTCTGTATCAAATTTTTACCTATTGATCTTGCTCCATGACAGATGAAGAAAGTCTTATTATTTTTTTTAGGTTGTCCTGGTTGATAATATTTGCACTTTATTTGATTTGTTCCTCACCCCTAATTGTTTTGTTCCACAACTTTCCGATTCTTGTGTTCCTTTCTTGGTTAACAGGATAGTGTAGTGTAATTGACATACAAAGAACTGTACATATTTAATGTATACAGTTTGATGAGTTTGGAACATTCTTCTCTTCTTTTTTGATTACTCTGTTAGTTGGGTAGATTGTCATTATGTATCTTTTTCAAGGTGGGCTCCTAAATGGACCTCCATGAGTCTTCCAATGTTAGGGATTAATTTTTTGCTTTCTTCTATAAATGAATGATTCTTAGATTACACATTTTCCCCACTCTGTTATAGATATTAAGGAAAAAATTACCATATATAAGAGTACAAAGAAAAATCTTAAATTTAAAAAATGCAGTAATCACATAGGCCTCATTTGCTGACCATAATACAATAAAATAAAAACTGGGGCGCCTGGGTGGCTCAGTCGTTAAGCGTCTGCCTTTGGCTCAGGTCATGATCCCGGAGTCCTGGGATCAAGCCCCGCATCGGGCTCCTTGCTCTGCAGGAAGCCTGCTTCTCCCGCTTCCGTCCCCTCTGCTTGTGTTCCCTCTCTCCCTGTGTTTCTCTCTGTCAAATAAATAAAATCTTTTAAAAAAAAAAAAAAGTTTTAAAAAACTGATAGCAAAAGGAGAGCTAAGAGAAACTTATCCATGTTGACATTTAAAAATGTACTTCTAGGAGTGCCTGGGTCTCTCAGTCATTTGAGTGTCTGCCTTTGCTTTAGGTCATAATCTCAGGGTCCTGGGATTGAGCCCCAGATTGAGTTCTCTACTCAGTGGGGAGTCTGCTTCTGCTTCTCCTTCTCCCTCTGCCCCTCTCCTGCTCTTTCTTCCCCCCCCCAAATAAAATCTTTAAAAAATAATTAAAAAATAAAAATGTACTTCTAAATGTTTTGGAGTTAAGAAAACAAATGAAACCTAGGAAATGAAGAAATCAATAATAATGAGGTTACTTAAATTAAAAACCAGTGTACATAAAGTTAGATTATCTAAATGAGTCTTTTAAAAAACCAAAGGTCAGGGGCACCTGGGTGGCTCAGTTGGTTAAGCAGCTGCCTTAAACTCAGGTCATGATTCCAGGGTCCTGGGATCAAGCCCCATATCAGGCTCCCTGCTCAGCAGAAAGCCTGCTTATCTCTCTCCCTCTGCCTGCCACTCTGTTTACTTGTGCTATCTCTCTGCCAAATAGATAAATAAAATCTTTTAAAAAAATTAAAATAAAAACCAAAGATCAGAAATGAGCTACATGTTCAATTCAAGAATAAGAACAACAGGGGCGCCTGGGTAGCTCAGTTGGTTAAGTGACCAACTCTTGATTTTGGCTCAGGTCATGATCACAGGTTTGTGAGATTGAGCACCACTCGGCGCTCAGCGACCAGTCTGCTGGGAGTTCTCTTTCTCCTTTTCCTTCTGCCCCTCCCCCCACTTGTGGTTGCTTGCTCTCTCAGATAAATAAATCTTTTTTAAAAAGGATAAGAACAACGAAATAAGCCCAAAGGAAGGAAAGGGAAAGAATTAATATTTTTTTTAAAAAGCAGAAATTAATAAAATAGAAAATATAACCTGGTAAACTTGATAATTAGCAGAATTAAAAGAAAGACCATAAAATAAAATTGATGAATAAAGAGAAGAGACACAGATGAATAATATAGTAATGAGAAAGGAAACAAAATGAACTCAGGTGATTTTCAAAATTATGAAAATGTTCTATCCTATTAAATTTGAAAATCTGAATTACCAGAGTGATTTTCTAGGAATATATATGTGATATAATTGGTTCAGGAAGTAGAAAACTTGAATAGGTAACTGTAGAGGAAATTGTAACTATAGTTAGAGACATCAGGTCCAGATGGTTTCTAAGCCTAGACTCTTAATTCTGTTGAGTCTTTAAGGACCAGTAACTTTCCATATTATATTGTCTTCTACAACATAGAAAAAGGTAAAAAGCCTTTTTTTATAAAAGATTTTATTTATTTATTTGACAGAAACACAGCGAGAGAGGGAACACAAGCACGGGAGTGGAAGAGGGAGAAGCAGGCTTCCCGCTGAGTAGGGCTTGGTCCCAGGACCCTGAGATCATGACCTGAGCTGAAGGCAGACACTTAATAATAGAAAAATCATATCAGTCCAAAAGATACAGAAATATTTTAAAAATTTTATTGTGTTATGTTAGTCACCATATATCATTAGGTTTTTTTTTTTTAAGATTTTATTTATTTGACAGAAACAGCGAGAGGGAACGCAAGCAGAGGGAATGGTAGCGGGAGAAGCAGGCTTCCTGCTGAGCAGGGAGCCCGATGCGGGGCTTGATCCCAGGACCCGACGCCTAACGACTGAGCCACTCAGGCGCCCCTATATCATTGGTTTTTGATGTGTTCCAAAATTCATTGTTTACTTATAATACTCTCCATGCAAAATCTCCCACCTTAATATCCACCACCAGGCTCATCCATCCCCCCCCAGCCCCCAGAAATAATTTTAATGCCCACTTTTTTTTTTTTTATACCCACTTTTAATTGTTAATTTTTTGGTTTGCTTGTGTAGGCTCCACACTGAGTGCGAAGCAGCCCTGAGATCAAGACTTGAGCGGAGATCAAGAGTCAGACGCTTAACCTACTAAGCCACCCAGGCATCCCAGGATTGTTAAAAATTTCTAGAAGGGTTTCCTGGCTGGTTAGTAGAGCATGTGACTCTTGATCTCAGGGTTATAAGTTCAAGCCCCATGTTGGGTATAAAGATTACTTCAAAATAAAATCTTTTTAGGAGCGCCTGGGTGGCTCAGTGGGTTAAAGCCTCTGCTTTCGGCTCAGGTCATGATCTCAGGGTCCTGGAATCGATCCCCGCATCAGGCTCTCTGCTCAATGGGGAGCCTGCTTCCCCCTCTCTCTCTCTGCCTGCCTCTCTGCCTATTTGCGATCTCTTTCTCTCTGTCAAATAAATAAATAAAATCTTTAAAAAAAAATAAAAATACTGTTTTTTCTTGAAAATGAGGAAGGGGATATTTTCTTAACTTGATTGAGGCCCTCTGCCTGAAACTTACAGCAAATGTTGGAGGTATTAAGTACATTCCTGAGAAAGTCAAGAACAAGTTCAGAGTTCCCATGTTTCTACTACCATTTAAACTTAGATTTTATGGAGTGCCTGGGTGGCTTAGTGGGTTAAGGCTCTGCCTTCATTCAGCCCAGGTCATGATCTCAGGGTCCTGGGATCAAACTTCACATTGGGCTCTCTGCTCCTCAGGGAGCCTGCTTCCCGCCTTCCTCTCTGCCTACTTGTGATCTCTCCCTGTCTTTCAAATAAATAAAATCTTTTTAAGGGTGCCTGGGTGGCTCAGTGGGTTAAGCCTCTGCCTTTGGCTCAGGTCATGATCTCAGGGTCCTGGGATCGAGTCCCGCATGGGGCTCTCTGCTCAGCAGGGAGCCTGCTCTACCCTCTCTCTCTGCCTGCCTCTCTGCCTATTGTGATCTCTCTCTGTCAAATAAATAAATAAAATCTTAAAATAAAATGTTTTTAAAAAAATAATAAACTTGGATTTTACATTCTAACCAATGCAATAAGGCAACAGAAAGAACTAGTTAGAACTATTAGAAAGGAAGAAAGCAAACTTATTTGTAGGTGGTAGCATCTATATAGAAAATCAAGGGGGGGTTGCACCTGAGTGGCTTAGTCAGTTAAGAGTCTGCCTTTCAGCTCAGGTCATGATCACAGGGCCCTGGCATCAAGCCCTGTGTCAGGCTCCCTGCTCAGCAAGAGTCTGCTTTTCCCTTTCCTTCTGCCCCCTCCCCGCCACCGCTGGTGTGCGCTCTCTCTCTGAAATAAATAAAATCTTAGAAAAGAAAGAATCAGTAGTTAGAATTACTGGGTTTAGGGGCGCCTGGGTGGCTCAGTCGTTAAGCGTCTGCCTTCGGCTCAGGTCATGATCCCAGGGTTCTGGGATCGAGCCCCGCATCGGGCTCCCTGCTCGGCAGGAAGCCTGCTTCTCCTGCTACCGTTCCCTCTGCTTGTGTTCCCTCTCTCACTGTGCTTCTCTCTGTCAAATAAATAAAATCTTTAAAAAAAAAAAAAAAAAAAAAGAATTACTGGGTTTAGTATATTTTCCAGAAATAAGATGGCATACAAAAGTAAATTGTTTTTGTTACTGCGTAATGTTGTAGAATTCTTTGCCCTGTTTCTGATAGAAAAAAGAAGTTAATAATGGAAAAATGTCAGAGCTCCCAAATTATTAATAAAGTTAAATACAGTCCCAATTATAATCCACACAATTTTGCATGAATTTGACCAGCTTGATTCTGAAATTCTTCTGAAAGAGGAAAATGCTGAAAGATACCGCAGTAAGAAAAAGATGTACTGTTCAGCAAATAGTATCAGTACCATAGGTTGCACTAAATAAAATAAATTTGAAAGTACATACAAAGTAACAGTGTCAAAATAGTAGAAAAAAATACAGCCTTTGGTAGGAAAGGACTTTCTACAGATTCCAAATGTGGAAACTTAAAAAATGGATACATGTGACTATATCAAAATATAAAATTTCCATAAAAAGAAAGACTTAAAACAAAATACAAGTGACCCAGCTGGGAAGAATACATATTGCAACACATGTAACAAAGAAGTGGCATCTAGAATATATAAAGAAATCATAAAAATTGATAAAAATTGTCACAGCCAATAGAAAAATGAGATAAAGATAATACTAAGGGCATTAACAAACAAAATAAATTTAAAATTGGCCAGTAAACATGTGAAATAATGTTTAAAATGTGTAAACAGAATGATAGTTTGTTCTTCAGGCAGTTGAACAAAATCAATAATTCTGATCATAGATAGCTTTCACTAGCAAGAATGTGGGGAAATGGGTTCTTTCAGACACTGGTGGTGGGAGTATATACATTGTTATGTCTTTAAAAGCCAGTTTGACAATATCTTTTAAAATATATCCTTTGATTTAACAGTTTTATTTATAAGGAGCTTTTAGCACATGTACAAGTATTTTTCTAGGGGATAGCTATGTAAAAAGATGTTTGTTGCATTGTTTGTGGTAAGAAACTGATAACAACCTAAAATGTTGATCTGTCAGTCAGAGTATGTTAAATACAGTACATCCAGGGGCACCTTGGTGGCTCAGTCAGTTAGATGTCTGCCTTAGGCTCAGGTCATGATCTTGGGGTCCTGGGATCAAGCCCCATGTTGAGCTTCCACACTCACCAGGGAGTCTGCTTCTCCTGCTTCCTCTCCCTGTGTGATCTCTCTCACTCTCACTCTATCTCAGGTGAATAAATGAAATCTTTAAAAAAAAAAATAATTTTACATATATATGATACATCCAACCTGTGAGATACTGTATAGCAGTTTAAGAATGTAGTATATTCATGTCTTATAAGCAGAGAGCTTTAAAATCTATTGTTGAGTGAAATAGCTTGCTAATAAATAAGATATTATGACACAGTTATATTAAACACCCTCTCAAACATACACACCCAACTATCTGTGTTTCTTCTGTACCTATATCTGTTAACAGTGGTTGCCCCTGAAGAGAAGAATAAAATTTGGATAGAGTGGAACAAAGATTTGTGACAATATTGTTTTATATATTTTTTTATATTGTTTTATATATTTTATAAGGCAACACTTGTAATTTTTTGTGTAATAAGAGTAAAATTTTAGTGAATTTTCTTTTAAACAAAGGAAGTATAAATAACAGGTTACAGTGGAAATGTTTTAGATCAGCCTGATATTCCTCCTTACTTTTCTGCCTATGTATCCATAGTGTTTTTTTCCCACCTATCTTCATATTCACCAAGCTAGATTTTATTTTAGGAACATTTTCTTTTGCTCTGTTTGATTATATCACATCTTTGGATTTCTTTTTTTTTTTAGTTTTATGTTACTATAGATTTCTCTGCAAACATAGAGTTATCTAATTTTCCATTTCTTCCTGGGGTTATTCTTCCTCTCTGAAGCATGCTTTCCTCTATTTTATTTGCTTTATTACTTTTCCCCTTCTCTTTCTCTCTCTCTCTCTTTTTTTTTTTTTTTTTTAAGATTTTAAGTAATCTGTACACTCAATGTGGGGCTTGAATTTACAACCTTGACATCAGTTGTTGCATGCTCTACCGATTGAGTCAACCACACATACCTTTCCCCTTCTCTTAAGAAAATATTCATGGATTCTGTGTTGCATCCTTCCTTCTTCTTAATCATCTTTGAGGGTAGTTCTGTTTGTAGGAAAGAATGAGTGGGATTGCTTGAAATTAAGTGTGTTGTCTTAGAACACCTTTCTGTCATATTACAGTCCTGTGCCCTGGGGCATGTTGCCTCTCAACTTTCCAGATCCTCTTCACCTGAGCTAGCAACCTTCCTAAAATGATCTGAAACTCTTTTTAGATAATTTATTGTGTTTATCTCTGTTAGCTAATTCTGGCCAACACATTAAAGCTAATTTTCTTTACCCTTCTCTTTAATTCTGCTTTACCTATATATAGCTTCACTGCCCTAAAAACTCCAGTGCTCTACCTATTTGTCCATCCCTTGGCAGTGACTGATCTTTTTACTGTCTACATAATTTACCATCTCCAGAAAGTTGGACTCATATATAGCTTTTTCAGAATGACTTCTTTGATTTGGCAAGGTTTCTCCATGTCCTTTCATGACTTTAATGTATTTTTAAGCTGTATTTTGCTTTTAAAAACTAACCTCTGCTGTTAATTGAGGTGTTCAGGTTTCTCCTGTGCATATATTTAAATGTTATATATATTTAGCATTGATTAGAAAGTTGTTCTGCCCTGGTCTTTAAAAAAAGTCTGCCTTTACCTGTACATGTAAAATTGTACATGAGAATACGCTATAGCTACACATGTTCATGGAATTGAGTGAGATGCCAGACAGGGCTCTGGCACAGGTGCACATTGTCATCATGTTGGAAATAGTTGCGAAGACAAGTATAGGCATATCAGTTTGCATTATGGCAGTATCCTATTACTGGTAGTTTTAGGGTTTAAAGTTTTGAACACTTCTTGTCTGACTTTTGGATCTATGATAGGAATGAGAGCAATGCTTAGATCTTGCTAGTGGTTCAGTTTTCAAACAGTTATTTCCCATTCCTTTAAAAATCTTTTGGTTCAGTTTAATTGAAGAATACTCTGAGACTGCATTTGAGCTCTTTAAATCCAGTTTGTACTACTTAATCTTTGTGAATTAGAATTTTCTTCATACCAGGCAGTAGAAGCAAAATAATGAATTGGATGCTGGCACTGAAATAAGACTGTGACTATAATTCATATTCTCACAATTTCAGGTTTTTATATTTGCAAAAATAGCTATATATTTTCATTAACTTTAAATACAGTTGACCCTTGAACAATGTGTCGGTTGTGGTTCTGACCCTTTGCTTAGTCGAAAATCAACATGTAATATTTGACTCCTCCCAAAACCTAACTACTCTTGAACAGCAGCAAACAGTTGACTAAACACATAGTTTGTATGTTGTGTATATTTAATACTGTATTCTTACAATAAAGTTAGCTAGAGAGAGGAGAATGTTACTAAGAAATTCGTAAAGCGGGGGCTCCTGGGTGGCTCAGTCATTTGGGTGTCTGACTCTTGATTTCAGCTCAGGTCATGATCTCAGGGTTGTGAAATTGAGCCCTGAGTCAGAGTCTTTGCTAAGTGGGAGGCTGATCTCTCTCTCTGTCAGATAAATAAATAAAATCTTAAAAAAAAAAAAAAGATTTTATTCATTAGAGAGAGAGAAAGAGGCAGAGAGAGCACGAGCATGGGGAAAGGCAGAGTGAGAGGGAGAAGTCTACTAGACTCCCTGCTGATTTGGGAGCCCGATGTGGGGCTTGATTCCAAGGCCTAGAGATCATGACCTGAGCCAAAGGTAGACACTTAACCATCTGAGCCACTCAGGCACCCCCTAATCTTTTAGTTTTTTGAATAGGTATTTTGTTTTGTTTTGGTTTTTAGATTTGGTTGATTAATTGATTTGAAACAGAGTACAGCAGGGGGAGGGAGAGGGACAAGGACACTCCCCATGCAGGGTTCAATCCCACCACCCTGAGACCATGACCTGAGTCAAAATCAGGGATTGGACACTTAATGAACTGAGTTACCCAGGTGCCCCAGTCCTTTTATTTTTTGAAAGTTGATTTAAAAAATATATATATTTTATTTATTTGTTTATTTGACAGAGAGTGAGAGATCACAAGTAGGCAGAGAGGCGGGCGGGGGGCGGGAGGGGGTGGGAATAGGCTCCTCACTAAGCAGAGAGCCTGATGCCGGACTCAATCCCAGGACCCCGAGATCATGACCCGAGTTGAAGACAGAGGCTTTAACCCACTGAGCCATGCAGGGGCCCCTTGAAAATTGATTTTTAATTGAAATATTTCATTTAGTAGAATGCATCATATTTTCATCATTCCATATAAGAAGTAATGCCGGGGCACCTGGGTGGCTCAGTGGGTTAAAGCCTCTGCCTTCGGCTCAGGTCATGATCTCAGGGTCCTGGGATTGAGCCCCACATTGGGCTCTCTGCTCAGCGGGGAGCCTGCTTTCCTCTCTGCCTGCCTCTCTGCCTACTTGTGATCTCTCTCAGTCAAATAAATAAATAAAATCTTAAAAAAAAAAAAAAAGAAAAAGTAATGCCACCCTTTCCTGTAGGAGTGCTGGTACTTTTTCCTTTTGTTCATGTTAGATTTGTCAAAACAATAAACCAGTAAACCAAAACATATACTTCATTTGTGATTTTATTTTTTTTTAAAGATTTTATTTATTTATTTGACAGAGAAAGACAGCAAGAGAGAGAACACAAGCAGAGGGAGTGGGAGAGGGAGAAGCAGGCTTCCCGTTGAGCAGGGAGCCCGATGTAGGACTTGATCCCAGGACTCTGGGATCATGACCAGAGCCAAAAGGCAGACAGTCAGCAAATGAACCACCCAGGCGCCCCTCATTTGCGATTTAAAACCAAAAATTATGAAATCGTTGATTGCTTCAAAAAATATATTCCAACATTTATTAACAAGAATGAAGTGTAAGCAATCCTAAAGATAAGCTGAGGCACCAAGGGTGTCTCAGTCAGTTAGGCATCTGACTTGGTTTTGGCTCAGGTCAGGGTCTTGTGGTTGTAGGATCAAGCTCTGTGTTGGGCTCTCTGCTCAGCTCAGAGTCCCCTTCAGATTCTCTCTCCCTCTCCCTCCTGCTCATTCACTCTATCTTTCTCTCTCTCAAATAAATAAGTAAAATCTAAAAAAAAAAAAGACATGGTCATCAGACCAAAATTGTTGGCTTTCTGTAGAACTCATACAATGTCCTTTTATTGTGCTTATTTATCACATTTTATTTCACTGAAAGATTTGGTCTTATTCTATTGTATTAGAAGAAACATTGTAGGAGAGAAAGACAGTGCCACAAATAATAAGTAAGTTGAGAAAGTTATATACTGAGTAGCTCCTATTTCTTGTGTGAGGTTGGAGGTCAACCCAAGGCTAGAATACAATTAGATACTTGATAATTGAGGCAAGGGGAAAAAGGGAAAAGTAAATGATTCATCAGACAGCGGTGGTATTGACAACCATGTATTAGGACTTGATCCATTCTTTTTTTTTTTTTAGGATTTTATTTATTTCTTTGACAGAGGGAGAGACAGCAAGAGAGGGAACATAAGTAGAAGGAGTGTGAGAGGGAAAAGCAGGCTTCCCATGAACAGGGAGCTGATGTGGGGCTCAGTCCCAGGACTGGGGTCATGACCTGAGCCGAAGGCAGAGGCTTATAAGGACTGAGCTATCCAGGCACCCCAGGACTTGACCCATTTTGATTCTAAAAATTAAAAGAAAGTCTATTATTAGCAGTACTGTAGATTATTGACTGTCCTCCTGTTTGATGCAGGGTAAAAACTATGATCCATCAACAAAGGAAACTTAAGTTTCGTAAGGTAATTCTGGAGATGCTTATGATGACCTGATTTTAAGGGATTTTCACTTTTATTCTTTAGGGCTTGACTTATGATGCTCTTTTGTTGCTCTCCCATCTAATCTGCCACTATACTTTTGTTAAGTAGGTCTTTTTAAAATATCACTTTCATTTAACTGGCTTTTCTTGCCTTACATGTCCTTCACAATCTGCTTCTGTCCTGTCTTCAGTCATTTCTCTCATTATCTTAATCTCATTTCAGTATTTATAGCTATTAAATGGATTACTTTTGAACCATTTAAAATAATAATAGTGATTATAAGCATCCTTGTTCTTGACTTCAGTGCAAATATTTGTAGTGTTTTGCCATTAAGTATTCTATTTATTGGTTGAAGTTTTGAGATTTCTTTCATTTGTTTGTTTCTTTTTTTATGGAGGTGGGCAGAGGGAGAGGGAGGGAGAGAGT
>CM053619.1:9225514-9252373 GCA_028646535.1 Procyon lotor | reverse complement strand
TTCTCTCTCTCTCTCTCTCTCTCTCTCTCTCTCTCTCTCTCTCTCTTTCTTTCTTTCTTTCTTTCTTTCTTTCTTTCTTTCTTTCTTTCTTTCAAGATTTTATTTATTTATTTGACCCAGAGATCACAAGCAGGCAGAGAGAGGGGGGGAAGCAGGCTTCCTGCTGAGCAGAGAGCCCAATGCGGGGCTCGATCCCAGGATGCTGAGACCATGACCTGAGCTGAAGGCAGAGGCTTTAATCCACTAAGCCACCCAGGCGCCCCCTGAGAGATTTCTTTTAAAAATAATAATGAAGAGGTTCCTGGGATTGAGTCCCACATCGGCTCCTTGCTCAGCAGGGAGCCTGCTTCACCCTCTGCCTGCCTCCTGCCTACTTGTATTTTCTCTCTTTCTCTGACAAATAAATAAATAAAATATTAAAATAATGAAGATATATTTTTCTTCAATGTTATGAAGACCTTTTCATTGTTAAGGACTTTTTAAAGTCAAGAATGTTAAGGGGTGCCTGCGTGGGTGGCACAGAAGGTAAGTGCCAGAGTCTTGTTTTTGGCTGGGGGCCATGACCTTGGTGTTGTGGGATCAAGCCCCATGTCCAGCTCCCCCCTTAGCACAGAGTCTGCTAAGATTTCTCTCTTCCTCTCCCTCTGCCTGACCCCATGCACTCACTCTGTCTCAAATAAATCAATCTTTTTTCTTAAAAATCAAGAATGTTGAATAATTTTATTAAATATACATTGAGATCTTCATTTTATACCATTCTCATTCCTTTTCCCCCTTGATTCCCCTCCTTATAACGTCTGCTTTATCTTTTTCCTTAAAAGGAAATGTGAGCTCAGCTCACATCTTACCTTTATTAAAAAATTCTTCATTTACTCTTGTTTATCTCTTTTTTTAAATTAGGTTTCACATATTTTCATAACTTTGGTTTTGTTCCTTAGATTTATAAATTCCTGGAAGACAAGGGACCATAACCTAATCCTCATTTGTATTTCCTAGTAAGAAGCTGGAAATATAACAGACACTCATCATCCCTTCCCCATCCCTTCCTTTTTTTTTTCTCTTCCTTGTTTTGTAGTGCAAATTTGCTTTACATTTTAAAAATGTGTTTCAAACTTCCCAATATATGACAGCTATATTGTCTGTACCTGTTGTACAACCTGACTTTCTGTATTGGTTTCTTAAGTATGCAAAATAATTTCTCACAAAAATACATTCCAGGTGCATCTCACAGTTAAGTAGAATAAATATCTTTAAAAATGATTGTAGACTTTATATTAAAGCTAGAGGAAAGTGGAGAAAATGTTTTAAAAGTTGTACTGAGAAACTGAGGCAAAATCTGTTTGGTTACATCACTGACATCACTGATTATAGTAGGCCATGCAACTTTTCAAATGTTAGTCGCTTTGCGCAGTGGCAGTATCGTAGCCAATGAGGTTTATCCGAGGCGCAATTATTGCTAATTGAAACAAATGTTAGTCGGTAATATATGTATCATTAATTTGAAACGGCATTATCAGAAATATAGCATAGTTAGTGTGAAGTCATATCATAATCATACCTTCATTTCCCTTAGTTTTCAGTAAGGTTCTTTTTCTTAACAGATTAAAAGAATATAAAGAAGAAAATATAAGGGAGAAGATCACAACTGATCTGTTCAATAATGACTTCTGCTTTGGGGTTCCATAACTCAAAAAATACTATCTAAATATGAGAATGAACAGTAATACATATTTTTGTGGGTTTTTTTTGTTTTTGTTTTTTTCTTTTAAAAAAAATCCAACATGGTATACTTACTTGGTAGATAGTTTTGTTGCTCCTGTGGTTTGGAGATGGCAGGATGGATGTTACCTCAGACTCAGAGCTCTGCTGAAGAGAAATGGTAACTAACAGGCCAGTATACCGGATACATGTTCTTTTGCCTGATGGTGAAGATGAGGGTCCAGTCATGCGGACTCACCCAAATTTCATTTTCTTTTACTTCATCATGGCCAAGATAAGGTCTCATTGTGACCTCTTGCTGTGCTTATACTTGTCCCAAGACTGGTAGTTGTTGATTTCTGATCTACGCTTATGAAGTAGGTACATCTTTTCAAGTGTGATGATTATTGTAACTCTTTGTCAGGGTGCATGTGGTTGGAGAGGTGTAAGACCTGTGACCAGTGGACAGTTGTAACATATTTAAGAAGTCATGTTACCTGTCTGAAACTTAGTTGGTGTGCTGTGGCAACAGCTTATGGAATGACTCTCAGCAGTGTCTGTGCTTGAAATGAACTTTATTCGTATCTTCCCCTAGGACTATGTAGTTCATCTTGATATTTGTCTAAAATGGTGAGGGTCATCTGGAGCAGGGCACTAAAGGTGACTGTCCTCCTGGTGCTGTGAACTGGCATGCTTGATCCTGAATGGTCATCTTTTTTTTTTTTTTTTTTTTTTTTTTTTAAAGATTTTATTTATTTGACAGCGAGAAACACAGTGAGAGAGGGGACACAAGCAGAGGGAATGGTAGCGGGGGAAGCAGGCTTCCCGCGGAGCAGGGAGCCCAATGCGGGGCTTGATCCCAAGACTCTGGGATCTGACCTGGGCCGAAGGCAGACGCTTAACGACTGAGCCACCCAGGCGCCCCCTGAATGGTCATCTTTATTATCTTAACAGTGTGCCCCCATAACCCTGCAGACATCCCAGATGTATTGGGCCACTGCAACCTTTTAGAACAAAGAGCATTAACTCCATTGCTTTCCTAATTCCTGAATATGTGAACTCAGCCTTTTCAGTGTGTCTCTTTTGATGGGCTTGGTAAGAAAACATCTTATTCATTTTGTCAGCTTTTGATTTAACCTTGTTTCTCCTCATAGAAACAATGAATTTACAGTAAAATACTTATGGAATTCATGGAACATTTTTATTTATCCTTTGAGTGCTAGAGTACAGAGTTGGAAAAAAAAACAAAAACCTTACTGTGTCACATTAGCTTCAAAAGACTTAAGTTTGATTCCTAGCTCCACTGCTTGCTAGCCAGAAGGCCAGTTAAAGTCACTGAGCCTCTTTTTTTTTTTTTTACCTGTGAAAAACAGCTTCCACCTCAGTCTCCTCTAATGCATGCTCTGGAATTCTCTGCTCTGATTTAAATTTGTAGGAGATACTGGGGACCCTGAAGTATTTTGCTTTTATCGTTGGTGCTATCTAATCTTTTTAGAGTTGATACTGTTTAGCAGTTCACAGCATTTGGAGTAACTTTTTTTTTTTTAAGGCTTTACTTATTTATTTGAAAGAGAGAAAGAGAACACAAGCAAGGAGGAGGAGGAGAGGGAGAGGGAGAAGCAGACTCCCCACTGAACAGAGAGCCTGATCTGGATCATGACCTGAGCTGAAGGCAGATGCTTAACTGACTATCAGACTGAGCCACCCAGGCGCCCCACATTTGGAGTATTTTAACTCCACTTTTAGCGCCCCACTTTTAAAAATCTTACCTCCTGGGGCGCCTGGGTGGCTCAGTGGGTTAAAGCCTCTGCCTTCGGCTCAGGTCATGGTCTCAGGGTCCTGGGATCGAGCCCCGCATTGGGCTCTCTGCTCAGCAGGGAGTCTGCTTCCCCCTCTTTCTCTGCCTGTCTCTTTGCCTAGTTGTGATCTCTGTCAAATAAAATCTTTATAAAAATAAATAAATAAATAAATCTTACCTCCCGTTATAAGGGTTGGCATAGTGGTGGGGTGTTACAATTGATATTACAGCTACAAAAATTATCCTGGGGAATAAAAGAACTAAGAAGAGAATGTAGGAAGTCAGCTAAAATGCTTAAAATCTAGCCCTGGCATTTTAATAGACTTTGAGTCATTTAGAAGGCAAACACAGATCTCACTCGTGATAATTTCAAAGGATAACAGTATTTCCGTATGTAAGCCTAAGCTCTGTGTAGCCAGTTCTGTTTGTTCATGGATAAAAGTCCTTCATCTCAGTTCTTTCTTTCTATTTTAACCATTTTCTTTGCTTTGTATATAGGGTTACAAGTTTGGGTCTACTCAACATGATCTGTTAAACTTATACATGAATTTTGCTTTGATTCAAGTGATTGGTTGCTTTTCTTCATCTCCTGAGATTTCATAAGTTAAATCATGTGTATGAAGTTTCTTGGAGAGATGATTATAAACTTGTGCCTAGATGTCCACTTGCAAAAGAGATTTAAGTCTTCCATTCTTAATAAAACTGATGAAAATTAACTCTAGATTAACAACTGAAATTAGTAGCAAACTCTAGAAGCACTGTTAAGACCCTTAGATCCAAAAAAAAAAAAAAGACCCTTAGATCCAAGAGATTCTTCAGTCTTAACTTACTCTTACTTTGATAGTGGTACACATTCCACATTCACTGGACTCAGTTATCCTTAATGGCATAAGACTTATTTAAAAACTTAAGTGCTGGGGCGCCTGGGTGGCTCAGGCGTTAAGCATCTGCCTTCGGCTCGGGTCATGATCTCAGGGTCCTGGGATCGAGCCCCACATCGGGCTCCCTGCTCAGCGGGGAGCCTGCTTCTCCCTCTCCCACTCCCTCTGCCTGTGTTTCGTCTCTTGCTGTGTCTCTCTGT
Source organism: Procyon lotor (assembly GCA_028646535.1). Lineage (NCBI taxonomy): Eukaryota > Metazoa > Chordata > Mammalia > Carnivora > Procyonidae > Procyon > Procyon lotor. The sequence continues at coordinate 9,247,796 of CM053619.1, read as the reverse complement.
GTCAAATAAATAAATAAAATATTTAAAAAAAAAAAAAAACTTAAGTGCTAATTTGTTCTCTGTATTTTTATATATGTATTTTGCTCTTTGATTGTTCTTTGTTACGATATTATTAATGCCATGAGATACCTCTTTCTAAACTCTCATATATCATAGTGTTAACCAAGTCTATATCCTCATCTAATAAAAAAAGAATACATCCCTCATACTCTCAGAACTAGCTGCTATTCCCCAACCCCAATGTTTTACAGTGCTCATTTGAAACCTTACTGTGGAATGGAATACTGAGGCCACTTGAAGTTATGAAACTGCTTGCTAAAGTCGACAGGGATCTCTTAAGTGCCAGGTTGCTTGGGCACTTTTTAGACTGACCTCTCTCATGTGTGTGTCACTGCTGCCCATCTCCATTTCTTTGAAGTCCTTCTCTATTGCCTTGCTGACATCTCTCTTGATTGTCTTACTTTTTATTTTTATTTTTAAAGATTTATTTATTTTAAAGAGCATGTGCATGAGTGCGGGGTGTGGGAGAAGGAGACAAAAAGGGAGAGAGAATCTCTAGCAGACTCCACGTTGAGGGTGGAGAGGCTGGTGTGGGCTCAATCTCAGGACCCTGAGCTGAAACCCAGGAGTCAGACACTTAACTGACTGAGCCACCCAGGCGCCCCTGTCTTAGTTCGTAAATATTGGTCAAGGTTCCATCGGTTATATTCTGGTCTCCTTTTTTGACCCTCACTGTATACCTTCTTCTGAATTGTCTTTCGCTACTTATGTGGTTTGAATCACTACTCCCTGATTGCTAATTTTCCCAAATGCTTTTCTTACATCAAGTCTCTTTCTCAAGCCATGACCTGTATATCTAATTACCTCTTATATAAGGTATCTTTACTTAAATATCTTATAGCTATTTCAAGTCAGAAGGTTTAAAACTGAACTTAGTATATTCTACCTCTTTTTCTTCTTCCTCTTTTTTTCCCTATGTTTTCTATTCAAGTGAATGGTACTAAACTCACTAGAAACTTGTGAATTAACTGTGTTCTTCCATCTCTTACTAAAACAAAAGTCTAGTGGTTATAAGTGTGAGTCATTTTTGGCTTTAAGCATTTGGGTGTAGGTGTAGGGCTTTTTAAAGAGCAGTATAAGTACTTTTTTTTTTTAAGAGTTATTTATATATTTGAGAGAGAGAGAGTATACACAGGGGCCGGGGATGCAGAGGGAGAGGGAGACAGAGTCTAATGCAGGGCTTGATCTCATGACCCTGAGATCACGATATGAGCTGAAACCAAGAGTTGGACACTTAACTGACAGCGCCACCCAGGCACCGCATTATAAGTCCATTTTTAAAGCATTTATGAAAAAATGCAATATATGAAAATATATAAAAATGGAATCACTCTAATTAAAGGGAGGTTAAGCTCCACCTGCTTAGCCAGTTTCTTCCTCATCCACTCAGTAAATGTTTTTTGGAATTATTACCCTAGATTATTTTACTACTTACTAGTTTTATGGCCTTGATGAATTAGTCTGCCAGTATATAATATAGGAGTAATATACTTTTTTACCTACTTTAGCAGGATTGTTTTACGATCAAAAAAGACAGTGAATGTTCTTTTTTAAATTGGATTTAACATTTTATAAAAAGTATAAATGTGACATAAAACTATAATAAGGTGCTGCTTCATGCACATTTGTAATCACCTACATCTTTCTAATCCATTGCTTTTGACACACAACATCTTTTTTAAATTATTTTTTATTATTTTTTTAAGATTTTATTTATTTGACAGAAAGGAGAGAGATCACAAGTAGGCAGAGAAGCAGGCGGCAGGGGGCGGGGGGGAGCAGGCTCCCTGCAGAGCAGAGAGGCCAATACAAGGCTCAATCTCAGGACCCCGAGATCGTGACCTGAGCTGAAGGCAGAGGCTTAACCCACTGAGCAACCCAGGCACCCCCACAACATCTCTTTAAATTGCAAATGTTGAGGGGCACCTGGGTAGTTCAGTCTGTTGAGCATCTGTCCCTTTATTTCGACTCAGGTCATGATTTATGGGTCATAAGATCGAGCCCTGTGTTGGGCTTCACACTTAGCAGAAGTCTGCTTTACCCTCTACCCCCTCCCTTTGCTCATGTACACTCTGTCTCAAAATGTAAATAAATCTTAAAAAATAATAATAAAATGCAGATGTTGGGTTAAGCTACATAGAATATAGAAATAGTGCAGACATTTTAAAAATTTAACATCCAGGGGTGCTTGGGTGGCTCAGTTGTTAAGCAATGCCTTTGGCTTAGGTCATGATCCAGTGTCCTGGCATCAACCCCTGCATCAGGCTCCCTGCTCAGTGGAAAGCCTGCTTCTCCTTCTCCCACTCCTCCTGCTTGTGTTCCCTCTCTTGCTATCTCTCTCTCTCGTGTCAATTTTAAGGAAAATCTTTAAAAAAAATTAACTTCTAGTCCACTTTTTATAAAAGTTACATAAGCAGAATCAAAGGATAAAAACAGGCTTTTTTAAAGTCAGTAAATGCTAATCCAGTGTTTGAAAAGTAAAGATGGTAAAGAGATGACATTTGTAACTATTGATAGGAATATAAATTGATACAACTCCAGGGACCGATTTTTCAGTAGCTATCAAAATGTCCCAAAAGTGTATATAACTTTTGTCTTTGTTCAGGCTACTCTAATAAAATACCGTAAACTGGGTGGCTTGTAAAACCACAGAGATTTATTTCTTAGGGTTCTAGAAGCTGAGAAGTCCAAGATCAAAGCACTAGCAAGATTTGGTGTCTGGTGGTGCCTCTTAATTCATAGTCTGTTTTTATAAGTGTGTTAATCCCATTCATGAGGGCTCTGCCCTCAAGACCTAAGAAGCGCCTCCAAAGGCCCCATCTCCAGATACCATCGTATTAGGTTCAACGTAAGAATTGGTGCCAGGGAGGAGGATGACACACAACAAACATTCAATCTGTAGCACCTTTTGACTCTAATGTAAAGCTTGAGGAAAACTTCATATTGAGTGTTTATTTGCAACATTATTTAAAATGGTGAAAAATTGGGGCGCCTGGGTGGCTCAGTCGTTGAGCGTCTGCCTTCGGCCCAGGTCAGATCCCAGGGGCCTGGGATCGAGCCCCGCATCGGGCTCTCTGCTCTGCGGGAGGCCTGCTTCTCCTGCTACCATTCCCTCTGCTTGTGTTCCCTCTCTCGCTGTTTCTCTCTGTCAAATAAATAAAATCTTTAAAAAAAAAAAAAAATGGTGAAAAATTGGGGCACCTGGGTGGCTCAGTGGGTTAAAGCCTCTGCCTTCGGCTCAGGTCATGATCTCAGGTTCCTGGGATCGAGCCCCACATCGGGCTCTCTGCTCAGCAGAGAGCCTGCTTCCCTCTCTCTCTCTCCGCCTGCTTCTCTGCCTGCTTGTGATCTCTCTCTGTCAAATAAATGAATAAAATCTTTAAAAAATAAATAAAAATAAAATGGTGAAAAATTAGAAACAACTTGTAAGTCCAACAGTGGGTAATTGGTTAAAATTTGGTACATCTATGTCATAGAATATCGTGTTTGAATATTAATAACTATAATGTTATAGATGAGTATTTCCTGACAAGGGAATATTTTCATGACATGGTGAACAAAATAAACAGATTAAGTTACTTGATTAAAAGCCATACAGAGAGGTTCCTGGTGGATCAGTCCGTTGGGCAGCTGCCTGTGGCTCAGGTCATAATCACAGTGGTCCTGAGATTCAGCCCCAGGCTCCTTGCTCCAGCGGGGAAGTCTGGTTCTTCCTCTTTTTCTGCCCCTCCCCCTGCTTGTGCTCTGTCTGTGTCTCTCAAATAAATAAAATCGTGGGGAGGAAAAAAGCTACATATACATAATACATCCATGGTGATATGAATTTATTGGCAAAGAACATGGTATGATACAACTACACTGAAGGGTTAAGCAGTGGTAATCTGAGAATGTTGGGACTTTTTTTTTTTAAGATTTTATTTATTTATTTATTTGATAGAGAAAAAGAGATCACAAGTAGGCAGAGAGGCAGGCAGAGGGAGAGGGGGAAGCCTGCTGAGCAGAGAGCCAGATGCGGGGCTCGATCCCAGGACCCTGAGATCACAACCTGAGCAGGTGGCAGAGGCTTAACCCACTGAGACACCCAGGTGCCCCAGGATTTTTTTTTTTTTAATAAGGAAAAGGAATAGTTGGTTTGCATTTTTCTTCTTTTACTATTCCTTCCTGGAAAAGTACCATTACTTATCAATCTTTACAAAAAATAAGTCCATTAAGATCATCATTTTTATAATTTGAGCATGTATTCCATATATACATATGTATTATTTATTATGTGAGCTTCATAGTTAAAAGCTGTGTGCTGTGTTTTCAAAGTTTCAGGCATTAGGGTTTGACCCTGAGGTGAGAATGGAGCTAAGTAGGAACTTTAAGTATTTACAAGTACTATATGTGATTTGTTTACCCTTGACAGTTTTAAAGAAAAAGCTAAGAAATAGATATGTTTTTTAACTTCTTTACTTCCCTTATTATTTGGGATGTTCTAACCAAGGGAAATTTACTTTTGATGAAGTTTTGTGAAGGTTTGTAACACAGGCTCTGACAACACAGTATTTGATGGAATATTTAAAATATTTTAAGAAATCTTTTGCCTTCCTATTTTGTATTGTTTCAGAAGGCCCAAGTAGAACTACTTGGAAATTAAGGCAAAGTAGATTTCAGCTCCATGTAAGGAAGATACTTATGAATCAAATTATCCATTAGTAGAACAGGCCAAAAGGTAAAGGCCATGTAACACGAGCAGCATACAGACACAGACTCAAAAATATTAAGAATTTGGGCGCCTGGGTGACTCAGTTGGTTAAGCAACTGCCTTGGGCTCAGGTCATGATCCCAGAGTCCCAGGATGGAGTCCAACATCAGGCTCCCAGCTCTGCAGGGAGTCTGCTTCTCCCTCTGACCTTTTCCCCTCTCATGCTCTTTCTCTCCCTCTCTCCCTCTCTCTGTCTCTCTCAAATAAATAATAGTAAGAATTTGTTTTTCCTCATCCCCCATGTTCTTGAATGTGATGTGCTTGACCCTGCCTTCCACTAGTTATTATGCTTTAAATTTTGGTATGCTAATAATTACCTGGAATATAAAGTGTTTGCAATCCCTATTATCTTTCTCCACTGTTTGTTTCACTATAACATGCCACTGAATTAAAACTTGATTCCACCAATTCTACAATACTACTAGAGTGTTTTTATTCCCTAAAGCATTAGGTGGGCAATGGCTTTGATATGGTGGTCATAGGAGCATTGTGGTAGTAAAAGCATATGTCTGTAAGGGAATACAATTGTTTTTTTAAAGGCAGATTGATGTCTGCTGATATAGAATGATGGCTAAGATTGAGTTTATGTGCCTGTATAAGAAACAAATATTGATTGTCTCTAGAAGACTATAGGAATGATTGTGTATAGGTACATTGTCTCTGAATATAAAAAACACTGATTAAGTGGTTACCTCAGGAATGGCATATTGGGGGTCAGAAGTAGAAAAGATATTTATTGTGTACTTATCTATTTAAATTTTGTTTAACCTTATATGTTAACTTTTAAATTGTTTAAATTACAGTGCTTTAAAGGAAATCCCAAATAACTATTTCTTTCATAGTGGTACTTAAGGCTCAAAAAAGTTGAGAGACATTGGAATAGGTTGCTTTAGGAGGGAGGTAGCTGATGGTAGCTGATTTTCTTTTTCTTTTCTTTTTTTTTTTTTTACGATTTTATTTATTTATTTGACAGAGGGAGAGAAATCACAAGTAGGCAGAGAGGCAGGCAGAGAGGGGGGGAAGCAGGCTCCCCACTGAGCAGAGAGCCCGATGCAGGGCTCGATCCCAGGACCCTGAGATCACGACCTGAGCTGAAGGCAGAGGCTTTAACCCACTGAGCCACCCAGGCGCCCCGGTAGCTGATTTTCTGTTTGAAAGATTATATATATATATATATAAGGACTGCATGAAGAGGCACCTGCTAAATTCAGCTTTTCTAACCTTCAGTTTTCTAACTCTAAAGATTTTTGTTTATTTGACAGAGAGAGAGCGAGAGAGGAAACACAAGCACGAAGCGTGGGAGAGGGAAAAGCAGGCTCCCGCAGAGCAGGGAGCCAGACAAGGGATTCGATCCCAGGACCCTGGGACATGAGCCAAAGGCAGACACTTAACAAAACTGAGCCACCCAGGCACCCCAAATTTTCTAATTCTAATTGAATGTCTCATTCTGTGATATTATACAAAGTTTAGAGCTTGTGCCCTTTTTTCACCCATTTTAATAATTAAAATTTTCTCTGATGTTAAATACTTATTAATGATAACTTAACAGAACAATTTTCACTGCAAAACTAAATTTCAGTTGCTAGTTCTTGAGCATCGACTAGCATAACAAGTAGTAAAGGAAGGCAATGTAAACATGAACAAAATTGATGATTACTGTCACAAATCGATAACTATTCTGTAAGCTTTATCTTGACCTATAGAGCCTCTGCATCTTGTAAGGTAAGCGATACGTTAGAAACTTATAACTAAAAGCTCAAGAATAATGTTTTATTATTTTGGATGTACTATGACAGAACTAAATGTTTTAGAGGCTTTTGGGAAGGGTTCCTTTTTATGTGAAATACTTGTATGATTTGGAAGGGTGTTTTAAGACTTGTGAGACTTTAGGGACGCCTGGGTGGCTCAGTGGGTTAAAGCCTCTGCCTTTGGCTCAGGTCATGAGCTCGAGGTCCTGGGATCGAGCTCCGCACCGGGCTCCCTGCTCAGCAGGGAAGCCTGCTTCCCCTTCTGTCTCTGCCTGCCTCTCTGCCTACTTGTGATCTCTCTGTCTCTCTCTCTGTCAAATAAATAAAATATTTAAAAAAAAAGATTTATGAGATTTTAAATAAAATATTTAACATAGAAATCAGATTTTGTGGGGCACCTGGATAGCTCAGGTCATGATCTCAGGGTCATAGGATTGAGCCCCACATAGGGCTACATGCCTGCTCAGCGCAAGTCAGTTTGTCCCTCTCCCTCCCCCTCTGCCTCTCCACCTGCTTGTACATGCGCTCTCTCTCTCTCTTAAATAAATGAATAAAAAAATTTAAAAATCAGGTTTCTATTAGAAGTCATTTGAATTTGTTTTCTTTCAGAAATCGAGCTATAGCAGATTATCTTCGTTCAAATGGCTACGAAGAGGCATATTCAGTTTTTAAAAAGGAAGCTGAATTAGATATGGTACGTTTCCTTTTTTACAATTATTCTGGTTTAGTTAATAAGTGGGTTTTTCTCAAGTATCTGAATTGAACAGTCCTGTCAGTTATTCACAAATGTTACCACTTGTTACTTCGTTTTCTTTGGCCCTAGGTTTTCATCCCCACCTTTTTTGTATAATCAGATATTTAGTAACATTTGGGCTTAGGTGAATGGTCTGTATGCCTTGAACAATGGTTGAGCCATTTTTAAAAAGGTTTTCATTTTTTTCTCTAGAATGAAGAATTAGATAAGAAATATGCTGGTCTTTTGGAAAAAAAATGGACATCCGTTATTAGATTACAAAAGAAGGTATTTACATCTTCTTTCTTTAAAGTCACTGTATTCAGAGTGTTCTTATATAAACTTTCTGAAAATATTAACATCAGTTATTCTGTATTAATAATTATATTTACTGTTGGAAGGCAAATAAAAATCATTTTTATGCATTAAAAGAACTTTGATCTAGATAGGTCTTTGCTGATACATGCTCACTCATGCAACCCAGATGTTGGCTCCAGTGAATCTACATAATCCTGACTTGAAAGAATTGATACTGAAAGAACTCATTTGTGCATTTAAATTGGAAAAAAGCATGTAGCCAGTATGATGCTGAGGAAGGAGCATTAAAGTGTGCACTTAGAGAAGTCATTTTCATCTCTGAGCTTTTATTTTTATCTGTAAAGTGAAGCAAATAATACTCTGGTCCTAAAATTTATACTTTTAGGAGGCAAAGTTAGAATAAGTAAATAACATTCTCATAACATGAGTTAATCCATAAAAAGCTCTTAGAAAAGTTACCTAGTGCATACATGCTCAGTAAATGTCAGCTTATATTTCACTGCTCTTCCTCTAATTGGAGATAGATAGAAATTGAAATTTTTTTTAGTTAAGTAGTTAATACAATCAGAGTGAGTTTTTCTCAAGTTTCGGTTTTGTGACAATAAAATTTTGAGTAGTATATTATATAGATCACTTTCAATTAAATTTAATGAATGCTTTGTGAATTATTGAAATTTTTTCAAGTATCCCGCATAAACAGATGCAAACTTAAAGGCAATTTTTAAAAAATATCAACTATATTATTTGTATTGGAATATACGTGTATATAACTGTTCCTTCCCAAGGTTATGGAATTAGAATCAAAACTAAATGAAGCAAAAGAAGAATTTACGTCAGGTGGACCCCTTGGTCAGAAACGAGACCCAAAAGAGTGGATTCCCCGTCCACCAGAAAAATACGCGTTGAGTGGTCATAGGAGTCCAGTCACTCGAGTAATTTTCCATCCTGTGTTCAGTGTTATGGTCTCTGCTTCAGAGGATGCTACAATTAAGGTAATTTTTTCAAAATTAAAGATGTACAATAAGGTAACTATTAAAAGCAGATTAAAGTTAATTGAGTAAAAGAAGTAAAGAGATCCTGAAAATGAAGACCTATGCAAGACAGGAAAGACAGAAGCTTGGGGCTCCTGACAGGCAAGCTGCCAAATAAGTTTACTGATGAATTTGAGAAAATTGGGTGTCACTGGTTTAGTGTTGGGCCATAGGTCACATAGTACTTGAATAATTTTTGTTCTTGGAGAATGAAGACATGAGTTTACCGTGCTTTTAAGCAGAGATGATAGATGAAAATATAAGATTACAATACTCATACTTCAGGAGGTGAATATATTCTGCAAAAGAATTCAGTAGGGAACTTAAATTGGACTCTCCTTGATGTATTTTAAATACTGGCTTTGATTCCAAACAGTAGTTCTCTTCAGGGTTGTGGGAATATAGAAGTTTTTCACTTTTATAAGTTATGTATTTCTCTCATTTTTGTATTTTTTACAATAAGTATACGTATTTATAGAGTTATAATTAAGAAAACGTGAGTAGATTGTTAAAACTATATATCATCTCCTACAGCAGTCCAGTGTAAAATACCATAATGACTTAAATGTGACTCTACCTTAATTTGTTCAAAGTAAGCATTGTTTTATATTTTCCTTACGTAATTTCTTTCTTTAGTTTCTAAATCAGTGTCTTCATTACATCCCATGGACTGGTGATCCATGGGATGGGCGGCAAAGTAATTGGAAGAGAGTCTTAAATCATATGTGTACCATGTAGTCTGAAATGATTACATACCTCATATATTAACCATTGCTGTTTTTCAAGTATATGGAGACTTGTATTTATACTGATTTCATGATAGTCTTGTGTACTATAAAACTGTACTGCTATCATGAGGCATAAGGGTGAATAGGTTAAAAACCCAGTCTTAATTGATTTTGCAGCAGTGGTATAAAAGCATAAACAAAACTGTCAATGTGCCATCTTAAAATATATCTATTGAATGAACTTTAAAAGATTACAAATCGGGGCACCTTGGCTGGCTCAGTTGGTAGAGCATAAAACTCTTTATCTCAGGGTAGTGAATTCAAACCCCATATTGGGTGTGGAGCCTACTTAAAAAAATAAAAGGTTACAATTGGAAGTTTTAAAATTTCTGTGTGTAAATAATCATGCCATATATCTCAGCAACTACTTAATAGTTCTCCCTTCCATTTACTCTTTATTTAATATGTGTACACGTGGTTGTTTCATTAATGAAAAGCATTTGTATTTAGTTTTGATTTTTTTTTATAAGATTTTATTTATTTATTTGACACAGAGAGAGAGATCCCAAGTAGGCAGAGAGGCAGGCAGAGATCAAGGGGGAAACAGGCTCCCTGCTGAGCAGAGAGCTTGATGCGGGGCTCTATTCCAGGACCCTGAGATCATGACCTGATCCAGAGGCAGAGGCTTTAACCCACTGAGCCACCCAGGCACCCCAGTTTTGATTTTTTTTATTAAATTATTTTAGAAATGGTTTATTTGTTTCTGGTAAATCATTTTTAATGATTTTAAGCTAGTTGTTTTGTTTGTATGTGGAGGTTATAGGTTAGTTACTGCTCTTGGTTCAAGTCCTGACCTCATCACTAAAAATTAATGTGATCGTGGGCAAATTAACTTTTTGTGCTTCTCTTTCCTCATCTATAAAGTGAAGATAATTAATACTAACCTCTTAGGACTTTTGATAGGATTAAATGAGTTAATATGTGGAGACTGCTTAAAACAATACTGGCCATATTACTAAAGGAGTACTTACTTGGTGCCAGCAGTGTTTCATTGCCATGAACAAATTTTCTTCGTTTGGACTTTTTATGTCATTTCCAGTCATCTACTATCCTAAGTAATGTTCTGTTCATTCTTTCACATAAAGCTTTTTTTTCTCATTAAATTGCTTCTGTGTATATTTTTTTGGAATGAAAAAAAATAGTTTTCTACTCTCCTTCCATATTTTTATTGTTCAGTTTCAGTAAAACCTAAGTGATTGCTAAATGAGGATTGTGGTAGAGCTACTTTCCCCAAAACTCAAAGGATTAACATAGACAGAATTTTTTGTAATTTTGTGACTGTCTTGTACAAAGTGCTTGATACGTTTGAGGCTCAGTTTTCTCATTTGTTGGGAATACAGTTGTTTGGCTTAAAATTGCGTAATGTATACAACATATCGCAGTATAGTGCCTGACAGATTCAGGTAGATGGTAAGGGCTCAGTAAAATGTAGTTAATGTTACAATTATTGATAATAGAAATTTTTATTATTTTCCTTGTGCATCTGGTAAATACAACAGATTTATTCGTTTTAGAGTAATTCATTTACATCATCAACCTTTAAACCTTAATAATTTAGGGAAAATGTAGGGTAGATATTTGAAATAGTTCATAACAGTATTTTCAATTGTGCATCATTTAAATTTTTGAAATGTTATTTCTTTTTTTTTTTCTTAAAGAATTTAGGATTTTATTTTTAAGTAATCTCCAAACCCATAACCCCAAGATTCAAGAATCACACATTCCACCAACTTAGCCAGCCAGGTATCCATTGAAATGTTATTTCTGATTGTCATGTAGAACTTATTCTTAAATATTTTTTTAAAATGAACAGCAAACAAAACTGAAAAATACATTCAACTAATGAAGCAGATGAAGGACTGCCAACCCTTTTTTTTTTTAAGATTTTATTTATTTGACCAAGAAAGAGAGCATGGAATGGAGTGGGAGAGAGAGAAGCAGCCTCCTCATTGAGCAGGGAACCCAACTCTGGGATCGTGACCTCAGCTAAAGGCAGACATTTAACTGACTGAGCCACCCAGGCACCTCAGGACTGCCAACTTTTTTTTTTTTTTTTTAAAGATTTTTTATTTTATTTATTTGACAGAGAGAAACACAGCGAGAGAGGGAACGGTAGTGGGAGAAGCAGGCTTCCCGCCGAGCAGGGAGCCCGATGCGGGGCTCGATCCCAGGACCCTGGGATCATGACCTGGGCCGAAGGCAGACGCTCAACGACTGAGCCACCCAGGCGCCCCTGGACTGCCAACTTTTTATAGAGTTCAAAACAAATATAAAAAACAGTAATCATCGGGGCACCTGGGTGGCTCAGTGGGTTAAAGTGTCTGCCTTCTGCTCAGGTCATGGTCTCAGGATCCTGGGATAGAGCCCCTCATTGGGCTCTCAGCTCTGCAGGGAGCCTGCTTCCCCCTCTCTCTGCCTGCCTCTCTACTTGTGATCTCTCTCTCTCTGTTAAATAAGTAAATAAAATCTTTAAAGAAAAAAAACTAATCATCTCAGAAAATTGAACTGTGGGACGTGAACAGACAATTCATAGGAAAAGAAAAAAATGGCTAACCAAAAGTAACAGAAGTTCTGTTTTTGCTGATAGCAAATAGTAGAAAAATGCATATTAATGTTATAATATATCTCAAATCTGTCAGTATATTTTACTTTTTTGATGTGAATTCCCAGTGGTGATGAGAATTTAATGAAGCAGGCATTCTCATTACATTTGATACAATCTTAACGAGAGAACAGTTTAGCAGAATGTATGAAGGGGTTAAAGTCTTTTTTTTTTTTTTTTTAAGATTTATTTATTTATTGATTTATTTATTTATTTATTTATTTGACAGAGAGAGAGAGAGATCACAAGTAGGCAGAGAGGCAGGCAGAGAGAGAGGGGGAAGCAGGCTCCCTGCTGAGCAGAGAGCCCGATGCAGGGCTCGATCCCAGGACCCTGAGATTATGACCCGAGCCGAAGGCAGAGGCTTTAACCCACTGAGCCACCCAGGCGCCCCTAAAGTCTTTATTTTTTGACCCAAAATGATTTTTCACTATCTGATTTAATATTGCAAAATGAGGTATTTTTCATATTCAAAGATTTTCATTTAAATAATGTTTTCTATAATAAAAAATTTTAGGAGCACCTGGGTGGCTCGATTAAGTTGTCTGACTTTTGATTTTGGCTAAGGTCATTATGATCTCAGGGTTGTAAGATTGAGACCCCTGTTGGGCTCTGTGCTAGACATGGAACCTGCTTAAGATTCTCTCATTCTGCCCTTCTACTCCTTGCCAAAAAATTCAGCTAACAGTAGGAATTCCTTTAAAAAAAGATGTTTGCCCCAAAAAGGCAGAGGGAAGGGGTGTGCAGCACATTGCTGGCTCAGAGGGTGGAGCATGCAATTTTTGAGCCCCACATTGAATGTAGAGATTACTTAAAAATAAAATCTTTAAAAAGAAAAAAAAGTTTACCACGTCTTTAATGACATGGAAAAAGACTGTGGTGAGAAGCAAAGAAGAAATCGGTTAATGAAGTACACACAGTCGTTAACTTAAAAATGTCATAGAAAGAATGGAAACACCATTCCTTTGGTAGGGTAGTGGTTATTTTTTATTGCCTTTATATAAGTACATTATAGATAGTTTATCATGAGCATTTATTTTTATACTCATACAAAAGGTAAATATCAAAGGAAAAATAAAATTCTTATTTTTTTTTTTTTAAAGATTTTATCTATTTATTTGACAGAAAGGAGAGAGATCACACGTAGGCAGAGAGGCTGCCAGAGAGAGAGGGGGAAGCAGGCTCCCCACTGAGCAGAGAGCCCGATGTGGGGCTCGATTCCAGGACCCTGAGATCATGACCCGAGTCGAAGGCAGAGGCCCCAACCCACTGAGCCACCCAGGCACCCCTAAAATTCTTGATATTTACAAACTAACACTAAAATACCTTGTTCACCATTTATGAATAGACAGTTTGTTTTCTGAGTATATTTATTTTAGAGAAAATGCTGCAGTATTCTTTGAGAAATGTATGGAAAGTTAACTGAAACTGCACTGCAAGATCACACCTTATTTGTAGTACGTAAGATATTCATCTGAACTCTTGGTATCATTAGATACCAAATGGGACAAAAAATCTTAAACAAAAAAAGAAAACTACTGACCAGTAGTATTATACCATTCATGAATACATATGCACAATCCTTAACAAATTGTAAGCAAATTAAATCCAACAATTTATAAAAAGGTTAATGAATACAACCCAAGTAGGATTTATCCCAGAATGCAGGATTGGTTCCACACTCAAAAAAATCAATTAGTATGATATACCACATCAATAAAAAACATAATGGGTTCCGTTCAGAAAAGGCATCTGACAAATTTCCAACATTCATGATAATAGCTCTCAGCAAGCTAGGAAGGGAGCTTCATTAAGTTGATAAAAGGTTAAAAGGTATCTGAGCATAATAATTAATGGTGGAAAATAGTGCTTTCCCCCTGAGATCAGAAGCTAAAGCCTAGATGTTCATTCAGTCTCAACCACTTACACTCATGTTTGTAGAAGAGTGCCTTGTCAGTGCAGTAAGGCAGAAAAAGAAGTTAAAGGCGTACAAATTGGAAAGGAAGAAATGAAACTGTCTTTACTTGCAGACAACAGGATCATCTATGTTGAAAGCCCAAAGAATCTACAAAAAAGCTACTAGAACTATGGCTGAATTTAACAGAATCTCTGAATACAGGGTTACTATACAAAGGGTCATTGTATTTCTATAAAATAGCAATGAATAATTTGAAATTTGAGATTTTAGAATGCCACATAGTAGCATCAAAAAACCCCAGAATACTTAAGGATAAATCTAACAAAATATGTGCAAAATTAGAAATCACTTTTATGTAGAAGTACTTGAATATATGGTAAAAAAAAAAATCTGTTTATATTGAGAAGGGTATGTACGTTTTCTTTAAAAGAAATGTTTTTTAGAAGATAAGTTTATTTTTCTTAGTTGAGTATTTTTGTGTAGTTGTGATCGTAAGTGTAATTTTGTGGTTTTTTATTTAACGTTATTATGTCACAAGTTCCTTATAATCCCAGGTTTTATATCTACTTAGCCATTCCCCTAATGTTGGATATTTAAACTGTTTCCAGGTTTTCAAAATGCATTTTCTAAGTTTCTGTAAATTGGTTGACATATACCCTACTACAAGTAAATTTGAACCTACCATAGGAAGAATGGAATCAGTCATTTGATTTTAGAGCATGTGATTGGTGTCGGGTAAAGATTGAACTTCAGACTAGCATTTGACCACGAGTTAAAGTTAATATGTTCTTCAGGTCTGTTTCTAAAATTTATTCTTCTTTTTAAAAAGATTTCATTGGGGCGCCTGGGTGGCTCAGTCTAAAGACTGAGCGTCTGCCTTCGGCTCAGGTCATGATCCCAGAGTCCTGGGAGCGAGCCCCGCATCGGGTTCCCTGCTCTGCAGAAAGCCTACTTCTCCCACTACCATTCCCTCTGCTTGTGTTCCCTCTTCGCTGTGTTTCTCTCTGTCAAATAAATAAAATCTTTTTTATAAATAAGTAAGTAAGTAAATGATATTTCATTTACCTATTTATTTATTTATTTGAAAGAGAGAGAGAGAGAATGAGAGAGAGCACGATCAAGGGGAGGAGCAGAGGGAAAGAGAGAGAAGCAGACTCTGCACTGAGCGCGGAGCCCAATGTGGGGCTCGATTCCACAACCCCAATATCACAACCTGAGCTGAAATCAAGAATTGGATGCTTGACCAACTGAGCCATCCAGGCACTCCTAATATTTATTTTTGATAGCTTATTATGTCTATTATCTTAGGAGAATTATCTTTAAAAAATGTGTCAGTGACTTCCCATTTTTACATCAAAATGATACATGCTTTTGTTAATCTGTTCATGGACAGTAGCGTCTTGTGAAGTCTTTCCTTGCCTCTTAGATGTCTGAGATCTGCTTGTCTATTAGGATTAAGCACTCTTTATTGTCCCCTAATATTCTACACATAGATGCCTATCAATTGTCCCTAAAACTTTTGTCTTTAAATTTATTTGTTTACATGTCTGTTGTCTCCTGTCAGACTGGGAAGAGACTTTGTCTTTTGGCTTTGTGTACCTACTCACTAGCATAATTAAGTATATGGTAGATAATGTGGTACTAGAAGTCTGTTTTAATAATTACAACTTCAATTTTATCTGTAGAGAAAAGACCAGTTTATACTTGAAGATGTGCTCTTTCTAAGTTCTCTTTGTCATTTGCTCCTACGGGTCTGCTGAGTGGCTAACGTGAAACAAGAAAGAAGGGATGGGTTGATGTTAACTAAGTTTCTGATCACTTGACAGGTGTGGGATTATGAAACTGGAGATTTTGAGCGAACTCTTAAGGGACATACAGACTCTGTACAGGATATTTCATTTGACCACAGTGGCAAACTTCTGGCTTCCTGTTCTGCAGATATGACCATTAAACTATGGGATTTTCAGGGCTTTGAATGCATCAGAACCATGCACGGTAAGGGGTAGAGGATAGTATTTTGATATCGATTTGTAACATGACATTCCAGAGAAAAGAATATTGTTTTCTATTAGTGTGCAGGTCCCCTACATTTAATTCTTAATTGTATCAGTGGAGGAACATAGGATGTAGATAACCCATGGATAAGCCACAGTAGTTGAATTGTTTCAGTTATGAGGTTTTAAGTATCTCCTAGTACTGGCTTATATAAAATACTTAATTCGTTTTCAGGAATATTTTTGGATAAAAAAAACTGCTGGGACATCTGTCTTCAAGAAAGAAAGAAAATGAAGTTATTGGGGATTTGTTTTGTTTTGTTTTGTTTTTCATTTTTCTCACTTGGGAAACTGAAGTCCAGAGCAAATAGGTATAGTAAGAGCTGGAACCTGGCATTTCTTGCTCACTTTATAATGTTCCACATATACCGTAGTCTCACTGTTAGGTTGTTTTCCTGGGTCTTGTCAAAGAGACTATTTTCTGAGGCCGTTTGTCTTTGTGGGAAGAACATGGGCTTTGGAATCAGATATCTGGGTTCAGTGCCTACTTGTTTACTTGTGGCATTGGGAAATTTCAGCTGCTTTCATCTGCAAGATAGAGGTAATAATACCTGTCATAGGACTGTTGTGAGGATAAAATGATAATCATATACATGAATCATCTTGGTTTAGTACGTGACATGTAGATGCCCACGAAGGATTTTTGTTGTTTCTTTAAATATAAAATTTGAATGTTTGGATTTTACATAAGGAACACATGCTATGTTGGTAATAAAAGAGGCTTGGTTTTTTTTAATAGCTAATCCAGTGATGTAATTACATAGAAAGTATAATTTGAAGGGTGTTTTTCCCCCAAATTAAGTGGGAAGCTTACCAGTTAAAGGAATTCTTTTCATAAAAGAATTGAATCCTTTTGTAAAATCTAGTGTTTTATGTTTCTTAAGTAGCCTGTATCTTGTTGCTGTGACTTCAATAAAGAAGAAGGAGAGTGGGAGATATAGGCTTCCAGTTATGGAATGAGTTAGTCAAGGCAATGAAAGGCACAGCATAAGGAATAGCGTTAACGATATTATATTGGCGTATGGTGGCAGATGGCAGGTACACTTGCGGTGAACATAGTAGCACTGTGTATAAACTTGTCAAATCACTGTGTTGTACAACTGAAACTAATGTTAATATGTGTCATCTACACTTAAATTTTTAAAATTTTTAAAAAGTTCTTTCCAATCATTGTATATTCCTTAAAATAATGATATTTATGAGGATTCTCTAGGGCTTTTTCCACAAAGGATAGCTGATTAGGAATGTGAATAATGCATATAGGATAATGCATTTTTACCCCCAGGGACATCAGCAACAAAAAAGGAAATTTTCAACCACTATTTTAAATATGGAACTGAATCTCCATTTTTCTTCTTCTTTCTGTTTAGCTTTGTAAGTCTTATTTCCAACATATATCTTAGGATATCAACCATGGAAATTTTTGTGTGTTTCTAGTGTTCATATATAAATATTCAGCATATTAATATATTAGAATGCTGATGATATTGATGCCTTGTGGTGTTAAACAATTTTACAGGTTGAAATTTAATTATAAATTGAGCTAGCTACTTAATTCATTATGGATTATTAAGTTGCTAATTCCTTGACTTGTGTGTGTAAATCCAGCTTTCTTATCAAATTTATATAAAGCCCAGTGTATTTAAAGTTTGCTGTGATATTTGAAATCCCATGGTGAAATCTCATGGTAAACTGAGATTTAATTGCTTTTGGTAATATATCCTTAATACATTGCTGTGTTATGTGTTTTAGGCCATGACCACAATGTTTCGTCAGTAGCCATCATGCCCAATGGAGATCATATAGTGTCTGCCTCAAGGGATAAAACTATAAAAATGTGGGAAGTGCAAACTGGGTGAGTAGGTTTAGTTGAAAAGGTGTCAGCTAAAGAGATATTAAACAGCTGAAATGTGTTCTGAACCAATTATTTTTACTTTAACCCTGAATGATCATGGTGCTGGTTGTGTTATATACTTTAAAATGAGGTTTTGGGCGCCTGGGTGGCTCAGTCGTTAAATGTCTGCCTTCAGCTCAGGTCATGATCCCAGGGTCCTGGGATCGAGCCCTGCATCGGGCTCTCTGCTCAGCAGGGAGCCTGCTTCTCCCGCTACCATTCCCTCTGCTTGTGTTCCCTCTCTCGCTGTGTTTCTCTGTCAAATAAATAAAAAAAATCTTTAAAATAAATAAATAAAATGAGGTTTTACTCTCTTAAATGTTTCTGATAACGCAACAGGAAATTTATAAAAGAAACTTCCATGTCCTCGAGAGATGTTTTTCTATGCAATGGCTTATTTCTTTTTTCTTTTTAATGTTTTATTTACTTATTTGAGAGTGAGAGAGAGAGAACATGGAGGGGAGGGGGCAGAGAGAGAGGGAGAAGCAGTCTTCCACTGAGCAGGTAGCCTGATGAAGACACAGGGCTCCATCCCAAGGTGTTAGGATCATGACCTGAGCCGAGGGCAGACGCTTAACCAGCTGAACCACTCAGGCATCTTTGGTGGCTTACTTCTCTGTGGTCTTTTTTTAGGTGATTTCTCTGTTGGTTGAAATAAAACATAAATTAACATTTGTGCAGGTATTTCCTTATTAGGCTGAATTTGGTTGTGCCTAGAATGACACACGATTGTTATCATAAAATCTTAACCTACACAGATTAGTGGGGAGTGCATTTTTCCCAACAAGGCTATAAATATTTTTGTTAGGTTTATTGTATGTGTTTAGTTTTGGAAGATTTTATTTCTTTCTGTAATGTGTTTTAGCTTCTTCTATAATGTGTTGATTGATTACCTCCTTAATGATACTCCCATCAGCACATTTTAATTGATATTTGATTTTCCAGCCTGTCCTCATCTTTTATTAACCATGAATGTACATTTATTCTGTTGACTTGCCTGTGGTTACTCTTAACTGGGTGCCAACCTCTTCATTCCAGTGCATAGCTAGTTTTATATTGCTTCTGGGAAGTGTCCCAATAATTGCCATTCACGATGTAAATTATTACTTATTTTGACAGCTACTGTGTGAAGACATTCACAGGACACAGAGAATGGGTACGTATGGTGCGGCCAAATCAGGACGGCACTCTGATAGCCAGCTGTTCCAATGATCAGACTGTGCGCGTATGGGTCGTAGCAACAAAGGAATGCAAGGCTGAGCTTCGAGAACATGAGCATGTGGTAGAATGTATTTCCTGGGCTCCAGAAAGCTCATATTCTTCCATCTCTGAAGCAACAGGATCTGAGGTATGTGATTTATATGTCATTTCATGATTTTATTGCTGATATCAGAACCTTTGATAACTTTTCTGATTCTCAGATACAGAGCAGTTAATGCATTGACAAATCTGCATCCCAAAATTCTGAATCTTGAAAGTCTTTACTCTTTCGGACATGTGAAAGTTATTTATATTTTTTAACCAGTGATTGTTGCTGTCAGCTGACCCTTGACTTGTGCTGGGGATGGTAGATTCTTCCGAAGAGTTAAAGTGGTCATTAAATTTATCAGAAATGCCATTATTAGTATACCAATGCAAAGTAAAACTTATGGGAGAGGTTAGTTATCTTTTAGAAGAATAGCCTTTAATGAACATAATTATTTTATTTATAAGTTTATGGTGGAGTGCAGTTCAGTCCTTAAATACTTATTTTAAAGAATATTTCATATGGAGGCCTCTTGATACTCTTAGCACTAGAAGCACTTAGTCTGGAGTTTAAGTTTTTATTTTAATCACCTGGTGCTCATCACAGGTGCATTCCTTAATGCCTGTTACCTATTTCACCTATCCTCCCACCGTCCTCCCCTAGGTAACCATTGGTTTGTTCTCTATAGTTAAGAGTCTGTTTCTTGGTTTGTCTCTTTCTCTTTTTTTCCCCTTTACTTGTTTGGTTTGTTTCTTAAATCATAGGGTATTTGTCCTTCTCTGACTTATTTCATTACAGTGTTCTGACTTACATTCTGACTTACTTCATTATACTCTGTAGCTCCATCCATATCATTGCAAATGGCAAGATTTCATCCTTTTTCCCTCCATTTTTAGGAATGAATAATATTTCATTGTGTGTGTGTCTCTGTGTGTGTACACGTGTCACATCTTTAGCCATTCATCAGTTGATGGACACTTGGGTTGCTTCCATATCTTGGCTGTTGTAAATAATGCTGTTATAAATATAAGCGTACATGTATCCTTTTGAATTAGTAGGGTTTTTTTTTAATTCTTTGGGTAAATACCTGGTAGTACAATTACTGGATCATAGGGTAGTTTTATTTTTAACTTTTCGAGGAAGCGCCATACTGTTTTCCAGAGTGACTGCACCAGTTTGCATTCCCACCAACAGTGCAAGAGGGTTCCCCTTTCTCCACATCCTCACCAACACCTGTTGTTTCTTGTATTATTAATTTTATCCATTCTGACAGTTGTGAGTTTTGAAAACTCGTTGTAGTTTTGATTTGCATATCCCTGATGATGAGTGATGTTGAGCATCTTTTCATTTGTCTGTTGGCCATCTGAATATCTTTGGGAAAATGTCTGTTTATGTCTTCTGCCCATTTTTTAATTGGATTTGTTTTTTGGGTGTTATATATAAGTTCTTTATATATTTTTAATACTCTTTAATAGATATGTCATTTACAAATGCCTTCTCCCATTCTGTGGGTTGCCTCCTTGTTTTGTTGATTGTTTTCTTCACTGTGCAGGAGGTTTTTACTTTGATGTAGTCTCAGTAGTTTATTTTTGCTTTTGTTTTCCTTACCTCAGGGAACCTATCTAGAAAAAAGTTGATAGAGAGCCAGTAGCAGAGAAATTACTGCCAATGCTCTCTTCTAGGACTTTTATGGTTTCAGGTCTCACACTTAGGTCTTTAAGTGTGTATGGTGTAAGAAAGTGTTCCAGTTTCATTCTTTGCATGTTGCTGTCCAGTTTGTCCAACACTATTTGTGGAAGAGACTGGCTTTCCCATTGGATATTCTTTCCTCCTTCATCAAAGATTAATTGACATATAACTGTGGTTTTATTTCTGGATTTTCTATTCAGTTCCATTGATCTATATGTCTGTTTTTGTGCCAGTACTGTACTGTTTTTGATTCCTACAACTTTGTAATGTAACTTGAAGTCTGAAATTGTGATGCTTCCAGCTTTGCTTTTCTTTTTCAAGATTGCTTTGGCTATTTGGGATCTTTTGTGGTTCCATACAGGTTTTATGAGTGTTTGTTCTAGTTCTGTGAAAAATGCTATTGGTATTTTAATAGGGATTGCATTAAATGTGTAGATTGCTTTGGGTAATATAGGCATTTTACCAGTATTTGTTCTTCCAGTCTATGAGCATGGACTGTCTTTCTATTTCTTTGTGTTGTCTTCGGTTTCTTTCATTAGTGTTTTACAGTTTTCAGAGTACCGATCTTCTGCTTCTTTGGATATGTTTATTTTTAGGTATCTTATTATTTTCTTAATTTCCCCTTCTGTTGCTTCATTATTGAATGCAATAGACTTATGTATATTGACTTTATATCCTGTGACTTCACTGATTTGCTTATCACTTCTAGCAATTTTTTGGAGTCTTTTGGGTTTTCTGGTCTGTAGTTTCATTATATATCTTCATGGTTCTTAGTTTGTACTTTTCATTATTTCAGTCTTTATGATTAATAACTTAAAAATAAGTTACAGAATGTTATTTCTTTGAATAAATTGCATGAGCCAAAATTGACCATGTCTTTTTTTTTTTTTTTAATTTTTATTAACATATAATTTATTATTTGCCCCAGGGTACATGTCTGTGAATCGTCGGGCTTACACATTTCATAGCACTTAACAGCACATACCCTCCCCATTGTCCACCCTATCCCTACCCACCCACACCCCTCCCCCCCGCCACCCTTAGTTCGTTTCTTGAGTCTAGGAGTCTCTTATGGTTTGTCTCCCTCCCCATCCCTTCCTGTTTCATTTCTCACCCCCAACCCTCCAAATTCCCAACTTGCCTCTCCAATTCTTCATATCACAGAGATCATGTGATACTTTTCTTTCTCTGACTGACTTATTTCACTTAGCATAATACCCTCCAGTTCCATCCACGTCGTTGCAAATGGCCAGATTTCATTTCTCTTGATGGCTGCATAGTATTCCATTGTATATATATACCACATCTTCTTTATCCATTCATCTGTTGATGGGCATCTAGGGTCTTTCCATAGTTTGGCTATTGTGGACATTGCTGCTATAAACATTTGGGTGCACGTGCCCGTTCGGATCACATTTGTATCTTTAGGGTAAATACCCAGTAGTGCGATTGAT
>CM053619.1:9186570-9225014 GCA_028646535.1 Procyon lotor | reverse complement strand
GACATATTACTAATGTCAGCATTGACTAGGTCTCTCGCCATCGGTACTGTCTCTTCTTTTTTTTGTGGTGAGTTTTTCCGCCTCGTCATTTTGTCAAGGTAGGAGTAGATGGGTGAGAGAGCAAGATTCTCTGGAGTTCTGCAGTTTTCACTGATTGATTAACTAGGTCTTGGCTGGAAAGATCTTCTGAGGGAGGGGCCGATGCCGTGGTTCTCAAATGTCTTTGCCCGAGTAGGAATTGCACCGCCCTTGCCAGGGGATGGGCCAAGCACTTTGCTCAGGACCTCTCTCGGGAGTCTTTGTTCCCTGAGCGCTTTCCGTACCGCCCTGGAGGCCGGGAATGAAAATGGCGGCCTCCCAGTCTCGGGCACAGAGGAGCTGAGTGCTGGGCGCCACGATCCTCCAGAGGCCCTTAGAGGAGAGCCGCCATCACTCCAGTCTCCCTTGCCCGCGGTCCAAGCTCTGTGCTTAGGTAGCCCGTGGCGGAGCGCTTCTATCTGTGGCACGCGGCCCCGTCTGGAGTCCCCAAACCAGCAGATTCCTGCTGTGCGCTCCCGCACTGCTCCTCCCAGAGGAGGAAGGAGGGGGTGTCTCCGGAGCTGCCTCCCGTGGGGACCCTGCTAGAAGTGCGGCAGCCCTATATGGACTATATGTCTCAGTTCCTATAGTCCAAGGTAGGCCTGTGCGGCGTTGCGTGGCTCCTTCTCTGCCGCCGGCTTCTCCCCCCCAATACCTGGGAGCTCTGCCGCACTCGGGCTCCCCTGGTCCCTCAGTGACCCCACGGGTCCTGAAACCACACTGTTTCCGCGAGGGCTGAACCCCCGGTTAGCCTGTGGAGCGATGTCCCTCAGCGGAGCGGACTAGAAGTTCCGGGTTTTGTGCTCCGCGGCTCTGCAGCTGCTGGGAGCCAGCCCCTCCCCCCGGGGTTTCTCTTCCCGTCGCTTTAAATTCACTTTTTCCACACGTCCTACCTCCTGAAAGTGGTCGATTTTCTGCTGCTGGAATTGCTGTTCTTATTCTCTTCTCTCTGCTGTTGTGTTTGCCGGCTTTTAGAGTGATTTCCTCCTCTTTAGCTGGTCTTCTGATTCCCAGGGCTCTCTGTGCCTCCTACACCTCCGCCATCTTGCCTCCCTCCTTTTTTTTTTTTTTTTTTTTTTTTAACCACGTCTTTTATATAGACAGTCCTTTTGGGGGAGTTTTGCTTTTGTTAGTTATCATACAGTGCAGTATTGGTTTCTAGGGTATAATTCAGTGATTCGACACTTACATACAACACCCATTGCTCATCACAAGTGCCCTCCTTAATACAACCATCACCCATCTAGGTCATCTCCCACCCACCTCCCTCCTGTTTGTTCTCTATCACTGAGTCACTTATGGCTTGTTTCTATTTGTGGATATTTTTAAATTAAGTTTTAATAAATGAAGGAGGAGAATCTTCCTTCTCAGTCTCCATCCCTCCCACCTTCCCACCCCCCAAAATTATTTTTCCAAAATGAGGCTTCTATAGTAACTTCTTTGTATTTTGGCTGACTGGTTGCATTTTCAAATTCTTTTTACTGCCCTCTGGTGGTAGCTACTTAACCATGTCATAAATTTGATTCTGGCTGGATTTTATATAGACTGAATTAGTTTTAAATTTTTTCTTGATTACAGAAGTCTTTAGTAAATTTATCATCCCATTAGTATTATAGAAACTGAATCATAATCTTAGTAGAGATATTCTGTTTTCATATTATCTGGGTCCTTCCTGTGTAATAGCCTATGTAGGTCAAAAGACCTATATGTATTTCGATACAGAAAAATAATGAAGAATCTTTCCTAGAGATCTAATTGTACAGCATGGTGACTACAGTTAACAATACTGGGTCATATACTTGAAATTTGTTAAGAGGGTAGATCTTAAGTATTCTTATCTTAAAAAAAAAATGTATTCTCACTGCCTAAAAGGAGGGTGGGAATGTTTGTACAAGGTGATGGATATATTAATTAACCTGATTATGATGGTTATTTTACAATCTGTGTGTATCTCAGAACATCAGATTGTGCGTAATAAACATACAGTATTTGTTCCCCAGAATTGCATTTTTATAAAAACTGGAAATGTAGATCATTGATAGAAGTCATTTAAAGTCCTCACCTGACTTCTTACATGGGAAACTTATATTTGTATGTTTTCTATAGACTAAAAAAAGTGGCAAGCCTGGGCCATTCTTACTGTCTGGATCCAGAGACAAGACTATTAAGATGTGGGACGTCAGTACTGGCATGTGCCTTATGACCCTAGTAAGTTTGCATAATCTTACTACTTCTTTTGTATCTTAACTATATTTATACATTTTCGGTTAGATGCCTTGTGATATCTTATTAAATAATCTGAATTATTGCAGGCTTTAAAATAATTTCCTTATATATTTTTTCTTAAGCTTTTGTAATTCCATTGTTACAGTGATTTGAAAATTATTCCTGTAGAATGTCATGTTTATATAAAGGATCTACAAAGGCAGTTAATGCCAGGAGGGAGATGCTAGCTCACTGTATCTTTAAAAATTACATATCTCCTATAGGGGATTATTATACACTAATTTCTTTTTTTTTTTTTTTTTTTTTGAGAGAGAGCGAGCACAAGTTGAAGAAGTAGGGGAAAGGGAGGAAGAAGTAGACTCCCTGCTTGCTGAGCAGGGAGCCTTAAACTGGGGGGTGGATCCCAGGGCCCCAAGATCATGACCTTAGCTGAAGGCAGGCACTTAAACAACTGAGCCACCCAAGCACCCCTAGATTCATTCATTTTTTTAAACTGTTTCTATATTTCATGGTATTTAATTTTAATATGAGTCCTTTTAACTATTATCTGTTTTTTCACATGGTCCAGTTTATTTGGTTTATTTTACCATTCTGATGTTACTGTTGTTACTTAGTTTTATGAGTTGGAAATGCTTGTTTCATTTTAGGAGCACCTAGAATTTGGTATTAGGATACATAAACGAGGGTTCCTGGGTGGCTCAGTCAGTTTAGCATCTGTCTCCTGCTTAGGTCATGATCCCAGGGTCCAGGGATTGAATCCCACAGTGGATTCCCTGCTTAGTGGGGAGCCTGCTTCTCCTTCTCACTCTGCCCCTTCCCCTTGTTCATGCTCTCTCTCTCAAATAAAATCTTTTAAAAAAAAGTACATATAGGGGCGCCTGGGTGGCTCAGTCGTTAAGTGGCTGCCTTTGGCCCAGGTCAGATCCCAGGGGCCTGGGATCAAGCCCTGCATCAGGCTCTCTGCTCTGCGGAAAGCCTGCTTCTCCCGCTACCATTCCCTCTGCTTGTGTTCCCTCTCTCGCTGTGTTTCTCTCTGTCAAATAAATAAAATCTTTTAAAAAAAAAAAAAAAGGTACATATAAATGATAGTACAGCATTGTAAACATTCTTCTTTGCCTAAGGAAGTTCTAAGGAAATCTGTGGGCATTAATTCAGTAGCAGCTTTTGTAATTGGGTATCCACGTTTGTTTTATAGATTTCTTTAGGTGCTAGCCATACGTTGAAGTGATTGTCTCTCTGTAAGATATGATAGACACTTTGGAAGTATCATCAAGAATTGATTTAATGGGCACTTGGATGTCTTAGTTGGTTAAGTGTGTGACTCTTGATCACAGCTCAGGTCTTGATCTCATGGTTGTGAGTTCAAATCCCCCACATGGAGCTTTAAAAAATGGTTAGAAAATTAAACTCTCCTCTAGTAGTATCCTGAGCTTAGATATGCTATACTGCTATTTAAGAAGATCATCTACATTTAAAATCAGAAAGTGTGTATGGGGCACCTGACTGGCTCAGTCAGTGGAATATGGGGGCTCTTGATCTCAGGGTTATGAGTTCTAGCCCCACATCGGGTGTAGAGATTGCTTGAAAATAGAATCTTTTTTAAAAAAGAAAAAGCATGTGCTCCGCTCTCCTGTAACAACACGTCACCTTAATTTCCCCAGAGGTTTCTGGCTTCTGTTTTTTCAACTGAAGGAGGATACTTTTTACTGCTTTCTTTTGGTGTAGCCACGGAAATGTGGTTTAACTTTTGTTGAGGCTACTATATCTAGTGATTGGTGATTTTTATGGGTCACTATAATAGAAAAAGGGTTTTTTTTTTTAATTCTTTAAGATTTTATTTATTTGAGAGGGGGAGCACACGCACGAGCCAGGGTTTAGGGGGCAGAAAGGGCAGGAGAAACAGACTGTCCCTTAGCAGGAAGCCTGATGAAGGCCTCATCCCAGGACCCTGAGATCATGACCTGAGGCAAAGGCACCTGCTTAACCGAGCCACCCACACACCCCTAGAACACAGTTTTGTTTTGTATTTAAAGATTTTATTTGTTTGTTTGTTTATTTATTTGACAGAGAGAGAGAGAGTCTCTCTCTGTAGGCAGAGAGTCAGGCGGGTGGTGGCAGGCTCCCCACTGAGCAGAGAGCCCGATGCGGGGCTCGATCCCAGGACCCTGAGATCATGACCTGAGCAGAAAGCAGAGGCTTTAACACACTGAACCACCCA
The DNA here is from genome assembly GCA_028646535.1 of Procyon lotor. Classification (NCBI taxonomy): domain Eukaryota; kingdom Metazoa; phylum Chordata; class Mammalia; order Carnivora; family Procyonidae; genus Procyon; species Procyon lotor. The sequence continues at coordinate 9,220,492 of CM053619.1, read as the reverse complement.
GGTGCCCCACAAAGTTATTTTATTTTATTTTATTTTATTTTATTTTATTTTATTTTATTTTATTTTATTTTATTTTATTTTAAGATTTTTTAATTTATTTATTTGACAGAGAGATCACAAGCAGGCAGAGAGGCAGGCAGAGAGAGGGGAGCAGGCTCCCTGCTGAGCAGAGAGCCCGATGCGAGGCTCAGTCCCAGGACCCTGAGATCATGACCTGAGCCAAAGACAGTTTAACCCACTGAGCCACCCAGGCAACCCTCCCCCTGGGTATTTTAAATGAGGGTCAAGGCAAAGGGTATGTCACCTTGCTCATCTTTTTCTTTTTCTTTTTTTCTAATTAACTCCCCCTTTTTTGTTTTGTTCTTTTACAAAAGCAGTATGGTTATTTACATTGTAGAAAGATTAGAAATATACAGAATATATATACAGAAATATACAGAAAAGCTAAAAGAAGAAAATAAAAATCTCCCTTATGTTACTCATAATATAACAAGTATATTTTCTAGTCTAGGGCTGTCCAGTAGAACTTTCTGTGATGATGTTCTGTATCTCTGCTATCCAGTGTTGTAGCTACTGGCCACATGCAGCTAGCTATTGAGCTCTTGAAATGTGGCTAGTGAGACTGAAGGATCAAATTGCTGGTAATATTAATGTTCGTTAATTTTTTTTTAAGATTTCATTTATTTATTTGACAGAGAGAGAAAGAACACAAGTAGGCAGAGCTGCAGGCAGAGGGAGAGGGAGAAGCAGCCTCCCTGCTGAACAGAGAGCCTAATGTGGAGCTCGATCCCAGGACCCTGGGATCATGACCTGAGCTGAAGGCAGACGCATAACCGACAGAGCCACCCAGGAACCCCAATGTTAGTTAGTTTATATTTGAAAAGCTGTATGTGACTAAATGGCTACCCTGTTGGACTTTGCAGTTCTAGGCTGTTTTCTTTAATTTCTATATAGATGAATATGGTGGAGATTTTTATATATATAAATGATAATCATATTGTACATATTACTTTGTAGCAAACCCTTAACTTAGGAGGTATGTGATACTGATTACATACAGTGCTTTGATGAACATCTTTGTTGAATAAATCTCTGGGCCATTCTTAATTATTTCTTAGGGTAAATAGCAAGAACTGGAACTCCTGGGATAGGAGATGTAGATAGATGAATGGATGGATGGAGATGCAGTAAATACCTGTATATACTTCACCTAGAGTCACCAGTTGCCAACATTTTCTGTGTTTGTGTGTGTGTGTTTATATACATTTTGCTGAACAATTTGAGAGTTACATGACAATTGTATCTCCTAAAAATAAAGGTATTCGGTATAACCACAATAAAATTATCATACTCAAGAAACTTAACATTGGGGTGCCTGGCTGGCTTAGTTGGGTAGAGCATGTGATTCTTGATCTCAGGGTTATGAGTTCAAGACCCCATTGGGCATAGAGATTACTTAAAAGGAAAGAGAAATTTGACATTATTCACAATTTCTCTAATTATCCCAGTGGCTTTTTTTGACATTGACATTTTTTATTACACTTTGAGTAATGACTATTTTTCTAGATGCTATTTAAATACTTTATCCCTTCATTAAGTCAAATGCTTTTTTGTTTTTAAGGTGGGTCATGATAACTGGGTACGTGGAGTTCTGTTCCATTCTGGGGGGAAGTTTATTTTGAGTTGTGCTGATGACAAGACCCTACGTGTGTGGGATTACAAGAACAAGCGATGCATGAAGACCCTCAATGCGCATGAACACTTTGTTACCTCCTTGGGTACGTACGAATAATGAGGTTTCTAAGCAATTAGATTTTGGAGTGCCAGACATAAACAGTTTTATGTAATCATGTGGAATTTTCCAGGTAAGAAATGACCGCGTGCTTTCAGGACAGACTAGAGAAGACAGTTTTAAAACTTTGTGGATTCCTACCATTTGTTTTAAATTCTCCTTTCCTTAACTCTCTCTCTCCATCATCAGCCTTATAATAAAAAAAATTACTTTCTCCATGCACAACATTGGTTTTGGAAACTAGGATTGTGAAGAGGATGCTTACTAACCACTCTGATGGGTAATTTCCCTCCCCTACTAGTTTGTAAGTTTCACAAAGTAAATTTTACTCCGCCTTTTTTCCTCTGGCAGATATATACTACCATGTACTGGGAACTCACAGAATTGTATTGAAGTTTAATAAATATCCTCAGTATTATCTGGACCTGAATCTAGGATTTAAAATAGTGAATACAGTTAATACACCTAGGGTTTGATGGATCTAATAAAAATAAAGCAAATGCCCACCTTATAGGATTGTTTTAAGAATTAGACATGAATATAAAGCATTAGTACTAAGCTTTAGGACTAGAGGGAACATAGTAAGTTAAGTGAATAGATACATTGAGGCTGTCTTTATTGTTGTTAGATTTGAGTGTTTATTCAGCTTTAGTTGGGAGGGAGTGGAAGAGGTATTTTTATCGAAGTGCTAATATAGGACTCAATCATTACATCTCAGCTTCCCTAAACGGGGGCGGGTGGGGGCGGTGGATGTATATAGAAAAAAATGAGTATCCCTGGCACTTGGACTTGATTATTTTGTGGCTTGTTAAAAATTTTATCTGGATTTAAAATGAGCCTTTTCTTTTTCTTTCAGATTTCCATAAGACGGCACCATATGTGGTTACTGGCAGTGTAGATCAAACAGTAAAGGTGTGGGAGTGCCGTTGATTGAGTCTCACTTGGCCCCTCCTCCCATTTTCCTCTGGATGCACTCTGATGATACCATGGTTACCCCATTGAGCTCTGTTTAAATAAATATTGTCCTTTCATGTAAATTATTCTGGATGTAGATTGAGCTTATTAAATGTTACACACAAAGTATTCATGCATGGTGAATCCAAATTGTATACTGTAAATTTACATACGTTGTCTAGAAGTACCATAGGGTTTAAAAACCTGGGCTGGCATTGGTCACACCAGGCCTAAGAAGGCAGAAGTTGAATAAATTGAACTAGGGCACTAAACTGAATAGTTGACAGTGTCATTTTATGTTGGATTATTAATTCCTGTTTTTCTTTCTGCTATCTGTTGGTGCCTGACTTGATGGCCTCATTTGGGGAAAAGTGGTGATTATTAGGGCTTTTTCTGAAATGTGTATCTATGTAACATCACTTAAGTGTGCTTAATAAATCTTCTTTAAGGATGTTAGATGATAAGGCTACAATTCAAAATCTTCTGAACCATCTATGTAATTAATGGGGATTACACATTGGAATTTTTGTCATGACACATTTGCCAAATCAATAGGATACATTTGTTTTGGCAGCCTATCAAGCAGAGGCTATGGTATATTTATGTAAGAAAATGACTGTAAATCTCAAATAAGAAAAATCTCAGCAGCTAATAGCAAATCATTTATTTCATTTGGGTCTTAATGCTTTGTAAACAGGTGAACAAAACATTGTAATACTCTAAGCTTCTATTTTTCACACTAGACACACTTCTAGTTGTATTCTCCATACTATTAGACTGTATAGTGATGTGACTTCCAAGTAGAATTTAATCTTCCCATTGAGTGTGTCATGGTACAAATCACTATTTGTTTTGATGTTTTTTAGGGATGTGCAATGTGCATTACATAATGACAAATATTGAAAAGGTTATGTTTGCCCATTTTAAAGAAGTGGGAGAAATACAGCAGTTTGTTTTTTTCAACATGAATCCGATATCGATTTGAACTGTATTTAACTTACAAGTTAAAAAAAAGACAGGGTTTAATGGAGCATGCATAAAAATGTACTGTGTTTTCACCTTTTGTTTATATATAAATGTTTATATGGGCCTATCTATAAGTGGATAAGTCTGTATATGTATATCACACACATACAACCTCCATGTCTTTGGGTCCTGGGTTTTTGAAGAAGTGCTAAAACATACAAAGTAGAATAAATTTTGCTGTGGAATACCATGCTTTAGAACAAGCCCTTTTCGATCCTACTGCTTCTGAAAACTAGGTCTGACTCTGTGGGGATTTTTCCCAGTTAAGAGGAAAATCATACACGCACACCCCCCCCACAGTTTGGCTGTTCAGCATTTTACACATCCTGATATATTGTATATTGTGATCCAAAGTTACTACAAGTAGGTTTAAGAGAATTTTTATCCATGACTTTGGAAACAATATTTCATTGCAGATTATTAAATAAATAATTCCATTGCTTAGCTAACCAACAGCTTTTTTTTTTTTTTTAAGGTCATATGAAAAGTTAACAAAACAAAGAAATAACAAAGACAGTGTAACAAAGAAACTTACTCTGAATTGCATTTTATTCATTTGCATAATATGTGATTTTTTTTTTTAATGTCCCTTTTAGTATTTAATGGAAATTTGGTTCCTGAAGAAGACAAAGGGTTAGAGTTAGTGTTCTCTAGATACACACACACACAGAGACTAGGCCTTACGTTTACTAGAAGCAGCTTTATGTCTAACTTGTGTCTTTTTGTTTGTTTGCTTTGTTTTTAATAAATCCTGAGCGACGTCTCTGGAAGGAAGTGTTCTGAGAACTAATGGCTATTTTTGAAGACAAAAATTACAACTTAAGCTAATTCCTTAAATACAGTAGAATAACTTTCAGGACAATATTGCCTCACAACCCTGCTCACATTCAGAAGTCTTTTTTTGTTTCCCTTTAGCTATTCTGACTGGAGTTTTCTACAAAAGCTATGGAAGATATCTTTGTTCTCGTTTGCTGCTATTTCTTGTCCTATTTTAAGAAATATAAATACATAGAAATGGTGCATCTTTAACATTTGTTTGTACATGTATAAATGTCTTGTATTTTAATTCATTTTTAGCATGTAGCAACACGAATTGTTTAAGGGTAAGCCACAACATCTAGAAATCACTCATAGATATGAACAATAAAGGAAAAAAATGGTACCGATTTAGGAGGAAACAAAGCTGCTGTCCGCTGGGTTTTCCCCCCCTGCAGCACACAGTGACTTTCATTGACAAAGGAGGAGAAACAATATTACTCTGTAAACAAAGTCATCCTTACTTGGGAGATTGCCACAGCCTGCTGCTTAGTCGAGCTACCAGACATCCTCCATTTAAGAAGCAGCAAACACTGAATCTCAGGGATGGTCCTCAACTGGATCCAAATGTAACGAGCCCTGTTTGAATAATGAAGGGGGTGGGGGAGAGCGATCCATCCACAGTCCGGAATCAGAGGTGCGCGGTTTCCTGCACTGTTGTTCGACACTGCCCTGTCGGTGCCCTTTCTTCCTGTTGCCTCCGTTTTCTCTGTCTGCTGTCTAACCCTGTGCCTTGCCTGGGATAAGTACAATGATGAGGTCACTGGTTTGGATTGTAAGTGGAGGAATTTATGAATTGGTTTAGAGGTTCACTGCTGCTTTGTCACTTTCTCAATCAAATTGGCCACTTATTTAAGAAATAAAAAGCTGGTAGAATTGCATCCTCAGATGATTATTTGACTTTGTGTGTGTGAAAACAGACATTCCAGTGCCACCTTTAATAATGTGCCCAAGAAGTCCTAGCTGCACTCTGGAAAGTGCAAGCCACGGAAACTGTGGTCTAGACATTGCTCGAGAATAGTTGCTTTTTGACATGGCATCTTGCACTTTAGGAGACTAAGACCGTCCTGTTTTGTCCATGTGTGGTGTGACCAACGGTGTGGCCAGCGCACTGCTCTAAAAACGCACTAGTGTTAGTTAGCAAGTCGTCCAGGCTGTGGAGCGCTCGCTGTCGTCTTTGGAAGCTTTGGCTCTAGATCACCGAGCCCAGTCTCCTTCCTGTCAGTGCCCTGCTCTCCTGTTCGCCTCTTCCCGTTTCTGTGTGAACTTCCAGGTAAAATCACTCATTAAATAGTTTTCCTTTAAGTTTCCTTAAGGAAACTTAAAGGAAAACTATTTAAAAGTAAAGGATATTTTGTTTTGTTGACAGTGGTGGCTTGATAATCCTTAAGCAACTGAAATTAGAATTGTTGAAGGAGAAGGCACTTAAAATGGTTACTCTTTCTGTCCAGCTGTATATAAGTCCAATGTGTTAATTAATCTAGATGATGCAAAGAAGAATCTCCCAGTAGAGAAGCGACATGTACAAAATTGGTGAAAAAGGTTTGGGGTTTTTGTTTTTTGTTTTGTTTTTTTCAGTAGGGTGGAGGGAGGGCAAGCTGGATTTACAAGTCACAACTGGACTGAACTGGCCTTTTTATCTTTCCACTATATCATGTAAGTAGCTGCTTTCTTGTCCTGCCTATCCTTCAGGCATCCCTAACGCTCACTCTGAAGACGATAGAAACAAACACAAAATCTTCGGGTTAGAAGTTGATCCTGACACTGACATGAAGGCAAGCGTTGATTTCATATGAATGTTGCAGAGGTGGTGGTGATTGGAGAAAACAGTTCCCAGATTGTAAGAGTTAACTGAAGATATTGACACAATTTTAAAAAAATCAGTAAAGGAATGTATATAATATTGCTCTTGTGTTTTACAGTAAGATTTGTTGCTCTCAGACTGTGTAAAACAAAATTTATTCATGTTTTCTGCATATTAAAAATCCTATTGTACCAATTGGTAAACTATTAAATGCCTATAAAACTAGATGTGATTTTTTTTTTCTTCTTGGTGTCTTGGTGCAGCGATTTAAAGCTTTTAAAGTCAGTCTCGCAATAGGAGATGGGACTGTGTTCAACACCGGTCATGTAGTAAGCTGCAGTTGGGTAGCAGGGCCTAGATGGAAGGCTTTTCTCCAGGACAGTGCTGGCACTGTCCCCGTCCTTCAGCTCATTAGGAGGTTAGGAACTGGGCTGCTGGGGGTCTTGCCCAGCCTGGACTTCTGTAAGGCACCCCCCTCCTCTCTAGCAGCCTGTTCGGATAGCGACTCATCAGCCCAGGTACCGGAGAGCTGATGCCGGGAATGACCTCTTGTAAACGCTTCTACACCCCCACACACCCCAACAAAGTCTTGGCCCTCTTGTAGTGGTCAGGGTCAGAGAGAAGGATCGTGCACCCTTTGTTCTATTAATGAGCCTCTTGTTATGTCCAGTGGTCTTGGATTCTTGAGGATTTTTTTTTTTTAAGGTTTTATTTATTTGATAGAAACAGCGAGAGAGGGAACACAGGCAGAGGGAACGGTAGCGGGAGAAGCAGGCTTCCCGTCAAGCAGGGAGCCCGATACGGGGCTCGATCCTAGGACCCTGGGATCACGACCAGAGCCGAAGGCAGATGCTTAACGACTGAGCCACCCAGGTGCCCCGGATTCTTGAGGATTCTTAATATTGCTTTCAATTTTGGTTGAAATGCACCAAAATTTCCTTCTACTCTTGCTCCAGCAGCCCCACGGCTTCCCGTGTAAAGCAGAGGCTTTACACATGTTGGCTATGACCTACCTCCCATCTCAACTGCTCAGCCAGCAGTACTGTAGTGTCCAGAGCACCCAGCAAGTCTCCAGCCTTTTTCATGTATAAAGAACAAAGTTGAATGATATGGCATTTTACTTAAAGCCCAGTTGTCCTGCCTCCCCCCATCCCCAAACGGGAATCCTCAACACCAAAGTAATTTGCATCAAATTTGAGTCTTCTGAGTTTTGCAGCTTTTCCATTTCCCTGCAGGGCTCCTCTTTTCCCCTCGCTTGAGCTGCACGTGATAAGCCTGACCACTTTCCTTAGGGGTAGAGAGTTCTAGCTTTGGTATCAGGATCCTGAAATGGGGTTAGCTGGTATCACTGTATCACTTCAAGCTTCTTTCCACCTTTCATTGAGTGTGTGCTGGACATAGGATGAGGGATGGGAAAGTGGAAGATCTTGGTGGGGAAATGGTACTGCATCCTAGATGTGGCAGCTCTGCCTGTTTGTGCTTTGGTGAAACTTGACTTGCGTGCAGACACTATTTCTGAACGCTGAGAGGCCCGCCGGAATTCTCTAAGTGTTCTTTCCCAGCAGGCCAGCAGCAGGACTTGGGAACTCATTAGAAATGCAAGCTCTTGAGCTCCGGCTCAGACCCACTGTATCTGAAACATCTATATGAAAAAATCTTAAGCCATCCCGATGATTCTGATGTAGGCTCGATCTTGAAAACCACTGATCGAAGACATTTGGACGAGAATCACTGGTCCCTGGGCCCCCGAGCTGGGGTTTGAGCTCAGATCTCAGTCCTCTTTATCACTGTCACTTTGGTATGCGGAATTTGTTCCTCTGTGAATATTCTGTATGGTCAGCATTCCCACTTGGTCTTAGTAGAGGAGTGCTTGACTCAGAAGCCTGTGGCTCTTGCCTCGGGTTTGTGAGTTCAAGCCCCATGTTGGGTGTAGTTTACGTAAGATTTTTTTCGATTAAAGTGGAGGTGGAGGGACTAGGGGAGAGAAAATATTTAACACTTTGAATGCTTGTTAGGTGCCAACACCCTTATTCTCCACACACATTTATTCTCACACTCCTTGCTGGTGGATGTTCGTACATTTTTATGGGCAAGAACACAGGCTTACGAGGTGAGGTCTTGTGCCAAGGGTACGAAACCAATCTAGAGGGTGAGCTGGGACTCAAACCCAAATGTACATGCTTTTTCCCTTATCTGGTTCTGCCTGTGTTAAGCTTCTTGTTAGCTAAGCGTAAGGAGGACCTTCTGACCACTTTGTTTAACCTTTAGCAAAGGCACATTGTGCCACATTGCAAACTCCCTGGGAGCTGAACAGGGCAAATGGGTCAGCAAGGATAATTATGCTGCCTACACTTGGAATTTAGGAAAGCTCCTAAATCATTATATCTGAAATGACTTTGTTCTCAGGATAATTGGGTCCTGCATGGTCTGCATCTCAGTGTTTTTATCGATGGATTTGCCTATCTAATGGTATTTCAGTTTGCATTTGAGAAGGGCCACCTGTCCTCTGTAAGTGTCCTGATATGCATGCCTTGCTGGATTTTTTTTTTTTAAGATTTTATTTATTTGACAGAAACACAGAGAGAGAGGGAACACAAGCAGAGGGAATGGTAGCGGGAGAAGCAGGCTTCCTGCCGAGCAGAGAGCCCGATGCGGGGCTCGATCCTAGGACCTTGGGATCATGACCTGGGCTGAAGGCAGACGCTTAACGACTGAGCCACCCAGGCGCCCCGGATTTGATTTTTTAAAATATTTTTTTAAGATTTTATTTATTTGAGAAAGGGTGAGAGCAAGTGGGTGGGAGGGGCAGCGGGAGAGGGAGAAGAAGCAGGTTGCCCACTGAGCCCGCTGAGCCCGCTGAGCAGGGAACCCAAGTGTGGGCTCATCCCAGTGTACTGGGATCATGACCTGAGCCCAAGGCAGAGGCTCAACCGACTGAGCCACCAGCATCCCTGGATTTGACAGTTCAGACTCTGGCAGTAGGAATGTGGAAGTACTTGGGCCACAGCGGGATGCCTGTTTCTCTGCCTCAGAGTGCAGGTTCCTGCTGAGGTCCAACAGTCCCCTCAATACCCATTTCACCATAGCAGTTTGAAGAGCAGGAGAGGACAGATGATACAACCTCCCCCGATCTGCACACAATATAATCTTAAAAGCTTAATTGGCTATACTAGCTTTTTCCAAAAGATACTTAAGTATAAAAGTAACATGAATGTTAAAAGAAATCCAGGGGTGCCTCGGTGGCTCAGTTAAACATCTGCCTTCGGCTCACATCATGATCCAGGGTCTTGGGATAGAGCCCTGAGTCAGGCTCCCTGCTCAGTGGGGAGCCGGCTTCTTCCCCTGCTTGTGTTCTGATAAATGAATAAATAAAATCTTTTAAAACGAAGACTTCAGGGGTGCCTGGGTGGCTCAGTGGGTTAAGCCTCTGCCTTCAGCTCTGGTCATGATCCCAGCCAGCATCCTGGGATCGAGCCCCACGTCGGGCTCTCTGCTCAGCAGGAAGCCTGCTTCCCCCTCTCCCCACCCCCGCCTGCCTACTTGTGATCTCTGTCAAATAATAAATAAATAAACAAACAAACAAATAAATCTTTAAAAAGAGAAAACTTCAAGGTCAAGCACGTCTTCTTTCCAGTCAGTTCAGGAAAAGAAATATTCAAGTTGGAATTTTTTTTTTTTTTTCAGAGAATTTGTTAAAGACACAAAAAAACCTCTCCAAGTGTTCAAAAAGGTATTCAGGTACGCGTGTTGCTGAGGCCTACCTGCTCAATATGGCCAAGCAGCAGCTACCAGTTAAATGAGACTTCCCCTCTTCTTCCCAGGTACCCTCCCACTTCACAGGCCCTGCCCTCAAGCTCACCTAGGTGATTAACCCTTCCCCCATCTCGCTACATCCCCACAGGAGTCTGACTCACCCAAAATTTACCCTGGGAACAGCCAGCTTGACAGCCCCCCATGCCAGCACGCCTAGTCTTCTGGGGCTGCTGCCCAGTTCTCCTGACTCAAAAGGGACAAGGGCAGATGACCCAAATCAGATGTTCAGCAACCTATCAAGACCAGCAAGCCCAGGACCTGGGCCCCTGCCCCACAGCACCCCTCACCCCAACTGGCCTTCACTCAAACCTAGACCACATGAAGCTCCGTGAAGGATACTCAGCCTCTCTTCTGTGACCGACAGGTGACCTTTATCTGTTGTGTCCTTCTCATGGGTCTAGTGACTGGCAGTCTGGTAAACCCTTGCTGGGTGCCTGTGACTTTACCCCCTTCAACGACGTGTTAGGGATAACCTTCAATTTGACCTAATTTACACATTCACGTGCTTTAAACCCTTCCACTAGTAATACTCCTGGCAACAGCCCTCCCAGTTGAACGAGACTGTCCAGAACACACAGGAGAGGCTGGGGCATCAGGTTTCAAAAACTCACTTTATTCCAATGTGAAATGAAGACGTGATGGTTTAAAAACAAGAAAAAGTTCTTGCTCAGCGGTGGGGAGGCTTCGCTTGCTAGCTCACACCCACTGCCTTTGAAACAAGGTATCCGGACAGACCGTACCCAGAAGCAGCTCCCCACCCAGAAGCAGCTCCCCGCAAAAGCCCCCAGGCAGAGGCCTCAGCCCGGGAACAGCTCCCTCAAGCTCACCCGGGGGGCCATCTCCCCCTGGACCCATCAGGGCTCCAACAGCAGGCACAGAGAAGCAGCACAGGCGGGTGGGAGAGGGAGTAGCAGGGGCTCTCCTTCACGGACACCCCCCGCCCCCGCGCTCCTCTCCTCTTTGTAGGAGGTGCTTGTGTGACAAGGACCAGGTAGGGAGCTGGGCTCCATCACCAGGTGGCCATCACTCCTGTATCTGGTCAATCCCCCATCAGGATCCATGACGCAGACCTGGTTCCCCTCGGTCCCTCACGCCCACCCCAGCCCCACCGTGCGTCAGGCTGCTCAGGTTAAAAGGGGGAAAATACATTCAGACTGTAGCCCCTAGGGTTAGCCCCAGCTGGGACGCAGGGAGTGGGGAGGCACTGCCTCCTGCTGGGGCCCAAGGGCGGACAGGCCAGGGCTGGGAACAGGGTGTCTGTCCAGGGAACCACCACTGCCCACCCTGCCCCTGAGCCCGAGCCCAGCAAGGCCAGGCCAGGGCGCAACTAGGAAGGCCCTGCAGCTCTTACCTTGCCACGAAGCTAAAGTGCACCCCCACCCTCCAGCCCTGCCACAGAGCTCTGACTCCCCATCCTAGGCCACAGGAAAGCTCCCCTCATTTTGGCTTCAAACCTGGACTTTAAGCCAAGTCAGGCCCAGGGGCAGTGGCAGCAAAAGCAGCAGCCATAATGTCAAACATACAAATGACCTGAGAAATCTCATCTTCATGTCACCCACTCGGAACCAACATGGGGCTATGTACAAGTGAGGAAGGACGGATCGAGACACTCACGGGCATGGACACACTCGCACACACCTGCTTGAGGATGGGGGGGCCCCGAGGAGGCACCTGCCCCCCAACTGGGAACTGATGCCCACACACTCCATTCATGTGTCTTCAATGAGGTCTCTGCATCGTATATTCATTGAACCAGTGCAAAAACATCTCTGAGGGGGGCAGGCGGGCCAGGCCAGGGTCCCAGGAGGATGCTTAGGGGTGGGGGTGGGGTCGGAAACATGGAGGAAGAGGGACTCGTTTCCTCTCCCGATCTGTAGGGCATGCCCCCCTTCTCCTGGAGTCTGGATCACTGGGTAACGGGGCAGCTGGCTCACTGTCCATCTGTCTGTCCCTTTCTACCCCTGCAAGCTTGGGGGAGAAGGGTCCTTGGCAGCCTGGGGCTGGGAGGCTGAATCCTCCGGGGCCCCTGCTGGCTCAGGCTCGGTAGACATGGGTTCCTCAGCCTTCTCCCTGTTTCTGCTGGCCTCCTGGAGCTGCTGCCGCCGCGCCACCTCAGCTTTCAGGTTCTCCAAGTCTTTTTGGCTGAGTAAAAGGACAGGGATGAAGGGCAGGTGTCAGAGCAGGCGAGACACATGTGGAACAAAACAAGTGCTTCCCTCCCCAAAGCCAGAAGGCTTCTAAGTGCTAAAAAAGTCAGCACTCCATCCGCTGGCCACAGCCTCCCGTGAAGGCCTGGCTCGGGCTCAGCCCTCCCCTCCAGCTCGAACCCGTTGCCCCACGTGGCCTCTCCCACAGCAGCTGGCCCACAGGAAGTGGCCGGGGGACGCCGCACGGCGGGTAGGCCGTCGGTGCCCGGAGTCCCGGCAGGTCACACGGCATGTGGTCGGAGCCACAGCGGAGGCCTGGGGTCTGGCTGCGGGGTGCGCAGACCGGGAGAGAGCTGGGGTACAGCAAGTGTAGGGGAAATACTGCTCTGTCCCTGCTCTGCTAAGACCGTGTGCAAATAAAATGGGAAAACAAGAAAAAAAAATCCCAGACGTGTGTTCCCTCAACTATGTGGAACGTTCCCCGAACGGGTCCCCAAGGTCCCCCGAGCTGACGGTGAATGATTTACTCTGAAGAGCACAACGCGAAAGCCAACGTCCCCGCGGGGGCGCAAGCGGGCCGGGGGCCTCACCTGAGAGGAATGAAGAGGATGCCGTTGATGACGTTGAGCTGCTCCAGGACGCTGGCCATGCTGGGGGCTGTGAACTGCGGGGCGGCAGGGAGGATGAGCCTGAGCGGCGTGGGGGGCTGGGGTGCGGGCGCCCGCGCGCGGGGTCACCTACCTTGAGGGGCGGGATGTTGGCGCTGGAGCCATTGCGGTAGATCTCGTTCATGGTGCGCTGCAGGGCCACGGCCTGCTGGGTCAGGCACTTGAGGTACTCGGAGCTCTCCTTGGTCTTCTCGTGGTCCTCGCCCAGCTACGGGGGAGGCGGCACAGGCCGGAGGCGGTCAGCGAGGCCACAGCCGCCCGCCCCGCCACTGCCTCAGGGCCCCACCGCAGCCCACCTGGCTCTTGTAGATGGTGTAGCCTTCCTTCTCGTGCTGCAGGGCCGAGCGGAACTCGGCTTTGCTCTCGTAGACCCGGGCGACGAGGTGGTGGCTGCAAGGAAGCATGCCGGGCACAGAAGGGACGGGAGTGGGCGGGAGCGTGACGGGGGCCCGCGGCTCGGGGAGGAGACCAAGTTGAGAGAAATTTTCTCAGGAGCCGGACGGAAGACAGGATGCTGGCTCTCCCGTCCACCCTCCCTCCCAGAGCCCCCCCGGGACCTTGTTCCTGTGGCGCTGGGCGCCCCCCGCCCCTAACCCGGCACAGCCTCACCTGAGGGCCACCTTGAGGGACTTGGGCCCGTGGTACTTGGTGCTGACGGCCAGCGCGTTCTCCAGGAAGCGCAGGGACAGGTCATATTCCATCACTCCGTGCAGCACCAGCCCGATGTTATTCTGTGGGCGGCCAGAGGGCCCGGGTCAGCCCCCCGCCCCAGCATTGAGGCTCACCCCGCCGCCCCCACTCCCGGCACTCACATCCAGTAGCGCCATCTCGGGGTGGTCCTCCCCGAACACGAGTAGGGTGAGGTAGCGGGCGCGGTACAGCAGGCTCAGGGCCGTGGACAGCTGGCTGCTGGCAAAGCAGTACAGGGCCAGGTGCATCTGCGGGGACAGCCGTGTCAGGCCGGTGACCACAGACATTCCCCTACCAACCCCCGCCCAGCCCCACCCCACCGGCTGCTCACATATTCCTGGATGGTATTGGGGTGCTCGATGCCCATCACGCGCTCACTCATCAGCACGGCCTTCTGTTGGTTACTCAGGGCCTGGGAGAGGTGGGGAATCGTCATCCCAGGGTGGGAAGCCCCCCACATCAAGTCTGACTGGCCCCCGGGGAGGCTCAGCCTCCTCAGCAGAAAAATGTTCAAGACTCCGTTCTGAGCACAGAAGGCCATGCCCCACTCTGAGGCCTTTTTAAATAGCTTGTCCTGAGTCTTTTGTCCCTAACAAAATCTGTGCAAACATCTACACAAATCTAAAATGAGGCTAAAGATAAAGTAGTAATAAAGAGAGGCACACACAAACAACAGACAGACTCTAGAGTTGAGGTGCAGAGACCTACAGGGCACCTGCCCCAGGAAGCAGCCTCTTGAAGCCCTGGGCCAACAAGTCTGGTGAAGCTCAGCAGGCCCAGCGACGCTTAGAGATGCTCCGAGCAGCCCCACGCAGCTCTTACAAGGTCCCATGCCCTGTGACCGAGAAGCCATCCTGCCCACTCTCCCCGGGAAGGGGGGCCCTGACCCCCACTCCGTCCACAAGCATGGTGGCTCTCACAAGCTGACTACAGAGCTGCAGAGCAGGGGAAGCGAGCCCAGGCCAAACAAGCCAATCCCTGGGTTCCCCCGGTCTCTGCCTGCTCCTCCCGGGGGGGGCCCCAAAGAGAGCAGCACCCTCGGCCCCACAGACGGGGTGCGGCTCCCCAGGCCTGGACCTCCGCTTCCTGCAGCATGGGGTGAGAACACAACCCCGGCCCCCTCGCTCGCCAGCCCCCAGTGCCAGGCCAGGCGCCAAGGCCTCCGCTGGCACAGCCCAGAGGGTGCTCCAGGCCCACCTCGGCGTAGTCGCCCATAATGTAGTGGAGACGAGCAAGGAGGCGCAAGCAGGCACAGATCTCCACGTGCATGGCTCCGTACACGTTGTTAAACAGGTTCAGGGCCTCATTGATGAGCTCACAGCCCTCCTTCAGGAAGCCTGCAGGGCACCCCCAAGGGTGGCAAGGTCAGGGCCGGCCAGGGGACCCCCCTCCCCCCGGCCACACCTGGTCACGCACCCTGCTGGACTTTGGCCTGCCCACTCTGGAAGAAGTGGAAGGCGTCCGAGGCCTTTGGGTTGACATGCTTGACCACGGGGAAGATATTGAGCACATCCTCCTCAGTGAATGCGGGTTTGTGGCGGCTGTCGAAGCTGTACTCCTTCAGCAGGATCTGGGGGACACAGCCCAACACCCACGGGTGGCCTCAACCCCAGGCTCACGTGGCCAGCAGCTCCCAACCACCCCAAGTCTCGAGAAAGCCACGCCCCCTCCACCCTGATGGCCCGGCAGACCCTACAGGAGGGAGGAAGGGCAGGGGAGGGGCCTCGAGTCACCCCACCTGGATTCCGGTTTTCAGGGAGATTTCCCGTAGCAGTGTGATCTTCTGCAGGCCATAGGTCTCCACAGCCTGGTCCACGGTCTCGCTGGGGGAGAGTTGGCATGTGGGCCTGGGCAGCCCAGCCCGTCTCCGCCCCCTTCTCCACTGCTGTCTCCCCACTGGAGTCCCAAGTGCTCACCAGCCAGGATCCGCACCAACAGCCCCCATGCCCCCTGCCCGAGCAGACAGCCTTCCACCGCTCCCTTCCTCCTCTCCAGGCCCGCACCCTACAACCACGGGCCCCGCCGCCCCGCCCCTGCCACGCGCCTTACGCACCACTCGAGGCTGAAGTCGAAGTAGTTCTTGGCTTCCTGGCAGATGTTCTTCCAGAGCTCCTGGGGCGTCATGACAGCCCAGGCCGTGTTATCTGCTGCCCCTGGGGGCCGATTTCTCCTCCTTCTGTTCCTCTTCTTGGAGACGAGCTCGTCAGCGGGAAGGTGGGCCACGGGGTTGGGGTAGGAGCTCAGGAAGCAGTTGAGAAAGTGGCTTATGGCAGCCGAGAGGCCCGAGAGCTCCACTCCCTGCAAAGGCATTTGGGACTCGTGTCATAAGGGCTCCTGCCCAGCCACAACCCACTGCGGGGGGATTGGGGAAGGGGGACCCGTAGTACCTGTAAGTACGTCTTGAAGATGTGCTTGGCAGAGCGGGTGATGAGCTCTCCAATGCCGATTTTCTGCAAGGGTTCAGAAAAGGGAGTCTGGGTCTGGCCCGGGCCTCCACCCAGCCCCCCTGCCCGGTGGCACAGCCTGGCAGCCTGGGTGTCACGCACATAGATGTGGTCCAGCTGCTCTCGGGCCGGGCTCCGCACAACCAGGTCGAGCACCTTGCCCAGGTAACGCATGTTGATGCCCCGCTGGCGCATCACCTCAGCCAGTGTGGCCCCATCCATGGGCAGCACTGCGTGCTCAATGCAGTCCTTCACCTGCGGGTGGCAGCATGTCAGGCTCCCCAGCCTAGCCCCCACCCCCCCAACCCCTGGTCTTCCCTGCGGGAAGCTGGTGCTCTGCCAAGGTCCTGAGGGGAGGAGGGGACTGAGACCCGAGCTCCCAGTTGGGAAGAGGAAAGAAGACAAATCAGCAGCCAGGACATGAAAAATGTCCCCTAGCCTTCTGCACAAGCAACAGGAAAATGGGACAGCAGCCACCCTGTGACAGCTAGGCCCTGCCAATGGGGAAGCAGGGACAAGGGAGCCCCACCGGCAGAGCCCAACAGGAATGAGGGCTGTCCTCTGCGCACGCAGGACAGAGCAGAAGTGACCACTTGGGGGCCGAAGCGTTGCCAAGCCTTGGAGGTTTGTGCCAAGCCTCAGAGAGGTCAGGCAGCTGGCACGGACACCTGGCTCAAAGATCTGAGACAAGTGTGCCACCTGACCACAGGGCTACCTCACTAGGGAACAAGCACCCCATTATCCAAGGAGCCCTGAGGCTCAGAGGACAGGACCCTCCCCACTTTTTTTCCAGGTGCCCCCTTGCCCTGTCACACAGGGGTTCAGAGGACCAGACTCCCAGCTGCCAGCCGCTGTGGAAGGCACAACAGAGTAGCCTCCATGCCTGATGCCTCCCTTGGCCTCTCTGGGTCAGCGGCCCCATCTCTATAACAAGGACAAGCGCTCTGCCCTGCCTGCCTCACAGACCAGCAGGTCTCAGGAAGTTACTCCTGGAAAGGTTCTACAAGTTTCCAGAACTGGATGGATGGGGCACCAGGGCCTTTCACGGCAGGCCCCGGGCAGCCCCTGTGCACCGGCAGCACCTCCCTCACCAAGCCGG
The DNA here is from genome assembly GCA_028646535.1 of Procyon lotor. Classification (NCBI taxonomy): domain Eukaryota; kingdom Metazoa; phylum Chordata; class Mammalia; order Carnivora; family Procyonidae; genus Procyon; species Procyon lotor. The sequence continues at coordinate 9,203,239 of CM053619.1, read as the reverse complement.
GGATCTGACAGGAGAGCAGGAAGGCGGCAGCGTCTTTCAGCAGCTGCTTCTGGTCCCGAACTTCCTCCTGGCAGGACTCTGGGAAGCGAACCCCTGTGGGAAGGAGAGCAGAGGCCTGAGCCCGGCAGATGGGAGGCAGGTGAAGGAGATAGAGAGCAGCACCCACCGGCACCCAGGGCCCCAAGGCGACCCCCACGGAATTCTGCCCAGCCTATCGCAGAGCTTGCCTGGTGAGAAGATGTCAGGGTTGAAGCGAACGTCAAAGGCTGTGCTGCTGATGGAGCCAACCGCCTTGCAGGCGTTGCGGATCACCTCCCGGCTCCGAGGGTCTGCTGTGGAGACATGGCCGGCTGGGAGGCAGCGCCCCTCCCCCAGCGGTGGCGGGGCCACACGCCCCCAAGCCTCCCCCAGCTCCACACAGGGACACCTGCTGGACAGATGCGGGGCTCGGCCCTCCCCACAGCCACAGCGGCCCCACCTGTCCCGTCGTCTGAGGCGATGGTCTCCGCCAGCTCCTTCACCTTGGCCAGGCCGCTAGTGCCGCCTCCTTCCTCCTCACTTCCGGCCTCGGGTCCCGGGGGGTCTTCGGGCTTCGACTCCGAGGACAGGGAGTCCCCGTTCTCCAGCGCGCCAGGGCTCTCCATCCTGCCGGCTTTCTGCTGCATGAGCTGCAGGGCAGCCAGCTTCATGAACAGGAGGTACCTAGGGCACAGCGGGCCGGGCAGAGCACGAGATGGGAGAGCTAGCCTCCCAGGCAGCAGCTTCCTGGGGCCGCAGCGACCTGCAACACGCCCCAGACTCCTGGCCTGTGCTGGCGTGGGGACGCACCGTACCCCAGGAACTCCAACGGGTGGCAGCAGGTCACTGCTAAACTGGGCTCTTCCCAACTAGAAGGCGACAGCCCAAGTGTGAGTGGGGCAGAGGCCAGGGGCTCTGTGCAGGCCAGGTTCTCAAGGGAGACGGCAACCTCACTGGCATTTTAAGGAGGCTGCTTTGTGGTGTGGGACATTTGATACAGCTACCTCCTAACTGAATGCCAGCAGTGGTGACACCCCCTGGCACTGGGACATTTAAAACACTTTAGCAGGGGCAGTTGGGTGGCTCATCAGTTAACTGTCTGCCTTCGGCTCGGGTCATGGGATGGAGCCCTGCATCCCCGCGTCGGGGTCACCCTCTCTCAGGCCCTCCTTGCTACTATGCTCTCACTCGCTCTGTCTCTCTCAAATGAATAAATATAAAATCTTAAACACAGAACAAAACACCTCTAGCGGATTTTTGCCCCCTTGGAGGAAGAGCGCCACCTCCGCGGAGAGCCCCTGCTCCAGCTGGTTGCTGCTTCTCCACCAACATAAAGCTCCCAGACGCTCACGCTGCGGAGCCTGAGGTCACAGTAGGGGCGCCGAGGGCGTAGTGACAGTGGCCAGAGCCGGCTCTTCACCTCCCGAAGCCTCTCCCGGCAAGGATCAGGCCCCAGGACCGCCTGCTGGTGGGGTGCCCTCCGAAGCCTGGGCCCTCACCTGTGCTCCACGAAGGCATCCACGAGCTCCTGGCGCAGGCAGCAGAGCTTGTGCCGGTGGGCGCGGGGGAAGCCGGCGCGGGTGCACTCCTCGGGCAGCCCCTCGCCGGGCACAGGCAGGAAGTTGAGATCGGGGGGGAAGGTGCGCAGCAGGTCGAGGATATAGTGGCGCCCGTCGTTGCCGATGATGCCCTTGCACTCCACGGAGGAGCAGAGCTCCACCTCCTCGTCGCGATCATTGAGCACCCGGTGCCTCAGGATCTTGAGAGGCCGGCTAGTGCGTTCCAACAGCTCCAGGTAGCGAGGGTGCGACATCACCGTCTTGCCAAAGTCAATGGAGCCATAGATGACACTCTGCTCCTGGTCCCGCTCCAGGATGCCCGGGATGATGGACTGGGCCGTGACGCGGTAGCCACGGTAGTCTACTACCACCGTGCCCAGCGTGTACAGCCCCTCCACGTCCACTGCGTTGTACGTGCGCACCCCGTTCAGGTCATTGGTGGGTGCCACATAGGCCGCCACGTCCCCGCCGAAGTCCTTGTAGTGGTCACGCACGTCAAAGCCCAGGCTGAAGAAGATGTTGTTCCAGATGAACATCTGCATCTTGGTCTCCTCGCTGGGGTTGATGGCCATCACGTTGCCATCGATGACTGCCATGGCGCCCCGCGTGGCCGCGGCAGTGAAGTCACTGTGCACCTGGGAGGGGCCGAGACCAGGAAGGTGAGAGAGGGCCCACCTGGCCAAGCTCACCCAGACAGTGGGGGGCAAGTGGACGGCCCCGGGAGCCACGGGGGTCTAACCTCAGCGTCCTCCCACTTGCAAAAGGGCAAGAAACCCATTTTTTGAAAAAAAGTAACATGCTCGGAGAGATAGCAGAGTTTAGGGATTACAAGGAGAGGAAGGATGAGAGCGGGTCTCAGATCTACCCGTTACGTGCCAGGGGAACTCGGCCAGGTCAGCTCTCAGACCTGCTTCCCCCATCTATAAAACAGCGACCTTTACAAGGTGTCCAAAGACGACAGGAGGCAATGCCCATAAAACACCGGACACAGCCCCTGGCAAAGTTAGTACTCAGCACAGTGAGATCTCATGTTTACCATCGTCATCACTAGGCAGTAAGAGGTCCCAGTGGCAGACAGCAGCGGGTGGGAAGCCGGAAGAAACCTGTCACGCAGCCCACAATGGAGGAGGTCCCCCTACCCTCCGCCCAGCCCATGGACTTCAAGTTTCGGAGAGGTCACAGAACGGAGCTGAGACAGTCTGCCCAGAGAGGAGAAGCCAGCCAGTGCCCTTCAGGGTACCCTGACTGGCCCTCTCGGCAGGTGACAAGCAGGCCCGACGAGGCAGCCGGTCAGGCAGAGGGAGCCGTAGGCACCTTGAATATGGCTCTTTCTCGAAGCAGCCGCTCAGGCAGGTTCTTGCGGGGCAGTTCCCTCGTCGTCTGCAGCTCCTCGTTCCAGTCCCGGGTCTGTAAAGGGACCAGGGAGGGAGATGCTGGCTCAGCGCAGGCCTCAAGACCTGCTCTGGGCCGCTCCTCCCTCCAGCTGCCAGTGGACAGGCTCAAAAGCTGCCAAGAGAACCAGACAGACAAGTAGAGGTGCTCAGAACCCAGCCTGGCACCTGCCCGGGGACGGGGAGAGAGAGGGGCCCGGGGAGGGTGGGGCCAGGCTGCAGGCACCTGTCCAGGAATGTGCTCCTCATAGCCTAGCCTTGAGGTGTAGGCGTCCTCGGCGCGCACACAGTCCATGGCATGCTCCGCCTGGGGGGCCGTCCAGCTGTACACCTGGAATGGGGTGGCAATCCTCTCGAAGGGGTGGCGCTGGACCCTGTGGCAGCGAGGGGGGTGTAGATGGGGAAGACGGCCAAGTTCAGAGCCCTGGCCCAGAGGCCTTCTCTGAAGCACCCCCAGCGCTCATGCCTCCCGGCCCGGAGAGCCTGCCCCCGCAGTCTAACGGAAACAAATACATGGGGACCTCTCCCGGGACAACTGTGTTGGGGTCTCACACTTCCCTAAGGGAGGCTCCGGGGTGCCAGGGACTGAGGGCAGCCGTGCTGAAGCTCAGGCTGGCAGGCAGGCCCCGACCCCTGGTGGAGGGTGAGACAAGGGGCAGAGACAGGGCCAAGGCGCTACCTCTTCTTCTGCAGCACGGCGAAGTTTTTTTTGAAGGTCGGGCTGATCTGGTTGAGCAGCTCCACCAGGGAATGGCTGAGGAAGCGGGGGCTGGCAGGCTTGGGGTTGAAGTGGTACGCCGTGGACCTGTGGGGGGAGGGTGGTCACCGCACAGGGCATCTCGGGCAGCTGCCCGAGGCTCCAGATGGGCTCACATGGGGACTCACTGATTCAGATAAAAGCCCCGCGTGGACGCCGTGATGCTGACTTGCCGGTCCTCGGCTGTGATCACGAACAGGTACATGAGGTCCCCGTGCATCTTGCGGTTCCCAGGGGGCGGGTTCCAGCCGCTCATGGTGAGCACTTTCAGGCATTGCAGGGGCTGCAAGAATGGGCAAGCATGAGTGGTGCCCAGGCCTCTGGGTGCGGTGCCGCCCCTGCCCCCGAACCCGGGGCCTGCTCCCCAGCTCTGTTCCGGGAGAACTACCTTCCAATCACGGTTCTGGGGCTGCAGGGGACACAAAGGCCGCTCTCGGCTCCCTGGAAGGATGTACTCAGGTGGTGTGCAGTCAATGGGGTCCATCTCCAAGCCCTTCTTCCGCTTCCCGCTGTCTGAGGGACCCGAGGCTGGTGGTCAGCACAGGGCCACCCAAGGGCAAACTGGCCCCGGCACGGATGCCTCTAGCCCTGCCCCCTCCTTATGGCAAGGCCTGGCCCCCAGCCCCTTCACCAGCCCCTGGCCAACTTGCCCCTGGAGCCTCTGCCCAACCCCCAGCCCCAATGCCTCCCGCACCTCCCAGGTCGCCGTCAGTAAAGACACTCAGGAAGGACAAGGAGTTGCAGTCAACCCCGTTGAAGGCATCAGATGGGTCCAGGCTCTTGAGCAGGTCCCGGACATGGCGCACATGGATGCGGGCCTCACGGACTGTGTACGGCTCTGGTGGGAGGGCAAGGGGCGGCGCGTGAGCAGGGCCTGTCCCCTGCTGCACCAACCTCCCCAACACGCCAGACGGCCATGGCGCTACCATGGTGGTCTTGACTTTCACATTTTAGGCCTCCACTTACAGATTCCATTATGAGCACATAAGCTGGAGTGCTGAATTCAACATACGCCTGCCCCTTCTGTCAGGCAAGGATCCTTGTTTGCAAAGAACCTTCTGCCAAAGGCCACAAAAACTGCCTCAGAAAGCACACAGGCCGTGGGGAGCCCATAAAAGCTCCCTGCTCTCATTCACAGGTGTCCCAGGTGGGCAGACACGAGGACCTGCAGGGCCCCCGCACCGCAACCTCAGTCCTGTTTTCCTAGGGCAGCCCTTGCTCAAGGGTGGCCTGAGGACTTCCCCTAACTACAACACTGTCCCCCAATATATGCTTAATGAATTTTAATGGGGGCTCTTTTGGGGGAGGAGACTTCATCAAGTAAGTTTGGGCACACTTGCATTACACTTTCCGCATTTGCTTTTAACAAGCTCGCACTGCCTAGAACCTCTGAGCTCCCTCTCCCCTGGGGACTCAAGGTCACGGGAACTTTTATCTTAAAGCAAACCAGCCAACTGCTGCACACGGGGCCTGACTGCTCTACTTGAGGGCAGTGAAACTTTCAGTTTCCTTATGAGATTTAACTTTTCTTTTTTTTTTTAAATTCTAAGCTGTAATTGTTTTATTTTTGTTTAATTTTACTTATTTATTTGAGGAGAGGAAAAACAAGCAGAGGGAGGGGCAGAGGGAGAATCAGGCTCTCGGCTGAGCAGGGAGCCCGATGTGGGGCTCGATCCCACAACCCTGAGATCATGACCTGAACTGAAGGCAGACACTTAACCCACTGAGCCACCCAGGTGCTCTGAGATTTAACTTTTCTCTCTAAAGAATTTGACTGGGCTCCATATTTCAAGCCCTTGGTACTGTTTGTTTTTTAAGACCTTATTTATTTGACAGAGAGAGACAGAGAGAGAGCGCGCGCACACACCTACACAAGCAGGCAGAGGGAGAAGTAGATGCCCCGCTGAACAGAGAGCCTGACAGGGGGCTTGAACCCAGGACCCTGGGATCATGACCTGAGCTGACCTACGCCGAAGACAGACACTTAACCGACTGAGCGACACAGCAACCCCAATTTTTGTTTTTGTTTCAGAGAGAGAGCATGCAAGGGGGGGGGCAAGGCAGAGGGAGAGGGAGAATCTCAAGCAGGTTCCGTGCCCAGTGTGGAACCCAATGCAGAGCTCAATCTCATGACCCCAAAATCATAATCTGAGCTGAAATCAAGAGTCAGATGCTTAACTTACTGAGCCACCCAGGTGCCCCAAATGGCACTGCTTTTTCTTTTTTTAAAAAAACCATGACTTTGATATTTAACCTACAATGTACATGTATGAAGGCCTGGGGAGCAGACTGGTCTCCAATCCCGCCTTCACAAGTTCAGTACTGTTCTGAGCCTCCATACACTCATCTGTGACACTGAGATACCAGCCAGGGTGGGTGGAATGCCACCTGGCCCTGCCTCCGTGTGCCCTCCCTGGCAGGCTGCCCGCCTTCTGGACAAACCTTCCACCACGCGTAGCACCGAACCCTCCTGCAGGCCCTCGACGCTGCGCAGCTCTGAGAAATGGTCCAGCATGTTGCCGTCCAGGTGCAGTGAGAAGCAGGTGCGGTGACATGTGTCTTCGCGGTCCATGAGCACCTGGTGGATCTCCTGTACCATCTCCTGGGGGGACACCTACCAAGGAAAAGGCCCCAACCACCCTGGTGAGGACAGACTACCTTCCCTACAGTGTAAGACTAGGACGAGTGACGGCCAGGCATGGCCTTCCAGCCTTGTCCTCCCTAATGGGCTCGTGCTCTGGTCCCCAGCACCCTTCTTCCATCTCACCTGTAAGGAAAAGGGCTCGATCCCAGGTGCCAGGATCTTCACAGAAAAGCCTGTGTCCTGAATGACAATGACTTCCTGTCCAGTCGTCTCCTCTCCCGGCTCAGCCTCATCCAGACCATTTTCCCGGGGCAGCTCGGCAGCCCTTTCTTCCTTCTTTAGGCTCTCTGGACAGTCCCCATTCAGTAGCATGACGGATGGCAGCTCTGCAGGTAACAAGAAAGGAGCTGAGGCAAGTGGGGCCACCTGCCTACCCCCCCAGGGTGGACATGTGCGCCAGAGAATGGCGTCTGCAACTCCTCCTGAGACTCGGCCCTACCCCAGAGCCCACAGTCCCACTCACGCTGGCACACAACATCCCTCAACCCTGGTCACCTGGAGACCACTGCTTTCTTCCTGTCACATCCTGGGCCCTCCCTTCCCATCTGCTCCTCAGTCTTCCGGTCTGGCTTCCATCTGAGCTCACCACTCAAATCCCTCTCCCCAGAGTCACCCCAAGAGCCAAACCCAACTGTCTTCTCTGTGTGTGACTTCTCCGTAGCATCTGCCAGTGCTAACCTTCTCCTCCCCTTCCCTGTAGCCACTGACCCCTTGTTCCTTGCTCTCCAGCTGCGCCTCCCTCCAGCAGCCCAAGCTGTGGGTGTCCCAAGGCCACAGCCTCTCCTGATCTTCCACGACTTCAAATGCCCTTCGGCGGTGCAGCTAACCTGCTCATCTAGGCCTTGCTCAAGCTTTTCAACATGTGGCCATCCCTTAGGCATCACCAAAGTCTCATCTTGTTGACATGGAACTCACCTTCCTCCAAAAGGTGGGCTCTGCTCTGTAAATCCCCACCCCACCCCGAGTCATCCAGCCTCATCTCCACACTGGTCATGGAACCCAGCCTCTGCAGCCACGGCCCCGGATAAACCATTTTCCCTATTTCAAGAGCACCACTTGGAACCCACTGCTCACAACATCCAAGCTTCTTAGGCCCGAAGCACACCTCAGCTCTGGCCAGCTGTCCCTGTCAACGTCTCAGATACACCAAACTACTAGGAAGCCTGAGAACAGGCTCTACATCTTCCCTTCCACCTCTATGCTTTTGCACAGCTCATGTTGCCCTCCATATGCTGCCCACTGCATCGGGCAAACTCCTACTCATCCCTCAAGGCCCAGGTGAAATAAACACCCTTCTCTGCTTCTTTAGAGCACAGGTGGGGGAGGGGGAGAGGGAGAGAGACTCTCAAGTGGATTCCACGCTCAGCGGTCCAAGCCCGACACAGGGCTGGAATCTCAGGACCTTGAGATCATGACCTGAGCCAAAATTAAGACTTGGATGCTTAACTGTCTGAGCCACCCAGGCGCCCCTAAATCCCCTTCTCTAAAGCCTGCCCAAATAGCCCCTGACAACAGAATCACTGCCTCCCCAGAGACATGGTGACCACTCCCCATGTCTGTCCCCTGCTGCACCAATGACAGAATACCATTCTGTCATTCTGGGGAGCTGTTCACACTAGCAGCTGTGTCTTCTTCCTTCTGTCTCTCCTGCACTCAACAGAAAGGTGCTGAATTAATGAGTTAATTATTGCAAACATGGAGTTAAAAGTCCCATAGTTGGCAACAGCACCCAATTCACACGCTGTGGGGAAAGAGAAGGAAGCAGGTGACAAAATCTCCCCTTTCTACCCAGGCGCTAAGAGGAATAGAAGAGAGCCCCCTCCCTGCCCCGGGAAGCAAGGACCTCCTCACAATCACGCCAGGAAGACACAGGCCTGCCTGGATAGCCATTTGGCCCACGGGCCTTTCACCCACGGTCTGCCTGGCAGCCAACTGGCCATCTGCTTGTCTGAGGGCTCCAGACAGGTCAGCTCACCCAGCTCCGCTCCACACCCCACCTCCTCTTCCCTACGGTTAAGAGTGAGATGCGTTTTCCCCAGACCTTCGTGGGCCCTACCCAGAGACCAACCAGAAACGTGGAGCCAGGGGCCTCAGAAACAGAGATAAACCCGGCACAGAAGGGCACGCCAGGCGGGGTGTGCGGAGAAGCCGCTCCCTCTTCCCTGTGACCCCTCAGCTCAGTGATAAATAGGACCGCCAGGAGCTAAGATATAGTTCCCTCCACCTCTCCCCAAATAAGGATGTCTGAGGCCCAGAAAAGTTCAGAGCCTTGTCCAGGGTCAAGAGTGGACCCTAGATTCCCCATCAAGAGCCCACAGCACCATGCCATCACAATGCCCTCAATCTTGGCCACTATGGACCTCCAGGGACTGTTATCATGCCCATCTCGTCCCCACACATCTCTCCAAATTTGAGGTGGAACTCCTGAGAACAACAAGGACACTCAAGGACCTCTCTCAACTAAGCCCACAGCCCCAGGAGTGCGACCCCAAGCCCCTAAAGTAAGCAGCCACCCCAAAGGGAGAACTTGGCTGACTATGACCAAGCAGGCCGGAGGGCAGGGAGAAGGGCGGCGCTTGGTCAGCTTCCAAAAGCAGCAAGAGGAGTGGCAGATATGAGGCGGCACTTCTCCTAACTGGGTCCTTGAAAAAGGCTTTGCTGTTGAAAGGTGCCCCCTCCCCCCAACATAGTGCAGCAGCGCTGAGGTCTAAGACCCCACAGGTGAGAAGTCAGAAACCCAGGCCCAGACAGGCAGCCTGTGCTCCCGGAGTCTGGGCTGGGAAGGATGGGAAGGAGGTCAGGGAAGACAAGGCAAGGGTAGCCGCAGCTCCCCCCCGCTTCCCCAGGCTGGGGAGCCTGCCCAGAAGGTACCCCAGCACCACTGTTATGCCCCAGGTGGGTACCCAATCCCCTAATAGATTTCAAAGGAATGTGGCTGGCTCCAGGGTCTCCACTTCCCCAGAATGGTGGCTCTGCCCCTCCTCCTTCCTCTAAGGAACCCTGAAGGTCTCCCTACCACAGGATTAAGGCCAAGTGATCTCCCCACAAGAGGCTGGCCGCCTAGCTCCCCACAGCCCACCTGGTGCAGTTGGAGGCTGCCCTCTCCTGGACTCTGGAGTCTCGGGACCGCCACAGCAGCGAGGCAGCCAGCTTTCCGGCTTGGGCCTGGCACTGCCCGAGTCCCCCCTTCCGGCCTCTGCCACTACCCTCGCACCCATGCAGCCGGTCAGCCCAGGGCTGGAGCTCTGACTGGCTTCGGGTTTCAGTGGGGCCAGGCCTGCTGGGGCAGCCCTGGGAAGGGCACACTCCCCCTGCCTCGCATCCTGCTCAAGGTCGGCCAGAAGGACGGCCGTGGGCCAGGAGGCCCCAGTGGCTCCAGGACCCCAGGAGTAGCTGCTACCAGCCCTCAGGCCTACCTCCTTGTACCCACCCAAAGGGGGGTCACTGCAGGTGAAGCCATGAGGGGGGCAGGAGAACCCAGCATTTGGGGTCCCTGGGCCCCTCGGGATTGAGCGCCCTGGAGACTGGCTGGCAGGGGCAGGGCCCAGTAAGGGGGTCCTCTCCTCAGCTCCAACCCCAGTGCGCGTGGGCAGGATGAATTCAGCCAGCTGCCAGCAACAGCTGGCGCAGACCCGGGCCCAAGCCATGAGACGGCTGCCTCCCTGCCCACCAGGCTCAGCAGACGCTGAGCACCCTGCCTGCCTTCTGGGTCAAGTGGCTGAAGCCTCTGGCTCCTGCCGCCCCCTGCAGGTGACCTGGCAGCTCTCTTCTTCCTGACTGTCACTGGGTCTGGTGGGAGGGGGGAGGGGCCCTCAGTCTCCCAGAGGACAACTGCACCCGGGGCCCCAGGCCTCCAGCTCCACCACGAAGCTGGCAGGCTCTATCTTCCCTTCCCAGCAGCCCCTGCGCTGCCAGGAGAAAACCAAGTCTCTCCCTGGGGGAAAACAGAGCTGGCAGCAAGAGGCCGAAGGCCGTTCGGCTGTGGAGAAGGAACATGCCCAGCCTCGCCAGGGCTCCTTCCCAGGGCCTCTGACTTGTTGCCAGGGCCCAGCCGGTACTGCTCTGGCATCCATGCAAACCAGCATGGGGGCAGGGAGACAGGCTCACTCTGGGACCCCTCCCCTCCAGTCCTGTCAGGCAGCAGCAGGCCCTCAGCTTCCCCACAACCTCCACAAAGGGTTCCAGGCCACATGCGGTGACCAGATGGTAGGAAGGGCCAGACCCAGGCAGAGCTCCTCTTATCCTGCCTTCTTCTCAAACACACCCTAACCCTATGGAAAAGGGGGTGGGGCAGAGCACCCTGGCAATGACCTCTGAGTAGCAGCATCGACCATCTCCATTCTGGTTCCCAGAAAGCCTGTGCTCGCTCTCAGCCCATCCCACAGCAAGTCCCTCAATCAGCTCAACTGGCCCATCTCACTTGAGGAAACTGAGGCCCCAGAGGCCAGCAGGCAAGCTGCCCCAGGACCCAGAGGCAACAGGCGGCCAAGCCACATCCAGAAAAAACCAAGTCTGTCAGGTGTCCAAACCCATGCCCCGGAGTGCCACTCCCCCAGGCTGCAGCACCCACCAGGGACACGGTATCTCTTCCTCCTCCAGGACTCAGGCCTCAGGCCAGGAGGCAGATCTGTCCCCAACCACAGCACCCTCCCAACCCTCTACACCCCAGGCCAGCATCTCCTCTTCTCATATCCTGGCGGGCACCCCTAGGATCTGGGCTTTAGAGAAGGGGAAAAAGGTGGTCCTCTGCAGAATGGGAAGGCGTTGCCCAAACTGCACACTGCATATACACACCCCCAGTCTTCACTGGCTGGATCAGAATGAGGAGATAAAGTGTATGCCTGGCCTGAGAGCATAGAGACCCCATGGGCAGCAGAAAGGAGGAGTTAGAAAAGAAACTTAGAACATCCCAAGTGGCCTCTGTGTCTTCCTCAGCCTGGCATGGCCTCCCTCAGTAGACTGTGCCAGGGCCAAGCCCCGCCCCAGTCAAGGCCTTGGCAGGTAAGGCTCCAGCAGGAAGTAAGGCCCCAAAAGACATATCACCCCTCCCTGGAGCACAGGGAAAAGAGTAGGGCCAGGCAGGCAGCCTATGACCCCAGTGATATGGGCATCTGTCTCCTTCCCATCCCTGCCAGCCAGAGACAGGTCTGAAAGGTCTGGAGATGGTCCAGTGATCCTCAAGCTGGTCTACTCAGACCTCCCCACATTTAGAGCTTTAGGATTCCGTTAGAGAGCTCCCCTAAGCCCTCAAGCTCCTCCCCAGTCTGCCAGCCCCCTTTTCTGCTCTGGGCCTCAACTCCAAGGAGCCCTCCCCTAGGCAAGAGGAACTTGACACACCACTGTGAACTTGAAAAACCTGCCTGTTCTCTTAACCCCTAAAAGCAGCTTTATTCCCAAGAAGGTAACCGACCCTTGCCCCTAACCCCAAAAGGCCTGGATTACCTCCTCAAAGGGACTGGAGAACCTTTCAGAGCTGGGTCCTAAGGGTCAAGAGCCTGGATGAGAATCTACTCAGGGGTCTCCATTAAGGCCACCCTCCTCCTTTGAATAGATTCAGCCTGGCTGTAATTCAAAGCCTAACTATCTATACTAGCTTCCCAGAGACATAAGGAGCCAATGTCCACCCCCCCACCACACCCCCCGCAGCTACCATGTTCCCAGTTTCCCAAAAATGAACAGCTGTGCCCTTCCCCGACCCAGGTTGCCCCAGACAGTCTCTCAGCACACAGTGGAGACAGGGCTTTACTCAAACCTGTGGGGAAACCCTCCAACAGACTCTCCCCTCCTCAGACCCATGTTCTCAACATAAACCCAACCAACATGCCTATCCTGGCTTCCTCTGGGACAGGTAGGGGAAGCCTTGGCATGCTGGCCACAAGCTAGAAATCCAAATGCCCCCCACAGCTGCAATGCTGTGTGACCTTATCTGTGTCACTTTATCTCTTTGGATCTCTTGGCTAAAAGGGAAATCCGCCAGAACCGACCTCCTCTTATCTAGTCTGCCTCACTGATTCAGAGCCCCATCAGAGTAAAGCCTGAAGCCTGGAGTTATCAGCCTCGGTCGTTCTGCCCAAACCTTGGCCTTATCTAGGCAATCAGCAAAGCTGCCACAGTACCTACCCCCAACACAAGGTAACTGTGCTGTGACACGGTCAGAGAGCCTCCTCAATAATGTTCCCATCCTGACCCACCAAAGCTGGGAAGGGAGATGAAGATGACAAGTTCTTGCTGAGAAGAGCTGGGGGAGTGGAAGACGGATAGTTTTGCATTCCCACCACTAACCAGGGACCACGTCCCAGGCCTCAGGCCCTTAAGGATGATTTGGAGATGACAACTGAGGCACTGAGAAAGGGCTTCCAGCCTTAAAGCTGGAACCTAAGACATGATGTAAAGAATAGAGAAAGCCCAGGAGTAAGATGAAGCATGCCCCACCAGAGAAAAGCTGCAGCCACTCCCAAAGCCACTGCCACAGAGCCCCCACGGGGGATGGCTGGGAGCTCCACTCCACACGGATGACCTTTGCCTTAAAAACAGCAACCCCGGGCTGATCCACTTTTCGCAATAAGGCGGGTTAATGATCAAGTTCTGGCACAAACACCTGCTCCTGCCAAGGAGTTTGGCTTTGCCCCACAAACAGGCAGACCCCTAGGTCTGCGGATCAGGCCAACACCTAACAGGGAAGAGATAAGAACCCGAACACGTAGGGTTAAAACACTGCCTCTGGGAATGAACCAGACAAGCCCCCCTCACAATACACACCCACCCCCAGCTCGCACTCTTCCCCACAGACCACGCCTGCGAAGTCCCAGGCTGAGCTTTCCTCGCATGGCTACAGCCCTGTAAGCACGCAATGCTTGAGATCTTGACGCGAAGGGTGCCAGACCCAGCAAGTGTCAGTGACCCCAGCCCGGAGGGCTGCCCATGCCCGCGCGCGGAGGGGGTGGGGCCACCGATTCCATCAGTCTGCGGCGGCGGCTCACCCCGAAACCGCATGTGCGCGCACGTGTCCCCCCCTACTGCTGTCCGCCCCAGGACCCCACGTGCGAAACCCAGGCCGCAGCCGGGGGCGACAGTGAAGGTGACCTTCAGGGCAGGGTCGGCCCAGTGAGATGCAACCCGGCCCGGCGTGGAGGGAAGGCGGCGGTCCCTGCAAACCCCGAACCCACCCGCCCACCTGGCCCGGTCCAGCCTCCCCGCCCGGCTGACCGCTGGCCCCGGCCCCGCTCACCCGCCGCGCCCGGCCGCCCCTTGCCACCGGCCTGCGAGCTGGGCTCCCGGGCGCCGTCGGCCGGGGCGGCCGCCGGCAACTCGTCCGTTTTGATGACCATGGCGGCGGGAGCGGGCGTCCGGCTCGGCTGTCCGCGCCGCCCGCCGCGCCACTAACCCAAGTGCCCTGCGCGCCGCGGCCGCTGCGGGAAGGACGGAGTCACCGGCCCACGTGGTGTGCGCTGTAACCTTTGACCCCGCCGCCGCTCCCCTGCCCCGCCCTCGCGCCCTGCTCGGTCCACGGAAGCGCGCGAGGGACAAAACGCACCACGCTCATTGGCCGTCCACCAAAGGCGGTGACGTTCCCGTACGCCTTAAAGGGAACGCGCTGTGACTCCGAGTACAGAGAAGCTTCTGGCCCCCTCGAGGGGCGGGGCTGCGGAGAGACGTGCTTGCCGTTCTTAGCCTGTACCGCGGGCGCCCTGACCTTGGGTGGAGACTCTTCTAGGACTGCCATTGCTCACCGTCCCCTCCCCCAATGGCCCTCTGCTTCCTATTGCAAATTTGCCAAATGACCACGCGATCTGTAATCTGTGGTGTCAGAGTGACCCACAGCACTCTCCTCACCAGGCTTGAAAGGGTGGAGCTGGGGTGCGTCTAGCTTCTTGAGGAAGGGGTGCAGGGCAGTTAAAGGGGATGCCGTGTCAGAAATGGAGCCATCAAACTTTGCTGTGAGCTACAACGTGCTCCTCCTTACCAGCGGCCTCGACACCCCCCACCAAATGGGTCCTTACTTCCAGGCTGGCACATTATTCCCATTTTTCAGTGGAGGAAGCTGAGACCAAGGTCACACAGACAGCAAAAACTAGAGCTGAGTCAAGCCAAGTCCACAGCCTGGACTCTTTACAATCGTTCATTATTTTAGGAGTCTGGGTTTTGGTAGGGACTGAGAAGTGAGGTCAGAGAATGCTGCCCAGGTGACATTTTTGCCAGGTCTTGCCAATGAGCTGACATTCTCCAGGAGGAGAAAGGAGGGAGGACTGGGAATCATTTAAGGCCTATTCCTGACATTTGCCAGGATCTGATGGGAATTGGGAAGCTGAAACTGCAGAGGTAGGCTGGGCCCTGGAGTCTTGTAAGCGAAGAAAAGCGGACTTTGTCCTGGAGTACAGGTACTGGGAAGAAGAGCTAGTGAAAGTCTTCCAGCGTTTCAGCCAGAGGAAGGGAGGTGAGAAATGCTCTGACTGCTGTGTGGGGGATAAGGGGACGCTGAACTAGACTAGGCGCAGAAGAAGCCTGGAGATAAAGACCTGACTACTGGGTGTATAAGGAAGGCACGCAGGCAGGAAGGAGTATAAACCTAATACTTGATTAAATTGGAAATCTGCATCCTAAAACCTCTACCTTGTCTCTTTTCCTAACCTCGAGCGAGTCACTTTCACTCCACTAAATCTCAGGAGCTTTATCCGTCAAATAAAAGCACCCATCTGTCTAGCCTCTCACCTAGCTGCTGTGAGGAGATAGTGGTCATCAAAGTACTATAGTGTGAAACTCTGGGTGATTCACTGTGTCTTTCTAACACAGCTTGCAAAAAGCTCAGTGCTGCGGGAAGATCAGGGATACCAGACCCAGTCCCTGTCAGGAGAAGTTTCAGTCTGGTGGATGAAGTGAAATGCACACGGCAACCTCATGTCCATGGCTACAGAACAAAAGCCTTTAAGGATGGCTGTTTTAAGTGTGCAGGGGAGGCAGTCAGGGAGGACTTCTGGAAAGAAGCAGCTCTGAACTGAGCTTCAAAGGGTAAGAAGACTTTTAAATGAGCAAGTCAGAGGAATTATGTGGGCAGGCACAGAAGAAAGGACTCTGGGAATTTATTCACTCACTTATTTATTTTTAAATATTTTAATTTTACTTAGAATTTTAAATAGGGTGGTGCCTGGGTGGCTCAGTTGTTAAGCGTCTGCCTTTGGCTTGGGTCATGGTCCCAGCATCCTGGGATGGAGCCCCGCATCCGGCTCTCTGCTTGGCAGGGAGCCTGCTTCTCCAGCTACCATTCCCTCTGCTTGTGTTCCCTCTCTTGCTGTGTTTCTCTCTGTCAAATAAATAAAATCTTTAAAAAAAAAAAAAAAGAATTTTAAATAGGTAACACATGCACATGGTTCAAACTTCAAAAAGTACAAAAGGGTTTATGTTGAAATCTCTCACCTGCCCCCAGCCACCTAGGTTCCTTCCCCAGATCACCAAGGTTACCAGTTCTTTTATATTCTTTGCATATAAGAGTGTGTATAGATATTTTTAAACACACTGTACCTGCTATTCTTTATCCTGTTTTAAAAAAAAAATGTTGAGGGCACCTGGGTGGCTCAGTGGGTTAAAGTCTCTGCCTTCAGCTTAGATCATGATCTCAGGGTCCTGGGATCAGCCCCGAATTGCACTTTCTATTCAGCAGGAAGCCTGCTTCTCCCTCTCTCTCTGCCTGCCTCTCTGCCTACTTGTGAGCTCTCTCTCTCTCTCTCTGTCAAATAAATAAATAAAATATTTTAAAAAGGTGGGCACCTGGGTGGCTCGGTGGGTTAAGGCCTCTGCCTTCTGCCTGCAGCTCAGGTCATGATCTTGGGGTTCTGGGATCGAGCCCTGCATCAGGCTCTCTGCTCGGCAGGGATCCTGCTTCCTCCCCTCTCTCTGCCTGCCTTTCCGCCTACTTGTGATCTCTCTCCCTTCTGTCAAATAAATAAATAAAATCTTAAAAAAAAAGATGTTGGGGCACTTGGGTGGCTCAGTCATTGGGTGTCTGCCTTTGGCTCAGGTCATGGTCCCAGGGTTCTGGGATCGAGCCCCACATTGGGCTCCCTGCTCAGCAGGAGGCCTGCTTCTCCCTCTCCAGGAACACACTCCCCCTACTTGTGTTCCCTCTCTCACTGTGTCTTTCTCTGTCAATTAAATAAATAAAGAATCTTAAAAAAAAAAGATGTTTTTTCATTCATTCATTCATTCATTTATTTAAAGATTTTATTTATTTATTTGACAGAGAGAGAGAGAGAGATCACAAGTAAGCAGAAAGGCAGGCCGAGGCGGGGGGGGGGGGGGGGGGGAG